>CAOLHI010001149.1:0-428526 GCA_948474755.1 Ctenosaura bakeri | reverse complement strand
GAGCAATGGACAAAGAGTATGAAAAGATATGTTAAGGATTTTAAAGAATATACTAAATTTGAACAAATTATTATTCAAAGAGAAAATATGCAAGAAAATGAAATATTAAAAGGTAGTATAAGTGAAATATATAAAATATTAGCAAAAGAACAAGAAGAGGATTATCTTAGAAAAATATGGGAGGAAGAGACAGTACAAACTATAGATATACAAGAATGGAGAAAAATTTGGGAACAACGCCATTTAAAAAAATTATCAATAAGAATAAAAGAGAATTATTATAAAATAGTTTGGAAATGGTACTTGACTCCAGTGAAATTAAATCAAATAGATGAGAGATATTCAAGATTGTGTTGGAGAGGATGTCAAGAAATTGGTACATATATGCATATGTGGTGGAATTGCAACAAGATAAAGGAATTTTGGCAAAAGGTTTTTAAAGAGATAAAAGAGATTTTAGGATTAGAAATACCAGTATGTCCAAATATAGCGTTGTTGTCCATATATAATAAGGTAGAGTGTACTCAGGCAAAGAAAGAATTAATAACAAATTTGTTAACAGCAGCGAGATTAATAATAGCAAAAAAATGGAAGACAAATGAAAAATTTCAAATAGAAGAATGGTATAAAGAAGTGTGGAAAATTGCAATTAATGATAAACTAACATGTAGAATTAGGTTTATGAAAGGTTTGGTAAAAACAAATGATTTTGAAGAAATTTGGAAAATATTTTTAGAAAAAGTTCTGAAAAGAGATGGTAATGCTACCCTGTTAAAAGAAGAATGGCAATTTTGGAAAGTGGATTAAATAAAAAGTTGGCTCTGGGGGGTGGGTTTTTTTTTATTATTATTACTTTTATTTTTTATTTTGTATTTTTATATTGTTTATTATTTGTGTGTGTTAAACTTGTGATTTATAGATGTAATTTGATATGTGATGTTCAATGTTTAAAAGGGGGGAAAAAGTTAAAAGGTAATTGGTTTTAGAGAGAGGTTATTATTAGAGATATTAAGTAATAAGTTTATAATTAATAATAGTAAGAGATTAAATGGGAGTGAAAAATATTGAATTAAGAGTGAAAGTATAATAATAAAAATGAATATAATGAAAATAAGAATTGAAGATACGTAACAAAAATGTATAAGTTGTATGAACGGAACAAGCTGAACAAGTTTATGATTTTAGGGGAAGGGAAAAACAATAATATAAGTTTGCATTGTTTAAAAGAAGGAAAAAAATTTTTGTTTTGTTTGTTTGTTTGTTTGTTTTTTAATTCACTATTATGTATAACACATGGTGTTTTATTTTTCGTTTGTTTTTGTGTTATAGTTTAAAAAAAAATTTTTTAAAAAAAGTGCTATTATTCCACTTTCAGTATCCTGTGGAATCCTGGGGTTTGCAGTTTAGGGAGGGGCATTTAGAATTCTCAGCCAGAGAGCTCTTTGGCCTCAGTAAACTACAAACCCCAGAATTCCATAGGATGTTGAAAGTGGAATAATAGCACTATAACAGCATAGTGCGGAAATGGCCTAAGTATGCAAGTGCGACCCATCTTCCCCTGCCCATAACTATCAGAACTGTGAAGCCAGCTTAGTTACAGAGGAAAATTCACTCCCCCAGTGCATTCTCAGTTTTCATATCTTCCCCAGCCTCAAACTGGTTATGCAAGAAAGTATCCAAGTCCCTTATACCAATTAACCCTTACTCTGTCACTGGAGAGCTGTTAATATTTGGCCATGATGTTGACAAGGACTCTAAAACCTACCTGCCTAGTGGCAGATGCCCAACTCACTACATCTGTACTTAGAGTAGGGCAGGTGCAGAGAACCCATTGTCCTCCAGATATTGTCAAATACCAGTTTCCATCACCTTCCACCAGCATGACTGACGATGAGGATGGGCCAACATCTGAGTTTCCCACCCCAGACCTCGAGCTAAGACCTGTCTCTGTCTTCTTCAGGTTGCAGATGCTGGAGCAACAGATGGTTGGAGGAGAACAGGCTAAGAACAAAGACCTGAAGGAGAAACATAAACGTCGCAAGAGGATTGCGGATGAGCGGAAGCAGCAGCTGCTGGCAGCTCTGCAGAAATCCGATGAGGACAGCAGTGACTGGGTCCTGCTCAATGTCTATGACTCCATCCAGGAAGAAGTACGAGCAAAAAGCAAAATGCTGCAGAAGATGAAGGAAAAGGTAGTTATTTTCCCCTCCGAGGCAAACAGGTCTTGTACAGTGCTAGGCAAGGACTGTTAACTTCACTCACAGACACCCAATGCAAACTCTAGGCATGACACATTAATTTTGAAAAGTGAGCACGTATGAAAATCATTCACTGCTTCTTTAGGAAGTGAAGTGAGAAGGTAGCAACCCCCTGTTTCCATACTCTTTCAAATATTGTGTTCCAGTAAGTGGGTCAGGAGGACCCACAACTTAGTTGTATCCAAAGTAATGAGAATTCCTTATTCTAATTTTAATTTTTAAAGAGAAATTAAGAGAAAGAGGAGAAAAGAAATAGAGGACAAAGACAGAGAGACATCCTGCAGAGGACTGGACAACACTCTTTCATCTTTACTAGTTTATATAAGAGATGGAATTGCGGAAGGGCTGGCTTTTCATAAATCTCCTGGACCATCTACATCTGCCAAATTTCTCTCTATTCAAACAACCACTCAAGACAAAAGTGTCCAGTCCTCTTTCATATCTGACTATGTTATGAGAAGAAGGTAGTATTCCATCCATTGTCCAGTTTCCCAGACTGCCTGAGGGAGTCTGTGAATTGTAGTTTGAAAAAATGAGTACTTCCTGGCTGAGTGATTTTTCAGCAGTTCAACAAATGCTTGCTGGTCACTGGGATTGCTGCAGAGAATTCTGGAAAAATGGGACCTTAATTTGGTCCAACTAGGTACTTTTGAAGTTTTTCAGCCAGAATGCTCAAGATTCAGGAAGAACACTTACTACGTACTAGTCATGCCTTAACTGTTGGGAGATACTAAGTATGTACTCTTCCTTTATAAGTTTAAAATGCTGCAGAGAGGATAGACAAGAACAAACTAGGCCATACTGAACTAATATCATTCATGCCTGCCTGAGAATAAGGAAGAGAAGAGTCTTATACAAACAAGCCAGTATATGGCAGATTGATTTAACACTGAGTTTAGAGCAGAGTGGGGGACCTGTGCCCTTCCAAATGTTGACAGACATTTGTTGTTATCATCCCTCACCATTAACGTAGCTGGCTGGGCTGATGGGAACAGGAGCTCATTAACATTGGAAGGGCCACAGGTTCCCCTTCCCTCGTGTGGAATTCTGAAGTGTCTGAAAAGTAGACCTGTGTTTTAAATAAAAAAGTGGAAAATAATGCTTACATATAGGCCTAAATACCTCAGAGGCACCAGATCTCATCTTGGAAGCTAAGCAGGATTAACCCTGATTAATACTTGGATGGAAGACCAACAACCAGTACCATGTGTTGGAAGCTATATTTCAGAGGAAGGAAATGGCAAAACCACCTCTGAATATTCCTTGCCTAAGAAAAGCTTATGAAATTCATGGGGCTGATGAGCTGACAGGTGACTTGAAGGCATATACACATGACTTTTGTAACTGATGTGGTGTGTGTGCACTTTGTACTTGAGTGATAGCTACTGTTGTGTAAATTGTATCATAAAGGACACAAGTGCAGCATTAATCCCTTCTGAATAGTCTTCACAGCTCCAACCACACTCAGCTCAGACATCCACACAGTGTGTACGGTTGCCACTGAAAACTGATTCCTTGTGATCAGGGTTCCATGCAGTTGTGGGAATGCTTGTGTCTTCCATCCACTTGTGTTTGATACCGTAAGTCACATGACTCACATTATGTTTCAGTTTCTGAGCATGCTGTCCTTCATTCTGTTACTGCTGTGAGATATTGTGATAACTGGTAACATTAATACTGATCTCAAAAATGGAGAATAAAAAATATGGAAGATGAGATTATCAGTTTGAAAGGAAACTAGAATCTTGTATGACTAACCTATACAAGTTAATCACTGGCAACAGTAACATCAACTGACAGCTTGCCTTTATGAATAGGTCATCACACATAGCAACAGTCTGTGATTAGTTTATTACAATTTTCAGTTCAGTCAGCTCACATACTCATCTACCTGTCCCCACAAACAAACCAGTTAAAGTTTGTGTGTGAGAGGGCCACTTACATGACAGGCCTTGTGAACTTGCCTATCTACTATCTATACCAATTTAATATTTAATATTAACATGTTTCTTCCAGGAAGCCTGACTAGCATTACTTCATGATACCTGATTGTTATGAAATTATACAGCTCCTACCAATTTATCTTAATTAGCTTTTGTTCTCAAACTGGTTCAATCCTTCCCAGCTGCGGGTTGCCGAGACTGAAATCAAAGACCTCCAGTCTGAATTTGAACTGGAAAAAATTGATTATCTGGCCACTATCCGCCGCCAAGAACGAGAACTCCTTCTCTATCAACAACTCCTGGACCAAGTGCAACCCCTGATACGGCGGGACTGCAATTACAGCAACTTTGATAAAATCAAGCGGGAATCCACCTGGGATGAGGAATCAGGTTGTTGGAAAATCCCAGAGCCTGTCACTCAAAAGACCAGCTTCCCTGCCGGTAAGAAGAGCTCTATACATTCACCACATTTCTCTCTAGATAGCATTCCTCAGGAAATAGCTCACTAGAATATGCTTACATTCTCCACCAGTTTAAGCCTCAAGGGCACTATTGGGAGATTTCCTCCCACACCAGATAGCATCTTCAGAAGATGGTTTTGCTTCGGGTCCAGAAAAGATTAAATTCCCCCACTTCTTGCTGCAATTCTGATCCTGGTCCATCTACTACTTTCCCATTAGTATTTTAAAAAGCCCACATACTGATTGCAGACATATGTAGTGTCATTTCGAATTAGGCATCCTAGTGGCAAGACTGGTCCTTTCCCTGCTTCCCTCACCATATACAGAATAGACAGCACTAAGTCAGGACTGAGCAACTAATGGCCCACCGTATGTGGTGACTGGTGGCTAGTAGCGCCTACGTCAGTGGGGTGGTGAATCTACCCCAGATCTGAGCTAGCTTTAAAGGAGCTCTCCAAGGTGCTGGACTTCTTTAGGTATAGGGTTCAGCACCCCGGAGAGCTCCTTTAACCTGGAATTAATTCACTACCCCACTGAAATGGGAGAGACCAGCCACAACTCTGTTGGACTCCACATCATCCCTCACTATTGCCTATGATGGTTAGAGCTGATGATATTTCTAGTCCAGCCACGGTTTCAGGGCCACATATTCCCCAGCCCTGCCCAAAGTGGTTCATCTTGAGCAGAGGATCTCCCCAAACCACCAATGGAAAATGTTCTTCTTCTGATCCCTTCCACCAATAAAATGCCCACAATTTTATTGTAGCCCTGTCTAAAAGTGCTTTCAAAAGCAAGGTGTATGTTTGCCAGCCCCAAATAAAACTGCATACACTGAATACCCAGTGCCATGCAGTAGCTGACGAAGATGGCATGACATTGGCTGGAAGGAAAAGATAAAAACCAAAGTGGTTGAGCGTCTCTATTGCTCTTTCTGTCACAGCAGTATCATCGGTGTCACAGACCAAAGTGGGCAGGAAGAATTCATCAGACAATGGAGAAGCAGGGACCATGGTAAGCTGGAGAGGGGTGATTTGGCCATATCACCCTACTGGGAATAAGTTATACAGAAGGTGCAGTGTGAACATAATAAATTACTCAGTCTGCTTGGCTGATCTTTGTTCTGTGCCATGGGTGGGCAAAGTAGGATCCTGTGGACACATACAATCCCCCAAGGCTGTTTTTGTCTCCCTCAAAACTCCCCAAAGCAGCCTGCTCCTGCCCCCCCCCACACACACACAAAAGGAGGAAATTGTCTCTCCTGAAAGCCTCTAGGATTGGCAGTTCACCTTTGAAATAGGCTGTAGGGGCCCCCTGCACTGCTTAATATAAAGGAACCCTGTGGCTTCCAGCCTGTTGTATTTTTTTTTTCCTTTTGCTTTTTTGGCAAGCCCTGTGACCACAAAGGGTCTGAAAAGTAAAAAAAAAAACAAAACTTGGCCCCTTGATCCACTGCTCTGCCCACCTTTGCCAGAGAGGTCTAAGTGCTTCACTGAAGTACACATCCCAGGATTTTGTAGGCTAAACCATGGCAGTTAAAGTGCCATTAAGTTGTTATAACTGTGTAGCAGGAAAGAGTCCCATGTCATGGCAAATTCTAGTTCCTTTGCTGTCTTCTGTTGTTTGCTACATCCTTTGTTTATGTTAGTTGTTACTGACACCTGTAAAAGCCTACTGCCTCCACAGAAGTGACAAAGTTGTGTTTGGGCTGAACTACTTCAAATTGTAAGGAGGGCTCACACAACTGGGTAGCCCTACACACACACTCAAATTTGTGTAGTTAGAAAACTAGTATGTCAGGAAGCAGGAATCTAAACCTAGTTTTCTCACTAAGATGATAGTTTTCTATCTGGAGAGATTATCTTTCCTAATGGAAGAGAGATCTGTTATGCGAACTGCCACTTGCAGCCTGATGTGATACAGCTGAGACACACATTTAGCACCATGAGAAGTAGGAAAGTGCCTAGGGCAGCAATCAAACTGCACCATTTGTAATGGGAAGATATTTTTTAGGTTCTTTTTGTTCATTTTGTTATCATCCAAAAGTTACATATTCCACAATGCTACCACTCACAGAAATTAAACTTGAGGGTAAATTTATTTAAATACCATTGAGTCAATGAAATAAACGTAAGCATATACTTAAATTTCTCATTGAGGTTACTGAAGCTCAAAATGTTTACCTTGGTCTGGATATTGTCAGAGTATCATTTCTCATGAGTTTGTACTTTTCTCATTTTTGGACAGCCATAGAATCAAAGATCATAGAACCATGGAGTTGGAACAGACCACAGGGGCCATCGAGTCCAACCCCCTGCTATGCAGGAACATCCATCAAAGCATTCCCAACAGATGGCCATCCAGCCTCTGCTTAAAAACCTCCAAAGGGGGAGACTCTACCACATTCCACTGAGGCAGCATATTCCACTGCCAGACAGCTCTGACCATCAGGAAGTTCTTCAGGTTCAGGCAGAATGTCCTTTCCTGCAGCTTGAATCCATTGCTCCATGTCCTTGTCTCTGGAGCAGCAGAAAACAAGCCCACTCCCTCCTCGACATGACATCCCTTCAAATATGTAAACATGGCTATCGTGTCCCCATTTAACCTTCTCTTCTGCAGACTAAACATACCCAGGTCCCTGAGCTGCTCCTCATAGGGCATGGCTTCCAGACCCTTCACCATTTTGGTCACCCTCCTCTGGACACATTCCAGCTTGTTGATATCCTTCTTGAACTGAGGTGCCCAGAACTGGACACAGTATTCCAGTGAGGTCTAACCAAAGCAGAATGGAATGGTACCATTACCTCCCTTGATCTAGACACCGTATTCCTGTTGATGCAACCAAGAATCATGTTGGCTTTCTTGGCTGCCTCATCACACTGCTGACTCATGTTCAGCCTGTGATCTACCAAGACTCCTAGATCCCTTCCACATGTACTGCTATCCAGCCATGCATCCCCCATCCTATATTTGTGCATTCCATTTTTTTCTGCCTAAGTGTAAGACTTTACATTTCTCTCTGTTGCCATTCATTTTGTTAGCTTTGGCCCAGCTCTCCAATCGGTCACGGTCATTTTGAAATTTGATCCTATCCTCTGGGGTATTAGCAACCCTTCCCAATTATCATCTGCAAATTTGATCAGCATGCCCTCCACTCCTTCATCCAAGTCATTGATAAAGGTGTTGAATAGCACTGGGCCCAAGACAGAACCCTGTGGCACCCCACTAGTCACTTCTCTCCAGAATGAAAAGCAGCCATTGGTGAGCATCCTTTGGGTTCGGCCGGTCAACCAATTACCAATCCACCTAACAGAAGCCCTGTCCAGTCCCATGTAGAAACTAGACAGAGAAGTATTGTATTCTAGCACTTGAGATGATAAAATTGAACCTAAGAAAGTGGGGCTGACCTTACAAATTTAAGTATAATCCTAGGCTCAGTTCCATTATCTGTAAAATTTACAATAACAACAGTAATCTGCTTGGGCTTAACTAGTGGTAACTGCTTATCTGTGCCTCTGGCAGGAAGAAGATCGCTACAAGATCATGCTGAGCAAGAGTGACAGTGAAAACATTGCCAGTAACTATTTTCGCTCAAAACGGGCCAGCCAGATTCTCAATGCTGACCCCATGAAGAGCCTTGGTAAATCCCTTCCTATGTTTTCTGCATTTTCTTCTAAAGCAGAGGCAGGAATCAAGTGGTCTTCCATGTGTTGTATGTTTAGAATACTCATCAGCTCTTGCCAACATGGCCACTGGTAAGGAATGCATGGAGCTGCAGTCCAATAATATCTGGAGGACTGCGGGATTCCCAGCTCTGTTCTAAATGTATGTTTGGCTCTCCCTCCTGCTGCTGTTTCTTCTTGTTCTTCTTGTTCTCAAGCTTTTGCATAGTTATTGTTCTGGCTTAGACCAACCCAGTAAGGTAGGTCATTTTGCTGAAATTGCTGAAGGTGAGAGAAAATAATTTGCCAAGCATCTGGCAACAATGGATCTAAACCAGAAACCTTTTGACTCTGTGACTCACATCTCTGCCCTCACGTTCAAATTCTGAAAAAAAATATTTCTATAAGGCTTTAAGATTGGCTCCTCCCAAGAGGATGTCATACAGGCAGAGAGACTTTTGTCATCACTGTTGCCATTAGACCAGGGATGGAATTATGTTTTGACTCTCCAGATGTTTAGGACTGCAGCACCTATCAGCCTTAGCCAGTATGAAAACTGCTGAGAGTTGCAGTCCAGCAATATGAAGAGTGCCATGTGATTTCCCCCTCCTGAGTTCAACTGAGCAACCCATTGTTTTCCTCTGTTTGTCTCTTGGCAGCTTCTCATACCTCACCTCCTTTGATGAACAACAACACCTCTATCCTGTCTTCCAGCCTGGCACTAATTCCCCCTGCCCAGACAGGGGAGATGCCCCAGCCACGCCCTTTCCGCCTGGAATCCTTGGAATTTTCTTCTCCTTCAGCCAAAACAAAACGCAAGAAAAGCCGGAACAACCTGAGTGGAGACCCCCTCTGACTTTGGGGGCCGTGGATCTGCTTCCTGTTCTCTCTGGCCACCATCTAGCCTTCCTTTGCTGACACTATCTTGGTGTTGCAGCTGTTTTACAAAGGGATCTGTGGCTTTTCTTTCCCTTTGTGGGAGAATGAAAGCAATTAAATGCCGCTTCCCACAGATTGTTAGTCTAATCAGCCCTCCGTCTTCAAGCTGGGGCTGGTACCTCTCACCATCCTTTTGCCATTTTGTAGTAACACTGCATTTCAGGGTCATTTTTCTCTCCTACTCATCTCTGTACCAGCAGGAGGAACAGAAATCCAACCCAGGAGAAGTAGGTTAAAAATTCTTAGAGATGATGGACCTTTGGCTTCCACCATTACACCCAAGCACTGACTTTGTTCCTAATAGCTCAGGAAATTGTTGGGCACAATCTGCCATCTCCCCACCAAAAGCCTTAACTCAATGTCAGGATAGTAGCTTCATCCTGCCTGTTCAGCTCACTTCAGATCTTGATTTTGGTCTAGAGGATTCTTAAGAAGGGAGACAGAAGGAGAGAAAAGGGACAGTCATTTCTGAAAAAATGATAGAGGCAGCTCAGGAATGAAATGAGGCCCAAAAGAGGAACTTTTCTAGATAGAAGGTTGGAGAGATCAATTTTGAGCAACACCAGGGAAAATAAAGCTCAGGAGAGAGAATTGCCACCTGAGAAGGTTAAGGGAACCTTAATTTTTTTAAGTCACTGAAATTCATGTAGTATGTGGAAAGCCAGCAGGATGGAACTATAGCATTCCTCCTAGAACCTGGCCAAATCACCATCCAGCTGACCCCCTAGCTGGGAACTGTGGCAGAGGGATAAGGGGAGGAGACTAGATAGGACTGTCTTCCCATCAGAAGCACCTGAGGAGCAGATAGGCTTGGAAGCTTGCTAACAAGCAGAGATTCTCTCTTGCACTTCACTCATAGTCCCAGCACTTAGTGGTGAGTCCTAGCCTCATACATCTACCAATGTGATGTTACGTGAAGGGAGAAAGGAAGCTATTAGGTCTTGCAGGTTGGGAAATAATGCACTGAGTCTCTCTATAGACTCTACGAAGTACTCCTTACCTAATTTCTTCTGCACAGACAGCTCTGTGTTCTTACACCCCACAGCCCCTTATCACTGGCATTCAAAAGCCCATATAGATTCTATGTACACCAAGCTATGATGGAGCCTTCCAAAGGGCTCCAACCTGCACTGAGATCACCTCAATCCAGAATGTGCTTCCCTCCTTCCTTGTGGCAGCAAGAGCTTCAGCAGCATTCTCATAGATAGCCTTATTCGCATTCTACCAGAAGAAGCTTGCAAATCAAGTCTGTTTCGAGATCCACACCCAGCAACCAAACCTGGGGTTCTGACTTGCATAGTTACATTTTCCTCTGGATGAACAGTTGAACAAGCATTTTGGATCCATGTAGAATTCAGACATTACTTCTAGACACTGTCTGTGCATTATTATTATTTTTTCATTTTTACCTTTCATGTAAGCACAATAAATTGTCTGTTAATGAGAATGTCCACTTGTTACAGCCCACAGGTTGCGGATAGTATCTGTTATTTCTCAGGGAGTATGTGCCAACACAGCATAAACCAAGTGGCAGTTCTGGGAGCTACCTGGGATTGAATGTGTTATATGCACGCTGCCCTGATATCACTAAGAAATATGCTAGTTTGCTGCAGAGGCCGTAGTCCTGGCCTAGGATCTATGGGAAGGAAGAACGTCCTCAACTCTTGGCCTGGTTGTTACCAAGATAAGTGTGAGGATACAATGGGATAACCACATGCATGCCAACCTGAGGCTCCTGAAGCAAGGGTGAGACACAGAAGGAAACAGGTTTGCACTGTGCCTTTTGAATTCGCTTTTACAACCACTACATAGAGGCAGATGTGCATGTGTATGTGACACTTAGTCCTGTTTTGTGAATAGGGTGAATATGAGCAAGACTAAAAGACAATGATTTTTGCAAGGTATTAATCTTTCGTAGAACTGTTGTAAAGATAGTTCTTCTAGGTCCAAACTGGTTACTGTATTTGCTAGTATATAAGACGCACCCCATTTATACGCCGGCAAATAGTATTTGCCAGCGTAGAAGATGCACTGGAGTATAAATGCATCCCATTTTCAAACAGTATTTTTCAGGAAAGAAAGAGAGCCTTATACGCCAGCAAATAGAGTACTTTGTTCTTTTGCTAGACTGATGCATGCACTGATTTAAAACTCTGGCCTATGAGAAGACACCTGTCTTTTCATTATTATTTTTGGCATTAATACATTTTTCTAAGTAATTTGTTGGCATTACTCATCTTTAGATGAGTGCTATGTTCATAATTCATTACTTACATATTATTTTTGAATCTTTTTTTTTGGAAAAAAAAATCAGTCTCAGATTCTCCTAAATGATGATCAACACACACACATTTTTAAGAGTAAAAAGAAGACATTCCTTTTTTATACCAGAAAAGACAGGGGATTATGAGCTGTTTACATTACTTTTAAAAATTGTATTGTTTATTCACAATGTTTTAGAGGAAACAAGCAAATATTATCTTTTCTACTAAAGGAAGGTCATTACCACTTTTTATGTTACTTTTTAAAACCACTTTGTTATTGCAGGTAGTAGCAATAACAGTAGCTTCCTAGCTCTGGTTCCATATAATCAGCTATAGTGTGACCATTGTTGGTCTTCTTGTCATATAACCAGCTAGACTACAAACAGCAAAAAAACAAGAGGATACAAAAACTGCTGGCCTCTCACTTGAGCCAAGGGAATGGCCCTCCTTTCCTTCTTACCTCTTCTAGGACCCAGTGGAGAGCCTGATGGGTGACACCTGGGGAGAAGGAAAGCTCAGTGAAAGAGAAGGGGGGAGGTTGACCCTGCTTTCCTTTTCTCCATCTTCTATCACCCGATCTTTATCTTGCCACCTTGGGTCCCATATTGGGAAAGAAGGTGAGATATAAGTGAGATAAATGACAGCATGCGTGCAAACGGGAGCTTTAATGCTGATTGTGGAGCAAAGACATCAATAGCTTAGAGCAATGGTTCTTAAACTGGGATTGGGGGATCCCTGGGGCCCTGTGGAGTCCTCACAGGGGGTCCACAAAACTGTTGCTGGACACCAACAGCAAGGAGAATGCAGCAGCAGGAAGTGCACATTGATGCCAAACTGTTTCCTCAGCCTTTGCTTCCTCGTTTGCTGTGACGAGGGGAAGTGGTGGTAGGCATGTGTGCACACCCAAACTGCTTCCTCATTTGCAAACATGGAGCAGTTTGGGTGTGTGTACACTGCCTGTTGCCACTTCCCAAATGAAACGGACACAGCAGGAGGTACATGTGGATGCCCAGACTGCAAGTGAGGGAGCAGTTTCAGCACTGGCATCCCCACTCCTGCATCCTTTGCGAAAGGGACACGGCAGGTATGTGCACACACCCAATCTATGACTCTGGAAACTGTGGTTTGAACCTCCACTTGGCCACAGAAACCCACTGGGTAACCTCAGGCAAGTCACATTTTCTCAGCCTCGGAGAAAGCAAAAGCAACAAATCTTGCCAACAAAAGTCTCATGGTCACTATAAGTCACTTTTCAAAGGGGCAATTTGTTGTGGTGTGCTTTCAAGTCATTTCAAAATTATGGCAACCCTAAGGTGTACCTATTGTAGGGTTGGGTGTTTTTTGCTTTTTTGTTTTTGGTAAGATTTGTTCAGAGGGGGTTTGCCGTTGCCTTCCTTTGAGACTGAAAGAATATGACTTATGCAAGGTTACCCAGTGTCTGAGCAGGGATTTGAATGCCAGTCTCCAGAAGTCTTTAATTAGTAAATAAATAATTGACTATTTAAATCTAAATTTAAATATTTAAATCTTGAGTTAAATCTTGGAGCTCCCTGGCAACAAATTGAGTTACGTCTTGGGGGTTCCCAGCAAAAAATTATATTTACAAGGGGGTCCCTGGTAAAGAAAATTTAAGAACTATTGGCTTAGAAAAAGTAAAAGGCTTTATTATAGGAACTCCATTCTAAGATAGTGAAGTTACTCAGGATGTTTTCCTAATCTAGCTGCATTCCATGAAATTGCTGGAGAGAGAGAGGAGGGGAGGGGAGGGAAGAGGTGGAAAAACATCCCTAAGAGTATCATCAGTTTGCATCACAAAGGGGACAGGATAGGTAGAATCAAAAGGGAGGACACTGTGGCCATTTCCGCACTAGACTGTTATAGCGCTATGATTCCACTTTCAACATCCTATGGAATCCTGGGGTTTGCAGTTTTGGGAGGGGCTGGCTGTTCCCTCCTGAAACTGCAAACCCCAGGATTCCATAGGATGTTGAAAGTGGAATCATAGCGCTATAACAGTCTAGTGCGGAAATGGCTTGTGAGTCACACAAACTAACTAGCCCTACTACCACTGCCCACTTCTTGCTTCTTCACTGCTAACCACTGTTCACTTCTTTCACCTTCAGGAGGTCTTAATGTGCTTTCAAAAACCAGGGAGCTCAGAGATAAATACTCCCAGAAAGAAATTCCAAAAGCTTTGAAGGGGCAAGTGTAGCATAATTTTTAACATTTCAGAAATGAAAATAGCTAAGTGCTTGGAACACCCCATTCCTATATTATTGGTTAAAACATTTATATTCCATATATCATATTCTATTCCCTTCCACTCTTTCTTCAAAGAACCCCAAGTGGTTCTTGCTTCCTACCTCATTTTTCTTCATCGCAGCCCTGCAAGGTAGGTTAGACTGTGTTCAGAACAAAATCACTCAGCAAGCTTGACAGCTGGGGTTTGAATGGGTCTCTCCAGTCTTAGTTTGACACTATAACCTTCTCCCAAAAAGCTGACTTCTAGATGTATTTGACTGTAATTGCTATCATCCCCAGACTGCATAGCTAGGGACAGAGAGCAGCAGCTTGGGCTAAATTTCTCTAATTAAATTGACTCTACTACCAAGGAGCAATTCAAAAGTTCCAATCCCTCAATTACTACATATTATTGAAGGTGAATGTCTTTTCATGGGCTGAACTAGAAGCGTCCCCTATAATAATGTTTCTGTTTTAGAAGATACTGTCCTTTGCGTTTGAAGAAAAATGTCCCAGAGGCAGAACAATAATCAGGAGGATTCAAAATTAGGCATGGACTGAGCAAAGAACAAACAGTACCAAAGAGATTTACAAGTTAAAATCACCAACACAATAGAATTCATCCTGGCAGCTACAGGAGTCAACCACTTTTAAAGGAGAGCCATTCATTATGGGGCATTCTCCTTCCCTGGATGGGGGACCCACCTGGCATCTCCAAAGGAGATGAAATTAAATACAGATGGATTTCTTGCAAACCTTTGGCACGAGAGGGTGGGCGTGGAGTGTTCAGCTCCAGATTTTCTCAACTGCAGACTGTAGTGTAAACATATAGGCCTCCCCACCCTGCTGGTTCTTACCCATCTGGGATCAATTCTTTGCTCTAAGCAGAGGATTTCTGTCGAGGTCTGTCTGTCTGTCTCTCTCTCTCTGTCTCTCTCTCTCTGTCACACACACACACATTCTTGATGAATCTCCCATGCTGTATATATTCCCAGACCTTCCCCACATCCTCTGTTGCACTATAATAAAGAGAGCTATTAAAAGAGGTAAGGCAATCCCTTTAACTAGTTCAACAGCCTTTGGTAAAAGAGAATGTGAGATTTTTGAGCAGTGTGTATGGTTTCTGTGTGGTCAGGTGTCTTGCTCCCAAAACTTGGCAACCTGGCTCTAATTTTCCTGGCTGTAGATCTACCATGTTATTGGGAGCTTATGACTGTGGCTGACAGACAAAACTGCTAATTGTCTCTTTCAGGCATGACAAAGTATTGGCAGATGTGAGTGTGAGTTAATATATGCCATGTTATATAGCAGTTGTAATTTTTTAAAAAGCTTTTATTCCAAGTTTAGGGAACCTTTGCCTCTGGATATGATGGACTTCCAACTCCCATCAGCCCAACTCATCTTGACCAGGGCTAGGCAATTATGGCTGCTGAAGTAAAATCTCCACAATCCCTTACTATGGGAAGACCAGAGATTCCCTCCCCTTGCTGTATACACTTTAGTCATCTACCCTTAGTAACCAAACGATGCTGCCTTTTTAATTAGTCTTCTCCTGTTTCAATAATAGCAACCAAATGCACATAAATTTCATGGATGAAAATTTCCCACACTTTCCCTATGCCAGGGGAAAAAAGGCTTAGTTGCTAAATTCTCAGTTATCCTGGGAAAGCCAATGGGCATGGAAGGTGTAGGACATATATTGAAGCAGCAAATAAATTTTAGAATTATGTGATGGGCTGTTATTAAAGATACATGAGAAATGCTAGCGGGGGGAAATTGGCGCTCCACCACTATCTTGAGAGATATATCACCTGTTATTCCATTTTGCAAATAGGAATAAATACTGAGATTGGGAAAATAATTGAAATGGTAAGGGAGATTTAAAGGACAACCAAAATACAGTGTTTCCACCCAGCCCCCTCCAGAGGGGCTCTTTCCTTTTCGCATCCAATCTCCTCCTTAGCAGCTTTTTAAAAAAAGTAATAGGAGATGGGATCATAGACTGACCAGCTGATTTTTCAGAGCAGAGTTTCTCGACCTTGGAATCCTAGGGTTCCTTGCAATATCATAGGAGTTCCACAAGAGATTGTGATTTTTTAAAAAAGAAATACCAGTAAGTATTTTTTTTGAGCTGTGGATATAGTTTTTATGCAGTAGTTCACTGAAACCTCTGTTTTTAATGTAGGGATTCCTTGAGACATCAACATTATTTCAAGGGTTTCTCCAGGGTAAAAAAGGTTGAGAAAGGCTGGTTTAGAGGTTGGGTCTTGAGGCAGCTTCACGATGGGCAACGATAAATGCATAGAATCTTAAGTAATACCCATACTGTTCTTCACCATGACCAGAGCAAGGAAAAATCCATTTTGGGACTACAGCTCCCATAATTAACCAGGTTAAGAAAAAAAAACCCTCCCACTTGTTACAACTTCATTAATTTATGATGGTCAGGGGAAAATGCCAGTTGTACAGTGTGCCCAACTGCCAAACAGACTTCCAATAGGTAGGTTTGTCAAGTTTATTCCTCCCCTCCTCCTTTTGGAACAAGAAGAAGGCCAAGCTACTTTGGTCCCTCAGGTCAATACTTCCCAAAGTAGTAGTCTGTGGATTTGTGCTGACCCAGAAACCATCCCATAGAATCATAGAGTTGGAAGAGATCACTACGGCCATTGAATCCAACCCTCTGCCATGCAGAAACACACACTCAAAGCCTCCTCCCCAGCAAATGGCCATCCAGCCTTTGTTTAAAAACCTCCAAAGAAGGTGACGCCACCACACTCTGAGGCACCATATTCCACTGTTGAATGGCTCTTACTGTCAGGTAGTTCTTCCTAATATTTAAGTGAAATCTCTTTTCCTGTAGTTTTCCTGTAGTCTATATCCTAGTCTCTGGAGCAGCAGAAAACAAGCTTGTTCCATCTTCACCATGACATCCCTTCAAATATTTAAACATGGCTATCATGTCACCTCTTAACCTTCTTTTCATCAGGCTAAACATACCTATTTCCCTAACCCTTTTCTCATAGGGCATGACTTCCAGACCCTTCACCATTTTGGTTGCCCTCCTCTGGACACATTCCAGCTTCCATACCAGTTCACATTAGGTTTCCAGGAAACATTGCAAACATGACAATAATATGGCACAAATATGGTATCAATCCCTGGCTGTTACTTCTTGTGTGCCTTCAAGTCATTTCCAACTTACTGTGACCCTATCATCGGGTTTTCTTGGCAAGATCTGTTAAAAGGGGGTTCTTCCTCTGAGGCTGAGAGAGTGTGAACCCTGGTCTCCAATGCTCCAACCCCTACACCATGCTGGCCTGGCACACTGGGGGAAAAAATGCCAGCCCTCCCCATCGGGTATCTTGAGAAGCACTGTGTTAAGGGTGAAGTCTCCCTTTCTCCAGTTCTTGCCCACATCTCTCCCGGGGGTGGGGTGGGATTGTCCTACAGTGGGTGCCTCCATCCGGAGAGACACTGCTTGGATAGCGCTGAAAGGGGGGAGGGAAGGAGGGGAAGGCAACAGTATGCTCACAAGACCTTGTGGAAAGTAATTTTGGCTGCCAAGTCCCAGCTTCCAGATCAAAGAAGTTGACTGAAAGAGAGAGAGCGAGTCACAGACATCCGCACGGAGAGCCAGAGAAAGGCTGTGTGCGTGCAGCTCTTCTCAGCAGGGACGTGGCGGGAGGGGGAGAGTGTTGCCTGAGGAGCATCAGGAATGAGTGAGATGTAAATATTTATAAGCCTCCACGGATGGTAAGGTCAAAGAATGAGATTCCCATCCTGGGAGGCTGTGTAGGCCTCTGGGGAGGGAAGGGTACCGTCTGCCTCTGCCTACAGTGGGAAGGAGGATGTGATGGTGACAGGAAGGAGAAATGAAGCTGATCCAGGATCCCTCTTTTCCTGAAGCTCAGGATTCATCTTCTAAACAAGACCATCCGTCTTCCTTTCCCTTCCTTTCCAGTATGTGCGGCTAAATAAGACCCCCTGGATCCAAGACCCCACACCCTTACGAAGGTAAACAGCAGGACGTCCTATAAATTAAAGGTAAGCACAGACCTACATTCACTTTCTTCCCTAATGTTCATGCTGAATCCATGCTGAATTCCCAACCAGCTTGGTCACTTGCACATTCTGAGAGCTGGAGTCCAAAGAAGTAATTTTTGCAAGCTCTGGACTTTGAAGTTAAGGGGGGGGGATATTCTGTGCAATTTTTGTGTAAACATTAGAAAGGGGAAGTAATGTACCAACCTTACAATGGACTGCCCTTTTCCTGCTATGAGTAGCAATAATCCATTTTCCCATGGATAAGATGCACTTTGTTTCCTCAGGATAAACTTGGGGACTTTTATAGTTGCACAGCAGCAACTGAACATAGGACGCTTCCTGTCATTTTTTTCCCTTGCTTATGAGTTGCACCAAGAAAAAAAAAAGTTAGTAGCCCAAATCAAGGGACCTTGAGCAAGTACAGTAACTCATAATCTGTCTCAGTTACACGGACATGGCTTTAAACTGAGTATGATATAGAAATGGAGGAGTAAGAGGAGACCCCTCTTCATGTCTCTCATACATGTAGCCCCCCCATGTGAACTGGGTCTTTTGTAAGAGTGCCTCATTGTTTAGAAAAAAGTAGGGATGGGCCAACCAAATCCTCAGCAAGGATTCGAGATGTGCAAATCTGAATCCCTGTGCAAAAATAGGCAAACCAAATCTTTCAACTCCACCAACCAAAAAAATAGTTTTTTTTAAAAAAAGTTCCTTTAAAAAAAAAACTTAAAGAGTTTTTTAAGAAATTTAAAAGTTGGTTTTTAAACCCCTTTTTAAAAAAGGATTCAAAAGATTCGAGATTTGTGGATTCCCAGAACCTTCCAGGGATTCAGATCTGGATTTTGATTCAGAAAATTCTGGATTTGTCCCATCCCTAGAAAAAGGGTTCTTTCCCCAAAAGAAGAATCATATGAAACAGACTTTCACATTATCCATTTACTCATTGTGCCAATGGTTGGATGCTACTGGCACAGGGGACAAAAGGTACAAATCCTTTATACCGTTATTTCAATATGAATAGGCATGAGATGATTCTCGGTTTTCAAAATGGGAGTAACTCTGACCACTATACTGACCACACTATACTGTTATAGTTCTATTATTCCACTTTCAAAATCCTCTGGAATTCTGGGGTTTGCAGTTTAGGGAGGGGCATTTAGAATTCTTAGCCAGAGAGCTCTTTGGCCTTGGTGAACTACAAACCCCAGATTTCCAAATAAAGTTGAAAGTGGAATAATAGCACTTTAACAGTGTAGTGCAGAAACAGCCTCTGACACATCTTTTGATGCTATACGAGAACTAAAAACAGAGTGTGTAGAGTTGTCCGCTGCTGAGTTTCTAGTTTTCATGGGTCATCTCCAGGGAGGAGATGAAGATGCAAATTCTCCAGTTTTCAGGACTCAGCTTCAGAGAAGCAGAGAGGGTTATGTGCAAACCTCCAGATCAGCTGTTAGAATAACCTATTGCTACAATTTGCAAAGTTTAATTGATTGGTTGCCCCAACTTGCTAAGACTGTCTAGGGGATCTATATGTTTTATTTTTCCATCTTCCCTCCCAGTCATTGTGGCACCAGGATTCACTTTCCACTCTACTCTGCATTTGCCTTCTGGCTAGAAGCAAGTACCGTAGGCTAGATTATCCTTATCCCATCCCCCTAAATGAGAAGGAACAATCCCCTCATTTCACCTTAATTTGGAACAGCTCCTTTAACTACGATTTCTGTCTTCATTCCCAAACAGGAAAATGTTCTCTCTATGTGTATATGTGTGTGTTTGAATGACATGCTATTAGCAACTGCAGTTGGTATTTGATGCATAATGCCTAATGACATCACAGGTTTTGGCCCAGAAATCTCATGGACTGGGACAATCCTGGACTGGCCACCTTAGATATTCTTTCTTGCTTGGGATAAGCCAAGCAAGTATGGGCACCAAAATTTGCATTGTTCACAATCCAGGTTCATTCTCCCTCTTCCACAATGATTCCGCCTTAGGTGAACTAGGTACCGGCAGGAATCACCTGATTCTGAGCTATTCCTCTCAGTCTCATTGTTTGGCTAATTGTAATTTTCTAAATGAGCAGCTGACTAGCTTTTTTAGACATATCTTTGATTGTGATTCCCTTTGTCTTTATGTGGCTAGCAAATGGGCTGAACTGGCCAAAACTATTGTAATGAATCCCAGGGGAAGTTGCATTGGTGTAGCTGTAGGCTGCATTGGAGAATTGTTGTTAGGGATTTGATTTGATGGTAATGTTCCATCAGTGGCGGAGCTTCAAGTGTGGGGAGGGGTATGGTGAGAGGGGTGGGGCCACTGTGGGGGGGGCAGCGCTGCAGTGTGTGGGGGCGGGGCCAGGGTGCATAGGGGCTGGGCTATGGGCCCGGACGCCCCAAAAACATTGCTGCCAGGGGCAAATCGCCCCCCAACCCCCATGTTCCTACGCGACTTGTGTTTCATATTCGATAGAAGCTTTTAGTTAGCTAATTTTCATGCATTCTATTTTAAAAATGACTGACTTCTTCTGAACCTAACTGTGCTTGGTCCTTTAATAAACATGATAAACAGGAAACTAACGGTGGTATACATTTTTGGCCCATTTAGAGGGCTGGCCTCTCTCATGCGCATTGACAAATGCAGTAGCTTGGTTGTTAAAGGAGATCAAAGCGAGTTATGAAAAAGAAGTCTTTCTTTTCCTTAATGGTATAACCCTGTTTTATCGTTTGTGTACACACTATTATTACATACACTCCAACATTACACAGGTGAAAATTGGGACGTGTGTGGCCAAGCAACAGCAAAGTGCAGTCAAGATGGCAAACGTTATTCGTTAGGAAGAAGACACAAGCCAGGCTGCAGCAGTTTGCTTTTGGCTGAGCCTTCAGGGAAGGGCAACATGCTGCCACCTCTCCCCACTCTTGAGTGCAGTTTTGAACTCAATTTTCAGCAAGTGAAGTAAACTAAGGATGAAGGTGAAAAGTAAGATGAAGAGAAGGAAAAACTGGGACATTTTAAAAACAACTGAAAAATGTGGGACAATAGCCAATTAAGCACAACTGTCCCTGTTAAATCAGGGCAGTTGGGCAGTATCTTATTAATCACACAAGTTGTGGATAGACAAAAGGGTGCACTGCAGGTCGTACTACTTCACAGCTGGCCTGGAGGTGCACACAAAGTGCTTGGCACAGTGGATCAACATTGTTTGTATTTGTGACACACACATGGCCCATGGCCCTCTAAAGAGCTACATGAATGTTGTGTAAACTGTGGAAAAATGATTCGCCTGAAAAGACTTTTAAAAAAACAAACAAACTGCTGGAACCAAAATAAACCTTTAAACAAATACCACAGTATACATGAGTATGGGCATGGGAAATGGTGTTTTATTGTCAACAGTGGTGTTGTGGTTAACACAGGATCTTGATACCAGAGTTGACATAAGTTTAGTGGGGAAGAATCTCATTTAACAAGCAACAATAGATTGCAGGCTGACTATTCCTGCATCTAAGCACAGGCTTAGCAGGCAAGGAAGAAAAGGTTTGTGTTTACATATGCACACATAGGGCCTTTCCGCATCACACTGTTATAGTGCTGTTATTCCACTTTCAACCTCCTATGGAATCCTGGGTTTACAGCTTAGGGAGGAGCCTTTGGAATTTAGAGCTCTTTGGCCTCAGGAAACTACAAACCCCAGAATTCCACAAGATGGTGAAAGTGGAATAATAGCACTATAACAGCATAATGTGGAAATGGCCATAGCTTTTTGCCACTAGCAACCCTATAACTAAATAGAAAAGGCTCCTGTGTCATCTTTGAGATTGAGGCCATTTCCACACTATGCTGTTATAGTGCTAACATTCCACTTTCAACATCCTTTAGAATCCTGGGCTTTGCAGTTTACGGAGGGGCATTGAGAATTCTCAGCCAGAGAGGTCTTTGACCTCAGTAAACTGCAAACCCCAGAATTCCACAGGAGGTTGAAAGGGCAATAACAGCACTATAAACAGTTAGTGCAGAAAGATGCATAGACACATAGGTCTCTGTGTGTGTCTGTATATCTGAATGAGAGAAAAAGGGCTTCAGCATCCCAACCAAAGTTTCACACACAATAGTCTGGATACATATGGCCAAAGCAACAACAACATGGTTAAGACATCAGAAGTTATTAAGGGGGAAGAAACACACAAGCTAGGAGAGGCTGCAGCAGATTGCTTTTTCTTGAGCCTCCTCGGAAAAGATTGTGCCCCCCCTTCTAGTTTTCTGAGTTAAAACTAATTCTGCACATTGAACTCAGTTTGCAGCGATTGAAATAAGCTGAGGACAAAGAGGGGATGTGTGAGAAGATGAGAGAAACTGAGAAATTTTAAAAACAGTTGAAAAAAAAACAGGACAAAAGAGGATTGATTGGGACTGTCCCTGCTATACTGGGATGGTTGGATGGTATGTTTCAGGCGTTATTGTCTATTTTATATTTCCATGTGACACATTAAATAAATGAAGACCAAACTTTACATTATATTAAATATGCTTTTTGTATCTGTTTCAAGAGCCACCATGTTGTAGTGGTGTAAGGAATGGACTACCACCTGAAGACCAGGGTTCAGTTCCCTGCTTGGCCATGGAAACTTACTGAGTGACCTTGGGCATATCACACACTCTCAGCCTCAGAAAACCCCATGATAGGGTTGCCTTAGGGTCTCCATAAGTCAAGAATGACTTGAAGGTACACAACAGCAACATTTGTTTTGACTTTTTAAAATCCAATTGTGTGTGTGTATGTGCATATGTACACTTGTGTACCATAGATTCTTAACAGGAAGATGGAGTATTAACCTCTTTCCGTTTATGCCGCAGCCCTGATGAGCGTGAATCTCTATAATGGAGAGCTGCTATTTTTATTGGCTGCCAGTGGGAGTTCTCTTCCTGTGGCAAAATACAAATTTCTGCATTTCCAAAAGTGTAAACTGTAAGACACACTTTTTTTCGCTGTAGATCATAGGAGTAACATCACCATCACTCACAGTTTTAAGGATTCTTACATCCTGGACAGAAAAGAATCCAAGCTTCATGGCGAATTCATGGAGAAGGCAGACCCTTTCCACATGTTTCTTTAAACTCCTTGGCACTGCATCATGCAACATCTCCCCTCACCCCCTATTCAGTCAGACACAGACTGGGCCAAATACAGATGTATCACAGAAGTGAGAAGTCGGCTTGTGTTTCCATTCAAACAGTACATTTGATTGATTGTTTCTCTGTGGTTTCAAACTGCCAGCCAAAGTCTGAATTCCAGTTGAAACGCTCCCCAATAATTGTAGGAAATATTCAGACTCTTTTACTGAATATGCCACTGCTGGTATTTCATTCATAGCAGCTGAGAGTCAGAAATGCATAACACCCTGAAATGTTTTATATTTGGAAACAAATCCAGAGAGGACAAAAATGTATATACATGGTGTTAATTACAAAAAGTGCCTCCCTCTGTATGTATAAATCAAAGCTCAGTCCTTTGAAATACACTTATGCTGTCTTATACACTGGGATTTATAGCCTGTTGTAAGTTAATTTTTCAGAGTTCTAATTTTAATGTTAAGGAACATATTTTACTACTTTGGGTGCTCTTTGTAACCATCCATCCATCCACTATATTTTAATTTGTGTCTCACCTTTCTCTCACGTGGGACTCAAGGTGGCTTTGAAAAAGATAGAACACAATAAAACACATGTATTTAACAACAACAAAAAACCTATACAAACTAAAGTATTAAATAACAACTGAATTAAAACCACTTAAAATCTTACTTTAAAACAGATTTTAAGCAGTTTTAAATTAGTACAATAATTGATGGTATTTCTGTTTGGTAACTGTGTTTCAACTGCTATAAATGTATTTTGTTGCGACCCTCCGGATATTTCCAAACACACACTTCCTATAGAAATATTGGGGCCAGGCAATAAACACAGGAAACAGCCCAGTACTGTCTCAAAATATTTGGCCATCTAACCTGGAGTGAGCACATTCCAGAGCAAGAAGAGTTGCACCACCCCGCTCTTGGATCCTCCAAAAGAGTGCAACAATTTTCAACCATCCAATTTGGCAAAGACAGTCCCAATTACTCCTTTGTCGTCCCACTTTTTCATCTGCCTTTAAAGTGTTCCAGTTTCTCTTTGCTCTTCCCTCAATTTTCCCCTTTTAGTTTGCACTCAATTAACTCAGCAGGGAAAAGATGAAAGGAGGGGGCAGAGCCTTGCTCTTCCCAATAGGCTCAGGCACATGCAAACTGCTGCAGTCTTTCCTAGCCTGTCCGTTCTCCTTCGTTAATAACTCTAATAACTTTTGGCTACACTCTGATATTTGGCCACGTGTGCACCAGCTTTCAGCTGTGAAATGCTGGAGGGGGTGCAATATGCCATTTGAGACACATCACCTGAGGTATCTTTCAGGACCATTCGGAGAAGGTTTTTGACTGTTTTGGAATGGTAGCAATCAGTATAGCCTTTCGAAGCCCCTTAAAGCCTTTTTTTTAAAAGTACAGTAGTTCCCCCCCCTCCACTCACTGTTTTGCTTTCTGCAGTTATTACCTGTGGTCACCTTTTTCTCTCACCAGCTCCCTTCCACCTTCCCACCCTTTGCTCCAATCCGTTTCCCCACATCCAGGTAATGGCACCCATTTGGCCTGCAGGCAAGATATGTTACCCATGCCTTGCTTGCCTGCTTACCTGCCTCCGACTTTAACCACCTCCCCCCAATATCACCACTGGAAATGTATCTGGCAGAAGTAGCCCTGTAGCTTTGTAGGGACCATAGATAGGCTTAATACTATCCGGTGGTATGAAACCTCTCTATGGTCCTTGCCAAGATAGAGGGCTACTTCCAGAGACAGTATATAGTTTGATACTGTCTGCGGTTTGAGGCATCCATGGGAGGTTGTGTCTAGGGATGTATCCCTCATGGATAAAGGGGGATTTGTGTAATGGTAAAACGCTTTTTCATCCCAACATTTTTTAAGCTAAAATATTATTTTCAGGAGGTGCTGGGGGTTTGGGGAGGGTCAGTGGAGGTCCCAGGGGCAGCACTGACACACACACCCCAGGCCTTATGCAGCCCAACCGGATTCCTATCTCTGATCTGATAGCAGTCCACGAAGATCAGAAGCAGACAGATCGCTCCAAGCGCTCAAGTCATGATTCTTTTTAACCAGAGAAGCTGAGGCCCAGTCTAGGATCTACTGTGTAATCCAAACAAGTAACTAGGAAAGTCATTTATTTGGATGATAACACCCACAGTCTCCTAGCTCCTGTGGCCCCTGGCAGGAAGACAGTGGAAGGTAAAAGTCTAAAAACAGTATTTTTCCTAATTTTGTTTTCAATGTATTTTAAGTATGTGGCTATGTTCTGGGTGAGTTTTACAGTTTTGGGGATTCTCTGTGTTGCATGCACTTTGAGAGCATTTCCTGCAAACAGAGTACCATTGAACCAGCTTGCCCTGAGGTTATTTACTTGGGCAAGGAGTGCTTTCCCTTGATTCTGGCTCTGAAGAAGTGCTTTCTTGTATCTCTCCAGCTACTTGATGTTTATACTGGCTGATGAGGGCAGCTAATGTTCCCCCACCAAAGGAGGCCTCAGCTATCACTGCTGAAGCATTTCCCTCAACTTTGGCTAAAATGTGTGTATTAGCTGAAGTGAAAGAACAGTAGTTCTGGATGGTATTGCATTCCCTCTCAAAGATCCACTTTGTAGCTTAGAGGTACTCTTGGATCCAGCACTGTTCCAGGCGGCTACAGTGGTCAGGAGTACACTTGCCCAGTTTTGCTGGTGTGCCAGTTCACTTACCTTGGGAAGGCAGATCTGCCCACGGTGCTTCATGCCAGAGTTACCTCCCAATTAGACTACTGTAATACATGGCTATTTCCACACTACTCTGTTATAGTGCTATTATTCCATTTTCAACCTCCTGTGGAATCTTGGGGTTTGCAGTTTAGGGAGGGGCCTTTAGAATTCTCAGCCAGAGAGCTCTTTGGCCACAGTATACTCCAAGCCCCAGAATTCACAGAATATTGAAAGTGGAATAATAGCACTCTAACAGTGTAGTGCAGAAATGGCCCATGTTGTGCAGATTGTGGCTGGAGGTCTTCGAGTTGTTTCTGGTTTCTGGTGGCCCTAAGGCAAGCCCATCACTGGGTTTTCTTGGCAAGATTTATTCAGAGGAAGTATGCCATTGCCTTCCTCTGAGCCTGAGGGAGTGTGGCTTGCCCACAGTCACCCAGAGGATTTCCATGGCTGAGCAGGGATTTGAACCCTAGTTTCTCAGAGGGCACTTCTGCACCCACCCACCCCCCACCCCCCGATCATGAACAATTCTGAGAGTTGTATTGCAGGAAGTAAATGTTCAAAACCTTCAAAATATGTCCACAATTTTTCAAAATATTCTGGTGATAGTAGTAGATGGAATGTTGGTTTTCTTTGAGTTCTCTGCCCTACTTTTTTGTTTCATAGCATTGGGGGCCATGTTTTCAGTCTTCATTGCTTTGGATAATATCTGCTAAAACAAAGGCCAGGGAACCAGCCTTCCAGATGCTTTTGGCCGGCAGCTCTCAAATCTTTGACCATTTATTGTTGTTACCCTGTTCTCTGGGAGTCCTGGGAGGGGCGCCCAAATAACCAAAACACAACAACACAACTTTGGGGGAAATTAGCTGGAGTACTCACTAAAGCTAGCGAGAGGCAGGGTAACTTAGCAGGATCTTGCAACCCAGTGTCTATACGGGGTCAGGTCAGTCAAGCAGTCAGACGGTTTAAAGTAATAAAATTATGTTTTATTAAATACAGACAGACATTAAAGACAACACAGTCACACACCTAACTAAGAATTGGAAATAGGGATTTTCGGAGGGAAATGGGTGATATGACACCTGTCTCGTAGACCTGGACAGGTATGAAGATTGAGTTCGTGGATATGGAGTCTCAGTATGTGGAACTGAGGAGAAGGCTCGTCAGGCAGAGCAGCAGCAAGGAGGGATGGAACTCAGGAGTGATCCAAGGTTGTCTCGGAATCGGGGGGTTTTATAGGGTGAATTGTGACTGCAGGCCATACCTTACTTGGTGAGAACAATGCTAGTTTGGAGCGGGACAAAGCTTTGGAAAGGTCAGAGTTTAGCGTGATGGGCTTAGCACCGATTTAACAATAATGTAGCCAGCATGCAAATACGGAGTGCTTAGTACGGCTTTGAGCAGTTTACCTGCTCGGGGCAGGGTGCCTTTGTTAGTATTGCGCATAAGCAAAAGGGTGTTTGCTGGAAAGGTCCCTGAAGCAACGAACCGGCTCAGTTCGGCCTGCCTAAGCGAGGAATGGAATGTCCAGCAATTATCGGCCGCGCCTGTTTACGTGCTTGTCCGGGGGCCTCGCAAACACGTGGAGCGGGGTGGCAGAGGAAAACCGAATGGTTTGATATCAAAAACAATATCAAGTGCTATCTCCGGGTAGGCCTGGGCCACAGTAACGTTGTGGTGAGAGTTGCTGGATTAAAGTATCTGGGGGGGCCACAGATTGCCCACGCCTGTGGTATAGTTTTTACTATTTTGGAGGTCCTTTGTTAAGCAAGAGTGTATGCAACAGTGAAACGCTAAGAAAAACATTCTGCTGCATTTAGAGAAAAATCTAAATAGCAACTTAGGCACACTAATTAACAGGGAGCATAATCCATCAGGGCATTTTCCTGTGTCCTCTGAGAATGTTCAGTCAATGATCTTAAAGTAGCTGTTGTGGAACATAAAGACTTCAGAGCAGGATATGAGAGAGAGGGAGGGAGAGGGAGGGAAAGAGAGAGGGAAGGGGATGTCCAGTGTTTTATTTCATTAAGAAACTATTGCCAGTCAGGATATTTCTCATAATATTTCTTATCACATAGCATGGATTAATGAACTTGCCTGCTATTAGGATGTTTATGTTGGAAAAATTCCAGCATTCTCTCTCCCCTCCATCTTGTTCTTAGAGCAAATGGGCATAGCTAGCATAGGGCTTCCTTTCTCTTTTGCACACCAAAACTCCACCATTTGCCTTTCTGTCATTTAACTGCATGATCATAAATACCTTTGGTGTTCAGGTGATCAGATCATGTGACCCATGATCTTATAAAAGAAAGAGACCCCCCTCTTCTCCCTCTCTTCTTCTCCATTTTTTTGCTTCCTCTTCCTCCTCTCTGACCATGCTTCGCATCTCCATCAGAAGATGGTGAGTTAAGAACAAAGCTACTACTATTCATTAGCTAGTTAGGATGTAGGCTCCTCAATACATATGTAAATGTAGAAGTCATTGGTAAACTTTTCTAAGTTTGTAACCTGAAGCTGCCTGCATTTGTTTTGTTTCTTCAGTTAGTTTGAGATCAGAAAAGCCATACACCAATTTAGACATGCTTTTTCTGCTACTCTGCTAAAACAGAGGCTGAATCCTTACAGTTTTAGCTTCCATAGAATTTCCCAATAGGGCTAACACCCCAGGAAACTCTTATTCCCAACAGTTTACAATATAGTGGGTAGCCAATGGTAATAATGTAATTATCACAGTCAGTCATTTTTAGTATTCAGTTTCCTTCTGACCTCAGTGTACACCAGCGGTTCTCAAACTTTGGACCTCCAAATATTTTGGACTTGAACTCCCAAAATTCCTGACTGTTGTCCAAGTTTGCTGGAGATTCTGGGGGTTGGTGTCCAAAGTACCTGGAGAACCAGAGTTTGTTGCTATATATAATTCTATCCCAAACTATATGTGGTGTAGATATACCTGAAATTCTAGATACTCCTTCATGTATCTGATGAGGTGATGATAGTGCACAGAAGTTCATTCTGTAATACATGTATTGGGCTGTAAACTGTTAGGTTTTTTAATGCTGCAACGGACTGACATGACTGTGGCTGTGTGTTTTCAAGAAAGCTTGACCTTATGACAACCTATGAATTAGAGTATCCCTATTTGGAAATCTCCAGTGCAAGTTTCATTGATGCATTAAGAACTAGAAAAGAGCAATATCATGTGAAAAGTCCTGAGGACACAGCAGTCGTAAAGCTAGAAAAGAATGTTATTATCTCAGGAACAGGAAATTCCTGACTCCACCTATATCTAATTAAGTCCAGTGTCATGTATTGACTGCACTTTATGATGACAATATCCATATGTCTGCCTCCTTTTATTTGAAGAAACACCAGTTAAAGAAGTCGTCCCGTTTAAAATGTTGATAATCAAGTAATCTGTTTCTGATTTCCTGAAGGCTTACAAATAACTTGACTGGAGAAAGTGACATAGCCTCCAACATTTCACAGATTAAAACTGGGACACACAAGCAACACCAGATGGCAAAAGTTATTAATGAGGAAAAACACACGAGCTAGGAAAGGCTGCAGCAATTTGCCTTTGCTCAAATCTCCTGGAAAGGGTAAGACTCTGCTCCCTCCTCTCCACTCCCTGCTACTGAATTAAATGAGGGCAAGCTACTTTTCCACTTTGAATTCACTTTGCAGCAACTGAATTATGCTGAGGATAAAAGAAGAGGAGGAAGAGGAGGAGGAGGAGGAGAATGGAGAAACTAGGATATTGTAAAGCAACAGAAAAGCGGTATGATGATCAGAACAGTGTCAAACTGGGACAGTGGGATGGCATGAAGTGATGATCTAAGTAGTATCACAGAAGATGGCTTTGACAGAGTCTTAAGCCCTTTCCACAACTCACCTTTTTGTGGGGCTGGGGTGCGGGGATCGCACTCTTGTGTCCCAGTTCCTTCAGCTCTGCAGCTGCTGTCTGCTTGCATGAGTGCCCCTCCTCTTCCTTCCACGGTGCAGCGTGGGAGTTTCCCAGGCTGCACTGGGCCAGGAAGCACGAATGCCATGGCACCAGGTGCTCTGCACGCATAGCAAGTGAGCACGGGGCCCCGGAGTGATGCGTGATCACGCACCATTTTCAGCTCACAGACGAAAATGAAAAAGTGCGCGATCGGTGCCTGCTAGACCCTGGAGCATTGCACGATTGCAAGTGCATCATGTGGACCACTCCATACAGTCACATGACACTTGAGGGGCCCTATCGCATGGCAAATGCTGTGTGGAAAGGGCCTTAGTAGATGAACTTGGAGTTTGCAATACGCCTTGCACATTTGGCAATTTTACTTCCTCATAATTAGGAAGATGTCATTGGCTGCTTGGTACATATTCCCCATTGAGCTTAAGAGAAAATGATCTGGGTGTGTTCCATATTTTCCTTATGTAGTAGCTAAAGTCTGCCATGTCTTTTCTCCATTAGGCTTGATATCAACTCTCCTCCCGGTTCTAAATGTAGCAATCTTTGCACTGGATTTTGCCAATTATAGCTATACTTGTAATATCATTTAGTTCAATAAGCTAATGCAGCAATTTTTTCCAGCTTTGTGGAATGAGAGTCTTTTACAGCCACATATGGTTTTGACCTGTATGTCAATATAAAAAAAGGCAATATGAAGAGTATTTCTGTGCAAAGGTTTTGTTTGTTGTCTGTCTTGCTCTTTCTCTCTCACTCTTTGCCTGAGGGCAGTGGTGAATATCAGTAGTATTGCCAAGTTTTAAGATGTCTGCAAGTGCTGGAATTCTGTTAACATTAATTGGGTTGCTTTGTCAGTGACAAATTCATCTGGAATGCCATAACCCAAAAAAATGTATTCTTCAGTTGTGCAACAATGTTGTGGCAGAGAATGGCAGGCAAGGAAATATTTCAATACTAGTAGTACACTGTAACCAAATACCACAGACTGTCAAGTTCATATAGCTCAGGTGCTAGCCTTTTCCAAAGTATGCTGGCTATCAGTGTAATAAGTAAGAATGCTTTTCACAGTAATTAATGATCTATTTCTTTTGCAAAGGGATGGGGAAAATATTCAAAAATATTTAAAAATGGTCAAAAACATGCTTTTCAAGTGTCAAGAAATCATGACTGAAGCCTGGATTGATGAGCATGTTTACCATTTGGAACTTATTCTGTACAAAATTCACAAGTGGTTGTTTTGCGCAGAAAACAGCATTTTCTGTGCAGGAAACAGAATTTTCTACATGGAAAATGATATTTCAATGCAGAAATATTAATTCTTGTTATTTTCTTTGCAGAAAATGTTGTACTTGGGGATTTATTCTGTGTAAAATTCACACATGGTTGATTTGCTTAGAAAATGGCATTTTCTACACAGGAACTAGTATATCTGTGTTGTAATCTTTTCCACACAGAAAATTCTGATAGTTAATTTTACGCAGATAGTATCATAGTTCTATAGAATTAATTGGTACTTTTTGCTGTGTGGTGGCACTTTAATTCTTTGGTCTCAATATTAGTCCATCTTACTTTCAAATCCAGAAGTGGACATTTACTCACATCTGGACTTTTTTTTTCTTATTGGTATGGCAGCCCATGTGCAGCCTCCTACCCTTGCTATATAAGAACTCCCAGCAATATCCAGATTCTGTTAAGTTTCATGCCCTGCAGTGACTAAATCTGATATCCCTAAGTAGTGCCTGCAGGTACCCCTGTACCTGAGAGGCCATGTGGGGTGACTGTCATTGTTTGCTGTTAATTCCTTCCCTTCCTCCATCAATGAAGTAATTGCCTTATTTCCTTTCACCAGGGATAAGGTGTGTAGGTTTGCTTGCTCTGAAAATAAATACGGCTGCTGGTCCACCCTCTCCCAAGGACACGAGATCACAGAGATTTTTGGCAGGAAGTAAGCTTTCCTCCAACACTTGTCAGTTCAGGCCCAGTAAAAGTTGGTCCTTTTAGTTGTATGGGGGGATTTTCTCAAAGTGTGTCAGAAAACGGAGGTGAATAACCCATCTATCAAGGCAGACTTGAGGCCATTTCACACTAGCCTATTATAGCGCTATTATTCCACTTTCAACATCCTATGGAATCCTGGGGTTTGTAGCTTTGGGAGGGGCTGGCTGAAATCTGGAGGTAGTGCTTTGTTTGCCTTGCCAACCTCATGGGCAGGCACAAATGGCTATAGTAGGATCAGCTCAAGCTTTATTCTGTTGTTCTCTACAGCCTAGCACCAAATGTCTATGTTTCTCCAGCCCTCCTTCACTACTCTTTTGGTGTCAATGTTGCTAAAACCTCCAGCTAAGCAGAGAATATGAATGAAAAGGAGGGCTGGATGAGCTGAAAAGCTCTGTAAAAATGGAACTTCTTTGTCTGAGATTTTGTTAACTAAGACGTGCCTATATAAGTCCCAGAATTATTTGGGGAGAATACATGATAAATAAAGTAGTATACAGCTAGTACAGTCTTGTAATATTACTGTTATCCTTAGGAGCTTTATAAATCATGATGCACAAATTCTTAAGTCAAAAAGGCGCAGTATTTATTACTCATTTAATGCTAGGGGCTAGGTATTTTTCCTCAAGGTCATATTTCTGTTGAGGAAATACCACATTTTCCTAGCGTTCATTGGAAAAATGTCTTCAGTTCTCATTGCAGAGAAAATGCATGCACCCAAAATGTTATGCAGCATGTTGTCTGTGTATCTCATGCACCCAAAGGTGTAGCTATATGGAGGGCAAAAACTGAGGGCATTGCACCCCCAAATAAAGATTCTGCCCCCTAATGAAATTTCCCAAATTTCTAGCATTGCAATAACTTATAACTTCAGTTTAAAATTTAGAAGTACAGTTTAGGTATCTAAAGAAAAGGGGCGGTCAAAGATACATGAGAAATACAATGGCCCCTTGATTTTTGTGAGAGTGCAGGATACAAATCCCTCACAAAAGTAAAAAAAGGTGAATAACTCTCCCCGCAACGGAGCACTCCCCCTCCCATTGCCTCATGGGGTTCCCTCCTCTATTCGCCTGCCTGTTGCCCAGGTGCCCTGCCTTTTTTCTCCCTGTGCAGGTGAAAGGCAAGCAAATGGAGGGGGAAAGACTTTCATGCACACAAACCTTTCGTTCTCCCATTCACTTGCCTTTTGCTGGGGTGCAGAGAAGGAAAGCAGTGCCCCTAAGCAAAAGGGGGTGATGTATTTAAGTCTTTTACCCCAAGTCTCAAGTCAAGTCTCAAGTTTGGGAGCCAACTTTATACCCCAACCTATATTCCAGAATTTTTGGACAGAGTTGAATAAAGTCAGTTTTAACAATTTAAGCAGAGTTGGCCGTCGGCATTTGTGATTTTACTGTCTGCAGCTTTGGATGTGGGGAATAGGAATTTTCTTACTTCCCATTTCAGAAGCTGGAGAATTTAAGAAGTGGGGAATAAGATCCTTCTAACTCCCCATTACTGAAGCTTCAAAAACTTTAGAAGGAAGGATCCTTCCTCCTCAAGCCCATTCCTAACACATTTGCTCTTCCCCTCTGAGTAATGCGCTCTCGGGGAGAGTATTGCCTTCTGCTCTTAAGAAAAGTTTTAGAGGACTCCTCCAATATGCAGCAGGGACAGGCTGCTGAGCGGACCTCAAGCCTGCCTCAAGCCCATGGCCTAACCTGTCTGCTGTTTCCCTCTGAGAACTGCACCCACACTTTGGGCTTGAGACAGATTGTCATGTGACCACTAGGCAAAAAGAGATGGCAGCGTCGTTCAAAATTGTAAGGTTTCCGAATGAATGTGTTATGTTACTGAACCAAGGGCATCAAGTCAGTCACTAAAAATATACAAGTCTTAAGTCAAGTCAGTGCATCATTTATTGCTGAGTCAAGTCCGAGTTGAGTCACTGAAGCGACTTAAGTCCGACTTGGGTCCAGATCAGTTGACTTGAGTCTACATCACTGGCAAAAGGCCAGGGAATGGGAGGAGGAGAATGTGGGGAGGCAAGCAGGCACCCCATGAATAATCAAATTCGTGAAGGTCAAACCCGTAAATGTGGAAGGAGAACTGTACTAACACAGAAAATATAAGAATTCTAGGTATTAATGATTTTCAGTATCTCACTTTGCAGTACTGGAACTCCAAGGACTGAAGGAAAATGTAATTGTGAGCAGAATTCTTCCGTGGACACGGCAATGTCTTCATAGTGCATACCTTCCAACATTTAATAGATGAAAACCAGGACACATATGGCTGAGCTACATCAGAGTGTGGTCAACATTGTGTGACCAGGCAACAAGAGGGCAAAAGTTATTTATAAGGAAGAACATGAAGTACTAGAAAAAGCACAGACACTATTAAATTTATCTATTGGGTTTAAAAAGGGCAACACTCTATCCCCTCCCCTTCTCTCCCTCCTGCTGAGTTAAAACAAGTGCAATTAAATTTGCACTTTGAATGCACGTTGCAGCAGTTGAAGTACAGTTCTCTCTACACATTGGCGGGTTTGATTCTTGCAAATTTGAGTATTGGTGAGGTGCTCATGCCTCCCCCCTCCATTATCCTCTTCCCATTCCCTTGTGTTTTGCCAGCCTGGAGAAAGAAGGCAAGTGTGCCAAGGCAGAAGATAAGGCAATGGGGAGAGGGAGAGACGTGTGTGCTGCTATCCCTCTTCTCTCTGGAACTACTCCTCCCATTTCCCTGCCTCTGCACCAGCGCTGAGAACTTACACCAAAGCAAAAGGTAAGGGGATGGGGAGGAAGGCAGCCCCTGCTTTCCTTCTGCCCTCCAGAGCTTCCCCTCCCCTCCCTCTGGCCCCAGCTCTGAGAACTCACATGAGGCAAAAGAGGAGGAAAGGAGGAGGAAGGCAGTGTGCACTTTTCTTTTGCCCTCCAGAATAGTTCTCTCATCACTCCTGTTCATTGCCTCCTTCTTGTCTATGTGACCTGCAGACTTACAGTTCATGGTGATTTCTTTAACAGTGTTTGTCTCATAGCTCAAGACCCAGTCTAGTGTAGTGGTTTGAATGTTGGACTCTAGAATACCAGAGTTCAAATTCCCACTCAGCCATAGAAATCCACTGGGTGATCTTGGGCAAGTGACACTCTCTCAGCCTTAGAGGAAGGCAAAGGCAAGCTGCCTCTAAACAAATCTGGCCAGGAAAGCCCTGTGATTGGTTTGCCTTAGGGTCACTGTAAGCCAGAAATGATATGAAGGTACAAAACATTAGTCTTGTAACTTGGCATGAAACAGGTGATAGACCCCACACTAGGAAGTCCTACATATAGATAGTCCTACACATTTATATTAAGACTATATACATCAAAGCTGAGGTTATCCACAATGTTGCATAAAGTGTTGGGGGTCTTTTCAATTCCTCCTTCTACTGACAGCGCCCCATAATTTCCCCTTCCATAAAGAATGCTGTTTCCTGCAGCAACAATATACCTATCTATAACGTACCTGTGGTAGCTAGGGCTATTTGGGTTGTCAGACCTGACCCTGAGTCTTCAGTTTTCATGAGTTATATTGGCAATGGGAGATAAGGGTATAAATTCTCCTGGCCCAGTGGGCTCAGGTCCAGGCAAAAGGAAAGGACAGTGTGCAAATCTCCAGCTCACCTAGTACACAGAGTAGTTGGCTACAATTTGCAAGACACACACCCTTTCCGCATGGTGTAGTCACTGCTTAGCTGCGACGGCTTGAGGAGGCTTGCAGCCGTATGACGTTGTCACTATTAAGTTGATGTTAAGTTGCTGGCGCGCCTTTGCATGTTGCTAAAGTGTCGTATTTGAGCAATGGAAAAAGTGCATTTTCACTCCCTAAGACCAGTTCTACTACATTTCTACAACTACATGAAGAACCATTGAAGCACATTCTCACAGGAATGGGTGGGTTCAGGGTGGGCCCAACTCAGCACACGTGACATTGTGTCTATGTAGGAACATCCTTCCCAAGATTTAAAAAAAGGGGGGATCCAATGAAATGGACTGGGGCGGGCCATGGGTAGAGCAGAGGAGTGGTGACGAACGCTGTAGTTCGGAACAAGAAAGTAGTCTTTGCCACATCAAGTGGAAGTCGGTGCGAAATGCTGTGTCACAGAAATGCCGCAGAAATGCAGCCATAAACTCTGCTTCTATGACGCCATGAGACATTTCTGCCATTTTGTGCAGAAAGGGCCTTAAGTTGTTCATGGCTGCAATAGACTCTCCAGGGGACCTATGTACAGTCCTCCCTCCACATTCATGGGTTTGACCTTTGCAAATTTGATTATTCACAGGCTCCTGCTTAACTCCCCCCCCATTTTCCCCCTCCCATTTGCTTGCCTTTTGCCCAAGCACAGAGAAGGAAGGCATTCCCAGGCAAAAAGAAGAGGGAAGGGGAAATGGGGAGGGAGGCATGTGCACACCTTCTCTGTGTGCAGGGCTGCCACCTCCCATTCACTTGCCTTTTGCCCAGACACATGGAAGGAAGGCATGTACACCAGGCAAAAGGCAATGGGAGGGGAGCCCTGCTTGCCTTGCTTCCCTCCCATTCTCCCCCTCCCCTTCCCTTGCCTTTTGCCCAGCCATGGAGAAGGAAGGCACATGCACCCAGGCAAAAGGCAAGAGGATGGGAGGGGGTGGGGGGTTATTAATGGCTTTTTGACTTGACTTTGACTTTTTGACTTTTGTACCTTGAACCCTCACAAAAGTGGAGGGGTCACTGTAATACTTAGCTTCCTCTAGTTATAGTGCCAGGGCTCACCCTCCACTCTGCTCTGCAACCACTGTCTAGAATTCACATCTCCCTAAGTAAATGAGAAAGAGTTAGCCCTTCATTTAACCTCAAGATTTCTGTCTTAATTTCAGGACAGGAACATATGGTGTGTGTGCGTGTGTGTGTATTTGAATGACAAACTGTGGGCAACTGAGATGAATTCTTAATGGACAGCACTACATGGCATCCCCTGGGCCTGCCACTAGGTTGGTGATTTTGACTTGCAAACCTCAAGGCCTGGCAACCCTACAAGTTGATGGAGGGAGAAATTGACTGCTATTGTGCAGTCAGTACATGGAAGAACTTTGCTCATGAATATGGGCCAATCTGGATGCTGGCTCAGGTTCCTTGAGGTTCTCTGACTAGAACAGAGGAAGGCAAGAGCAAGTATGACGAGATCTACCATGAGTGTGGTTGCCAGGTCAGGAACATCCCAGGCCATGATGTTTTAGGGCCAAAATCAAACAACTTAAATCTTCTTCCATGATTCCATGGGGTTAGTCCCTGGTCATACCATTAAGCATGAGACATTAAGCATCAACTACTGTTGCTCTGTACATTTCATTCAAACAATAAGCACCAAGTCCCATGCACATAAGATAATATTTCTATTTGCTGAAGTTTCAGATTTCCAAACTGTGCATGAAAAAGTAAAAAAGGGACTTTCCTAAGCTTTGTATCTCCTACCTTTGCAAAGCACATGGGAATTGTAGTCCCAGCAAGGAAAGCTTTCCAAGTTCTGTTTGGAACAGGAAATGGCCCACAGTAGCCACAAGTAGCCCAAGTTTGTGCATTTGTATGTCTGTATTTGTACATATCTTTCAAAGCAATGCTCTCACCCTGAGATTCCTTACCCTACCCTGAAGACTAGAGAAAAGGGGCAAGGCCTTGAGGTGAAGCAACAATAAACCTAAGGCAAGGTGACCCAAATACCTTAGGCAGTGGATGTTGAAATACATTTTTGTTGTTGTGTGCCTTCAAGTCATTTCCTACTCATGGCGACCCTAAAATGAACTTACAATGGGGTTTTCATGGCAAGATTTGTTCAGAGGAGGTTTGCCATTACTACCTTTGAGGCTGAGAGAGTGTGACTTGCCCAAGGTGCACCCAGTGAGTTTCCATGGACAAGCAAGAATTTGAATGCTGGTGTCCAAAGTCCTAGTCCAACAGCCAAATCACTACAGCACGCTGGATCTCCTGAAGCACAGTAATAATAGTCATTTTTTCTTTCCTGCACTCATCCAATAAACTCCCCCCTCAAGCCACTCTTGTCTAAAACGTGTTTGGCACGTGCTGGATAAGTCTTCTACTTGGCGGTACAAGGAGAATAACAGAGGGAGGAGAGATCACACCCAATGTGTTTAATTCTCTTTCAACTGCTCTAAAACGACCTGAAGAGGAAGCTGGAAATCATATATCCTGATGGGCTTGCATTGGTGTGCAGCTCAAGGAATTTAACACGTTTTTCCTGGCACTGGAATGAGGCATGATGTGAGAGGCAAGATGAGGGTCTAGCAAGCAAGCAAGACAGAGAGGCCCAGAGCCAGGACTTGGGGCTTCTCCTTTCCAGGGTATGGAAAGGAAATGGGTTCAAGTCGGCCGACTACAGAATGAGACTGGACTCTTGTCTTCTCTCCGGAGCAGCCAGGTAAGGCCACTAATGCATTGGACTGGACTAAGGAAGGACACACAGTTCCAAATTACACAGAAACCTTTACCAAGTAGTTTGGAAAAGCTGCCAGTTCTCATCTATATATAGAAGAAAGTTGCTTATTAATGTAGATATTTTTATTGCATTTTCCTTCTGCTCTGCAAAAGCTTTTATGTGTGCTAGAGAAACAGAGAGTGAGTATATATGTTAGGAATCTTGGACTGGATAACTCTTGTGTGTTTTGGGTATGGGAGGGGGAAAGTAGAAAAAGCAGGGTGGTGTTCATGAATCTCAAAGATGGAAGGGATCCAAAATATGTTTTTCACCCTGAAAGAGGATACATGCAACATGTTTATCCCTCATATTTTTCCTCCAAGGAGCCAAGCATGGAGGATTTACCTTCACAACAATAACCCTGTGAGGTAGGTTAAGTTAAAAGTGTGTGACCAGAAGAGTCTGCCTTTTAGGTGAATGAGAAACTAGTTTTCCTTGCCTAAATCCAGAACTGTAGCTGCACAAGATGCTCGAACAATTCTAACGGAGGGGTGTTGAAGCTTTTTATTTCTAAGAGGTCTTATTTTCATGTATCCAAACCTGGGCCATTTCCACCTTACACTGTTATAGTGCTATTATTCCACTTTCAACATCTTATGGAATTCTAGGGTTTGTGGTTTATTGAGGCCAAAGGGCTCTCTGGCTGAAAATTCTAACCTCAAGGTTCCACCGGATGTTGAAAGTGGGTCTTTGGATGCTCATAGGGAGCTGGGAGTCTAGACTTCCTTGTCTAGTCTACAACCTATGCTTCCCTAAGGACAGTGAAACAAGCAGCACCTCTCCTCAGCCACAAACAGTCCCAAAAGTCCCTCAAAGACACTCTCATGTTTCATGGCACTGTAGTTTGTAGCCTCTCATTTTGGACATTCTTGAAGCCTTCACACTCCTTACACACTGGTCCCCCCATTGGCAATTGTCTCTCATGAATGCTGCAGATGAGAGACTCCAGTAAATGTAACCTAGGCCATCATGTCTTTAATCCTTTGTTTATATTTGCATTTAAAAAAAAAACAACCCTGCATGTTATATGCAGAGATAAGCTTTAACTTCACACCTGCTTTGGCTCCTACAGTGCAATTTTATACAGGCCCATTCAAAACCAACTCCTATTTAGCTGAAGGGGGCTTACTCCCAAGGAAGTATACATAAGACAATTGCAAATGTCAGCCTTATTTTGGAAGCAAATATGGGCCCTTTTCGCGCAGCATTTACCATGCAAAAGGGCACCTGGAGCATCGCGCGATTGTGAGGAGCAATCTGAATGACGCACTCACAATTGCATGATGCTCCAGGGTAGGGCAGGCGCCGCTAGCACACTTTTTTCATTTTTGGCTTTTAGCCGAAAATGGTGCGCGATCACGCATTGCTCCAAAGCCCTGCACACACTTGCCTCCAGAGCCGCGGCAGTGGTGCTTCCTGCCCCAGCGCAGCCTGGGAAACTCCCAGGCTGTGCTGCGGAAGAAAGAAGTGGGGCTCTCGCACTGCCTGCTCTGGAGCAGACAGCTTGTGTGGAGCTGAAGCAGCGGGGATGTGAGAGCCTCTCGCTGTAGGCTGCTCACACGATCCCTGCACCTCAGTGCCAAAAAAAGGTAAGGTGCAGAAAGGGCAATGGTCTGGATAAGCAATTTAGTTTGATAAATAAAGAGTTTTGGACTGATCCTGATAAATGAATCCCTTCCTAATCCTTATGAGATGCTACTATATACCTTATGCAATATTTATACCTAGACAATCAAGTTTTGCTGAACTTTGTTAATTTTTCAGGGACTCTGAAAAGGCCCACATTAAGGTTTTCGTAGACCTGAAGCACTCTTGTATTCAACTCTCTGCCTTGTCTCAAGGTACCGCCAGAAATGTTTTCAAAGCCCTTAAAATCGTGGGGCTATGAAATGTTCTATTGCCTTTTAAAAGAAGTCTTTTTGCTTAAAATAGACCCTGCTTGTCTATTTGTAAACACGCAAACTGTTACAAAGACACCATCACATTTCCCACCCAATGGAAAATAAACTCAGCAGATGCCATAGTTTGGGATTTCTCACTAGCAGGGGAAGTGGATTGATTGCTGTCATACAATTATGGATATGAAAAGTTAGACAGATGCTTTGTTGCACGTATTTTCTCCATTAAAACTGCAAGTGAGATGTTTAGTAGTAAGATCATATTTAGTAGTAGTAATAGATTAAATGTAATGGAAAAGTACAGAGTTAAGAATAAAATTATTATAATAATAATGAGTATAATGACAATGAGATCTAGATATAGGCAACAAAAGTATGTAAGCAGTATGATATAGAGTATGCTGAATAAGTATATGATTGTAGTGGAATTGAAGAGAAATAATAATGTAAGCTTGTTTTTGTTGCAATTTCCTTTTTTCACCGTTGTGTGTAACACATGGTGTTTTTCTTTTTTTGTTGTTCTGTTTTTTTTCTTTTATAATCAAGATTTTTTTAAAAAAAAAACCTGCAACTGAGGACCCGGTTTTACAATATTTTGGGTCTAGGTGTTGCTCTACTCTAGATTTCCTACTCTGGCTTAGCCTTGTGCTTAAGTGCCAGCCGCTCTTGGCAATATACATGGGGAAATGGATCCAGTTTGCTTCAGGAAAGACCATTAAAATCCTCTCCACCACCGCTGAGGCAGACAGCTATATCCTTTCCACTTTTGGGCTGCTGCCCTGCAGTTCCCATTAGCAGAGCTGGAATTCCACAGCAAGGAATGGAGGTAGCACCACATGCCTCAGCTGGAGACAGATGGCAGGTTTTAAAGAATAGTGGAAAGTGGTAGTTTGACAGAAGATTCACTACCTGTGATGTGTGTATGTATATATGCACACACAATTCTTTTGTCCTAATGTAGCCTTCTAGTCAAAGCTGCAACATGTGTTCACCAGAAATGAAAATCAGATGGATATTTAAGCTAAAACAAACAGCAGTAGGATCAATGAAAAACAACAATGTCTAGAACTAAGGGACTGGCATCTGAGATTTATAAAACAATCATTGGGTTTACATATGAGTTCAATAAAAGATCCAAAGATGCGTGGGAAGCTGAACATGGAGCACAGATTGCTGAAAATGAAGGGCATAGGATTTGGGTATCTGTCTGCAGACATGTTACTGTCTGTAACTGTAAAAGAGGTTACTATTAAAGTGGTACACTGGTATATTCCCAGGCTGTACGAATGCTGGGCTACTGTAACACATGTGGGTTGGTTCCCCTAAAATAATTCCATTCTGGCTGGACGGTCTTAATTGCATTAACAAAATAACTAAACAAAATACAAACTTTCAAAGTACAATCAGCCCTCCATATTTGCAAGGGTTAGGGGCACAGGACCCCCATGAAAGTGGAAAAACCGTGAAAACTCTAGACTCTCCTGAACTATATTTACCACACAAAATCACCATATTCAACCCACTGTGGATTTCTTTAAGGCATTAAGGTCCCTTCACAAGGCAGAAGTGGGTGGCTGGTGAGGCTCACTGCCAGCTCCACTGCTTCCCCACACTATTTTTAATAACGAGCCTCATTTGCAGTTTCTCAGTCTCATGAGGTTTGCAGTCCTTATTAAAAATGGCACAGGGAGGCAGCAGAGGTGACAGCAAATAATCTGTGAATAATCAAATCTGCAAAAGTGAAACCTGCAAATGTGGAGGGCTGATTGTACTCTACTGAATTATGATAAAGAAAATGAAAATGTCCTATGTAAAGATCTTATATCTACCTTGCTGTATGCAGCAAGAATGGAGATAGCAAGGTTTGTCCACTAAGTGTTGGTTAGACAGAGTTTCAACACCTGCATTAGAGAAGCTAACATGTAAATGCCATCTTGCCAGAGATGAAATAGTTGAAAATACCTTTGACACTACATGTCATCCTTTTATAATTCATGTGACACATGTAAATTCCAGACACGGCCTACCACTGAACCACATGATATTCTGGAATCTATTGTGACAGGCCTTTTTGGGACCTTGTCCTTGATATTATAGTCTGAGTATACCTTGAATCATGGAATGTTATTTTTGGTTGGAGAGGATGAGTAGCAGATAATTTACAAGTATATGATGTGCATGCTTCATAAAAACATTGTTCATTAAAAAAAATCTCAACTTTCTAAGGTAGTTGAAGAAAGGAAGAACTCTGGAAAGCTAAGGGAGAGAGGTATATTTAAATCAGAGTTTGGAAACACTACTTGCTTGAACTACTTCCAGAATCCCCAGTGCAGCATGGAAACATTATTTGGGGGTACAAGCCCCAGAAGCCTCCATGCTGCCTTGGGGATTCTGGGTCTTGTCTCCTCTGAAATAATGTTTTAAGTTTAAATAAATATTAAAGAAGCATATAAATGTTAGCAAGAAGTACTAAAAATTGACAAAGAGTTAGACAAGTTTTCCAAAGATTTGGGAGTGGGGTAGAGAAGAGTTGCCTGCCAACAAGTGTCCTCCACAGCCAGCACCTTATGGTTTCAAATGGGAGTAGTCTGGAAACTTAACAAAGACCATTTTTAAGAGTTGCCCCAAGAGAAAAAGTATGTTTTCGCTGAATGTATGGAAGATGTTTTTGAACTGGCCCTACCATTGCTTGTAGAACATTAATGCCTGCCTTCACCTAGAGATGTGTCCCTGAATGATCCTGGAAACAATTCCTTTCCAAAAACAAAACAAAACAAAGTCCATGTTGTCACATATAAGAACAAAAATTCCTTTGAGATTTTCTTGAGCTTTTGCATAATCATCATGTATGGATGCTACTGGAATTAAAACTGGACATACCTGAGAGCCAATGTGTGTGTTACATACTTACATTGTGGGCTCAGGGGCAAGTTCCACTCTGCTTACAAAGATCACATGTAGACATTTAATTGGAATGAAACGGGCCACAAATTTTACTGGTTACAGCTGTACAATGACTTGGCATGCACAGGGGTCTAGATCCAGGCAATAACTGACCTGCCTGCATACTGATGAGCTGCATTGCCCAGTCATTTGCTGGGCATCCAGCTGGGATTGCAGATATGGGGTTTTACATGGGCAGATGCCACTGCATGCTTCCCCTGCCGCAGGGGAGCATGACAACATCAGATGCCCCCAAGCTGGCCATGACCTTTACTGCCCACACTCCTACTGTCCCAGAAGGGGACCTCCTGTTACTCTTTTGATGGATGGGCAAACACCATTTACCTTCTTGCCTGGATCTGGAGCCCATGCCACACTGCCCAGAAAAGCTATGACAAAGAACAAACAATCAACAGTTAAATGTTGCGCAGAAACCAAAAATTAGAGGGAGATTGGGAATGAAGCTCCAAAGCTAACTAAGGCTGGAGCACTGGGGGGCAGCCTTACATATCCCAGCACCTGACCAGAGGGAAGACTGCAGCCAGGCTTCCCTGGTCCCACCCATCAGGTGTAGAACTACTGTAGATTCTGATTGGCTGGTGTTTCTCACTTCTTCTGAAACACACAAACCACACATAGGAAAGAAAAACCAGCAACTTCACCATTGCCAATCTAGTGCCGACTGGTTTACCTTGCCCCAACCTGCAAAAACATCCCATGGTAAGCCATGGAACACCATTTGGAGCAAATGGAACAGAAAGGAAACTGAACAAAAACTGATAAAATCCTCCATTCTTAAATGTTAAACTTTCCTGACATCTTCAGTGTCACTTACACATCGTCTAACATAGCCAACAAGAGAGGACACAGATTTGCATGCAAATTAAATACACTGATTTATATGTACAAAAATACATTCAGAGATGATTACTCTAATCCAAATCATGGGCAAGTAAGCTCTAAGGGGTAGTGGGTAATGTTGACACTTCCTAGGTCTAGCAGGAGCCGCACTCTACCCCTTGCTTCTTCCTAATTTGGCCATGGTGATAGCAGAGACATGAAACCCCACTATATTTCCCTTTAAAACAATGTATCTGCTCCCTGCATGCTTTGTTTACAGGTAGAGCTGTGCTTCCAGGAAGTTTCCAGCAGTGGAATTCCAGCTGTGAACAACATTCAAGGGAAGTGTGTGCCAAAGGACAGGTGGGGTTTCTTTATCTACAGATACTATAACTGTGGTGGCAGGAACACATCCCTTCCCCAAAGACCACAGGGACTGCATTGGGGCTGCAGACCACACAGTGAATACCACTGATCTAAATAGAACCGCAATACACACCTCACACCTGATGGTCAATTTCAAGGCCCCCTCTGGTCTCCATTCTTACCTACCTTTCCAATTGTCCTGATTTGGCAGGGACATCCTCTGTTATTCCACAGATGGTAGTTTCTTTCTCCTCCTCTCACTTTCCACCTTTGTCCTCAGCTTACTTTGATTGCTGCAAAGTGCAAACCAAGTCTGCACTCAACTCAGCATGGGGGAAAAGAGAGGAGGGGCAGCATCTCACCCTTTCCAATAGGCTCAGCTCAAAGCAAACTGCTGCAGCCTCTCTTAGCTTGTGTGTTCTTCCTCATTAATAATTTTTGTCATCATTAACTGCACTCTGATGTTGTTTGGCCACAAACGTTTTAGTTTTTGCCTGTGAAATGTTGGAGGGTACGGCTCTACCTTTAAAGCAAACTTGGACCGCTCAGCCTTTCAAACAGAGGTGTCCTCATTGCCTGCCTGAGATCTATGAGCAAGCAGACTGTAGAAGTAGAAACAGTAACCCTGAAACAATATTTCCAACTTACATTGAATATGATTCCCCAGCAGTTATAAGATTATAAGTCCAGTTATGATCTTGTAACTGCTAAACAAGATGAAAACCCATGTCCACTGGAGATCTGGGCTGGCATCATGTTCAGCATTTCTGAGACGGTAATTAGCCTTATGAGGTCATCGTTTCTGGGGAGTAACATTTACAATAGTTAATTACCAAGTGTGACCCCTAAACCTACCATTTCAGCCTCACTTGAAGTGTTGCAGATTGGGGTGATGGGAAAGAACATCTGCAGTGCTTTTCTGGACATGGGGTACCTTAGGACACACAGTTGCGTCAGGATCCCAAGGTGGTCACTCAACCACCTGTTCTCAACACATCCAACAACCTGGAGAGCGCTGTGGAGGTCCTTTATCTGTACCCCAATCTGCAGCACCTCACATACACTTTCACTGAGGTGCCGCCAAGCTGAAACAGTTGTTCTTTTAGTGGGTGGCATTGTCAGAGGCCATTTCCACACTACAGTTATAGTGCTATTATCCCACTTTCAACATCCTGTGGAATTCTGGGGTTTGTAGTTTACTGAAGCCAAAGAGCTCTCTGGCTGAGAATTCCAAACGCCCCTCCCTAAATGACAAACCCCAGGCTTCCACAGGATGTTGGAAGTGCAATAATAGCGCTATAACTGTGGTAGTGTGGAAATGGCCAGTGATGGAGCTCCATCATTATGTCTGATGACACAGGATCTTGACCATGGTCTGGGAAAAATACAGATTTAGATTTCTTTCATACTGTAGCATTACAGCACTGGGATTTCACTGATACTGCCCTGGCTGCATCCAATGGAATCCTGGGACTTGTAGGTAGTCAAGAGTCATCAGAAGAACCCCCCGACTTCTGAAGGCCTTTCCCTTACCTGTCAATCCTAGGATTCCATAGGATGTTGCCATGGCAGTTAGAGTCATATTGAACTGATATAACTGTGTAGTATGAAAGAAATCTTAGAATAATGTACCGATTGGGTTTCAGGGAGAGAGAGGCTGAGGAAAATGAGGAGTACATTCTAAGACAGATGGCTGGCTTTTTGCTCCTATGTAAACATAGCATCCATTCCCAAGCCCTCACAGGCAGGGCCAGATGCCACTTATCTCTGCTTCTTTAAACCCCTACGACCCCTGTCCTTGTTCTCACGCCAGCAATCCAGAGAAGTAAGGGAAATTAAAATAGTAAAATGCAAACCACATCTCTGGGTCTCTTCTACAAAAACAATTCCTTCCTCTGGACACGGTCTCCTTCAGTCAGATCAGGCAAGAAGAAAGGAGGGAGAGCATCGGCCATTTAAAAAAATTCATCTCCCTGCAAATTAAGTGGAATCGTTACAATTACAGTTACTTAAAAATACATTTTGCAAAACCAAAGCTGATAGGTCAAAAGAAACACCATAAGACTCATGAGTCAGGGGTACCTTATCCATTCACCACTTAAGGCACAGTGCCTAGGGCTTGAGCAAATTTTAGAGACTATGAAAACATTTCATAGCCCCATGATTTTAAGGACTATGAAAACATTTCTGGCGGTATCTTGAGGCAAGGCAGGGAGTTGAATACAAGAGTGCTTCAGGCCTACAAAAACCTTAATGTAGGCCTTTTCAGAGTCCCTGAAAAATTAACAAAACTCAGCAAAACTTGAACGTCTAGGTATAAATACCGCATAAGCTATGTAATAGCATCTCATAAGGATTAGGAAGGGATTCATTTATCAGGATCAGTCCAAAACTCTTTATTTATCAAACTAAATTGCTTATCCAGACCATGCCCTTTCCACACCTTACCTTTTTTCGGCGCTGGGGTGCGGGGATTGCACGAGCAGCCTTCGGCGAGAGGCTCTTGCGTTCCTGCTGCTTCAGCTACACACAAGCTGCCTGCTCCCAAGCAGGCAGCGCGAGAGCCCCACTTCTTCCTTCCGCAGCACAGCCTGGGGGTTTCCCAGGCTGCGCTGGGGCAGGAAGTGTGACCGCCATGGCTCCGGAGACTCCGCACACATGGCAAGTGCGCTTGGGGCCCTGGAGCAATGCGCGATCGCGCACCATTTTCGGCTGAAAGCCAAAAATGAAAAAATGTGCTAGCAGCCCCTGCCCTACCCTGGAGCGTCATGCAATTTTGAGTGCGCTGTGCAGATTGCTCCTCACAATTGCACGATGCTCCAAGCACCCTTTTGTATGGCAAATGCCGTGCGTAAAGGGCCCAAGAATTGTTTTTTTCTTTTAAACATGACCCATATGTTTCAGAAAGAATTTCTCAAGAAATACTGGCAGATTGCAAGAATCAAACTTGCTAAACTTTGGAAATCTTGAGACATTCCCAATCTTGAAACATGGCTATTTAGTTTAAACGAAATGAAAGAATACGATATGTTATCTCATAAATTAAATGGAAAGTCCATCAACAATCTAGAAGAAGAATGGTTGCCAGTGATTAACTACACAAACAAGAAATGGGACTTTTTCCAAAATAGAAATGCAAAGAACAGAATTGACTCTAATATAGAGTAATTGCTGGTTCTAGTGTTATTCTTATCGCTAGCACTTATTTAAATAAACTCCTGCCAACATAAACTCAGAAAAACAAATATACATCTTACTACAAGGAAAATTGATACATAATACTAGAACTCTTCAGTGTCGAATTTCAATATTGATATTTCATTGAATCTGTAAGTATTGTAGTGATATATGATTTGATTGTAGATGAACAAGAATACATAATTTACAGGGAATATGGAAAACTAGTTAAGGGCAGTTTCTTTAGGTGTCCTCTAATATACACAATGTCTTTGGTAATAGGTAAGAGGAAGTAATGGTAGAATGATGGAGAGGATTTGTGGATATCATGTTATGGAATCATGAAAACATTCCTGTTATTCTGTAACATTTTACTTATTTGTTATATATTTTTTTGCATTTTTTTGTGTTTTGTATTTTTTTTATTTGACTCAAAAAGGAAAAGGAATTTTAAAAAGGCAACAAATCTACAGAGAGGAAAAATAGAATCATAGAAATGTAGAGTTGGAAGAGACCACACAGGCCATCCAGTCCAACCCCCTGCCATGCAGGAACACCCTCAAAGCAATCCCGACAGATGGCCATCCAGCCTCTGCTTAAAAACCTCCAAGGAAGGAGACTCCACCACACTCTGAGGCAGCATATTCCACTGCCGGACAACCCTGACTGTCAGGAAGTTCTTCCTGAGGTTCAACTGGAATCTCCTTTCCTGCAGCTTGAATCCATTGCTCCTTGTCCTGGTCTCTGGAGCAGCAGAAAACAAGCCCTCCCCTTCCTCTACGTGGCATCCCTTCAAATATTTAAACATAGCTATCATGTCCCCTCTTAACCTTCTCTTCTGCAGACTAAACATAGCCAGCTCTCTAAGTCTTTCCTCATAGGGCATGGCTTCCAGGCCTCTCACCATTTTGGTCGCCCTCCTCTGGACTTGCTCCAGCTTGTCAATATCCTTCTTGAATTGGGGTGCCCAGAACTGGACACAGTATTCAAGATGGGGTCTAACCAAAGCAGAGTAGAGTGGTACCAGTACCTCCCTCGATCTAGACACCATACTCTTATTGATGCAGCCGAGAATTGCATTGGCTTTCTTGGCTGCCGCATCACACTGCTGACTCATGTTCAGCTTGTGGTCTATGAAGACTCCTAGATCTATGAATTTATCTATCCTCTCACAAGGATGCACCTTAATTCCCACTGAAGCGCAGAAAAATTCTTGTAGCTACCAGAGTCAATCCCACCAGCAAGGCTAGGGCATTCGAGGAGCTGTGAGACCCCACATGGTGTAGTGGTTTGAGCATTGGACTATGGCTCTGGAGATCAGTTTGAATCCCCCCTCAGTCATGGTAACCCACCTTGGGCAAGTCTTAGGCCCTTTCTGCATCTTACCTTTTGCTGAAGCTATCACATGGGGATCCCGGGGTTGGCTCTCTGCACCAGCTGCCTGCTGGAAGGGAGGAAGTGTGATGGCTCTGCCCTCCCTTCCACAGCGCAGCCCAGCACTTTCCCAGGCTGTGCTGGAGCAGGAAGCAGAGCCATTGCACTTCCTGACTGTCTGTACAACAGGTAAATGAAGAAGGGCAACAGAAGGACTGCACAATCATGGTTCATTGACAGGAAAAACCCATCAATGTTTTACTCTGTGATTGCAACAGGTGGCCACAGGATTGCAACGACGTCATGCAGAACCGTTGTCACGGTCCCGTCACAATCCCGTCGCCATTGCAGGTTGGGAGTGGAGTGCACAAAGGGCCATAGCTTCAGAAGAAAGGAATCAATTTTGAATGTAAACTAATCTTGCCAAGAAATCCCCATGATAGGCTTGCCTTTGTGTTGCCATAGATCAGAAACAACTTGAACACACACAACAGTAACTCCAAAAAGCTAACTCTTCCAGCCTCTGGTTCTTATCTAACTTAAGGTAGAAATTCTCACTACTTAATCTTTCCAAATGATAAACTGCTTTTTGCTCCCCTTCACTTGGAAGGAAATCATCTTCTGAAAGCTCTGGTGGATATTTCATTTCAAATACTAATGAGGGGTTCCCAGCTATCAGGAGCCTATCTTTTATCACTGATGAAACAGCAACCAGTCATCCTGGACCAGAGTTGTCCCAAGATATCCTGCCCAGGGCTGGCTTCAGGCAGCAAAAATTGCACCTGCTTTCAAAGTACCTTAGAGAATTCACATTATTTTGGCACTTGGGTGAGAAGGGATGGTGGACAGGAAAGAGTGGGAGAAATTGGCTGGCTCTGTCATCCTGCATCATAGCTGGAGGTGCGTTTATCTTGTGAACAGACTGGATTTTATCCTATTTGTAAGACTGAAATAGATTTTAAGAAGAAGTACGGCATGAGAAAGTACAAACATCATCTATTTGATGCTCATAAGGCTGTCTTTCTGGCAGTTTCTGGCTAGATGGGAGAAGTCCCATCTTCCCAATAAAATCTTCCCAATAAAACCTTGTGATAGAGGATCACCATAAGTTGGAAATGACTTGAAAGCACACAACAACAGCAACAACAACAATGCTAGTGTTAGTCCTGAAACTCTTGTGATTGTATTCTATAGGTCATCTGTGAAGATACAAGAGGAGGCCTTGTTTCTGATCCATCTTGCTGGTAGCTGCTGTCCTCTCTCCTGTCCACATGGAGTTTCAGTACTTAGTGGTGATGGCGGTGGTGGTAGTGTTGGACTTAACTAGACCTGTTTGGCCAGGCCCTGAACCTCTCACTGGCCCGAGGTGCACCTATACCTTCATTTTGCCTCAACAAAAGTTCACGGGAGCTGTGTGCTGGAGTAGCATGCGTCCCCCTCCAGACCCTCCAGGCCCAAACCGCAGCGAGGTGGAGGAGCTGCGCCACCAGCTGAACCGCCAGCAGGCCCAAATGGACGAGCTCCGCCGGCTAGTGGAGGTGGACGGGGCGGTGGTGAGTGAGGTCAAGGCCCTGCGCAAGGAGAGCCGCAACGTTAATGCCCGCGTCACCCAGCTCTACACTCAGATGCTCCACGAGATCATCCAGCGACGCGAGCGGCCGGTGCCAGCATCCCACCTCGAGGGAAGAGTGGCCAATGCCTCTGCTGAGGCATTGCGAGTGGCTGCCAATTATCGTCAGCTGGAGGGCAAGTACCAAGCCCTGGCAGCCCTGGTTAACAACCAGAGTGCCCTCATCAGCCGCTTGGAGAGAGAGTGCCAACAAGGAGCAGGCAGCAGGATGCGCCCACAGGTACCAGTCAGAGGTGAAGTGGGGACACATTTCAAATGATATTAATGTAATACAGGAGCCTTGCCTCCTTCATGGATTGGTGTGTGGGGGAGGTGTGCTCATGTGTGTTCCTTCTGCTTTTCCTTCTTTCTCATCCAGTCCCCAAAATTTATCAAAGAGGAAAAGATGAAGAATAATGGAGTAAAGAGGGACACAGCTACAGGATTCTCAGGGGAGAGAATGGCTGAGTGACATGGGCTAATTTCTCCCTACACGTAGAATCATAGCATTGGAAAAGACCACAAAGGCCATCTAGTCCAACCCATATATTGCAGAAATATACACTAAAACACTCCTAAAAGATGTCCATCCAACCATTGTTTAAAAATCTCCAAAGACTGAGGCAGTCCATTCTGCTATTGAATAGCATTTAAAGTAAAAAAAGTTCTAATTTTAAGGAATTAGGTGGAATCTTTTTTCTTCTACTGTAATTCAAATCATGGGGTTATAACACATTGATCCCATTTTAACTGCATACCCTGCAACTGCCCTGATTTGGCAAGAACAGTCCCAATTAATTCTCTTTTATCCCACAATTTCAGCTGCATTTTAAGTGTCCCAGTTTCTCCCTCCTCTCTGCCACTTTCCCCCTTTGTCCTCAGCTTACTTCAGTTGCTGCAAACCAAGTTCAAAGTGGAAAAGTAGTTTGCTCTCCTTCAACTTAGCAGTGGGGAGAGGAGAGGAAGCAGGTGGACTCTTGCCCTTCCCAGGAGGCTCAGGCAAAAGCAAACTGCTGCAGCCTCTCCTACCTCATGTATCCTTCTTGATTAATAATTTTTGCCTTCTGATGTTCCTTGGCCTCATGTGTCCCTGTTTTCATTTGAGAAATGTTGGAAAGTATGCAACTGCCATGGCTCTGTCTTACGCAATCCTGGGATCTGTCGTTTGGTGAGGCACAACCTCTCTGGCAAAGAATTCTAACCATTTGGCAAAGCTACAAGGGAGTAACCCTGGCGATTAAAGTGGGATCAGAATGCTGTAGAATGTAATTCTATAGAATGAATGGAACTGTGGTCTAAACTTGGGACTGCACCATTCTTCTTGGGCTGGAGGCGGTGACGGTGGAGATATATGTACCACACTCCTTTCCTCTGGTGATTATGGGGTGAGATGGCTCTCCTCTCTCCACAGCCACCTCTGGTGCCAGTGGTACCTCACAACCCTGCAAGCTTTGGCAATGAGAGCAGAGCCCACTTTGATGCCATCAATGATATCCAGAGAGACCAGACTGTACCTGTCCAACCCTGGCCTCCGCAGAAGGCTTCGATCCCACCAGATGGCACTACGCTGCCCCCAGTCGTGGGGACAACCAAATCCACAGGTGAGAGGAGCTAGCTGCCAGGGAAAATGGCTAAAAGAGGGTGGAGGCTAAGTTGGACAGAGGTGACTGAGGTTGAGCTCAAAGAACTGTTCCTGAAAATGATAGACTGAAAGGTCTTCCATAAAAAATGGGGCAAAGCTTGAGAATGTTACTTTTTTAAAACTATAACCCACAGAATCCTCTGTCAAAAATGGTCAAAAAAAGGAACTCAATGCTCTGCCTAATAATAGGAGCTTTTCTGCACTACACTGTTATAATGCTATTATTTCCACTTTCAACTGTGAAATTCTGGGGTTTGTTGTTTACTGCGGCCAAAGAGCTCAGGTAGAGAATTCTAAATGCCCCTCCCTAAACTGCAAACCCCAGGTTCTCATAGGATGTTGAAATGGAATAATAGCACTATAACAGTGTAGTGTGGAAAGGCCCTAGGTCGGTTGGTGAAAATTAGAGTGGTCTAGCATCCTTGTCCTAACAAAACTAACATACTTGTTTTCCTTTGGTAAATGTGAGAGAGCATTCATATTTTGTGGCCTAGAATGGTCCCTATTGTCACTGCTCTTTCCTCTCAGATTTGCCCTGGGGGGCCTCCTGCTTCTTCCCCAAGGCATCTGTAGCCCAGAGCCAAATAAAAACAAGCCCAGTTTTCACAAACTGCACTGCTCCTTCCTTTCCCCTAAATTCTGGAGCTTCCTGCTCTCTGACCTGGTGCTTAAGAGTTTGGCTAAACATGAAACAGCCAGCTGTTGGAGGAATGCCAGCGATTTACGGACAGGCTTTTGTAGCTGACAAGGACCATAAAGCAAAAATACAGTTCCTCTCAAATATAGGAGAACGTCCTCCTGGGGAAGAGACAGCCCGCTCTTCCTTCCCTGGATTCCTCCACTTTATGGAATTTGGAAATGTTACTTCCTTGGGCTTCCTTGCCCAGAACCTGAAGGATTCTAGGAGGTGTAACTCAGAACCTCAACAAATGGTACTAGACCCCTATCTGTGTTTGTGATGTTTTTGCCAAATGGATCACATGACACCATCACAGGTCTGGGGAATGCGTTTGGACTACAGTTCCCATCGCTCTTTACCACTGGATGTGATGGCTGGGGCCGATGGGAATTGTAGTTCAATAACATCTGGAGGGCGGCCCTTTCCACAGCCCTACACTTACACTGTTCAGCTTCTAATCATTCCTGTTTTCTCTTCCTGGTCCCAGGGCCCTGGCCTGACTGTCAAGCAGCTCAACAGGACGGGCAGACCAGTGGCATCACCATGCTGCAACCAAAGGGTGCCCGAGGCATCATCCAGGCCTGGTGCGACCAGGAGTATGACGGTGGTGGTTGGACCATCATCCAGAGGCGGCAGGATGGGTCGGTCAACTTCTTTGTCACCTGGCAACATTACAAGGTGGGAGCAGGGGCTAGCAGGGCAAGCCTTTGAAGGGCAGACCTGTGAAATGAAGGGCAAGGTAGGGTGGGTTGGTCTCTCCATGATACACCTGAAGTCATATGGTTGCTCTGTGAGCCGGAGGGTGAAGAGCTGTGTGTCATAATGCTAGAGGCCAGATTCAGAGCTCCTGTCTTTTTCCTGGGGTTCAGTGTGGCTGTCATAAGTAAAATCCGCAGTAAGAATGTGCAGCACAGTTGAATAGGAAGATGCTATCTGCGTATGCCAAAGCAAAAGTTTGTAGCATGCCTGTGGGTCTGAGATCTAGAAGAACAGGACTTTGGCTTTTGAGGGGTGGGGGCCCTGAGTTGCAGGGTCACAGCCAGTAGTTAGTCCACAGAGCTTGTTCAAGTGAGAGGTCAAAACTGGAAACCTGTTCCAGAGATGCAGATTAAATCCAGCTGCAAGTGACAGTGCTGAAGCTTGGTTGGCTGTGGGAACTGAAGTGGATGGCATGATGTCAGAGTGTGTGTGGTATGTATGGCCATTTCCACAGTACACTGTTCTAGTGCTATTATTCCACTTGCAACATCCTATGGAATCCTGGGGTTTGCAGCTTAGGGAGGTGCCTTTAGAATTCTCAGCCAGAGAGCTCTTTGGCCTCAGTAAACTACAGACCCCAGAATTCCGCAGGATGTTGAAAGTGGAATAATAGCACTATAACAGTGTAGGGCAGAAATGGCCTATGTGCGAATGCATGTACTTTACTGATTTCTTACTGTGAAGGGATTCCTTAGATGACAGCTGTACCACCCTCTGTGCCATAGGCGAGGAAGGTCTAATTCCACACTCCTCTTCCCTCAGCTGTGAACTCAGAGGAGGAATGTGGGATGTGTACCCCCCAATGTTATCAAACAGCAAAGGCCACACTATGAGGTATGCTGACAGGGCCTGATGGGAGTTGTAGTTTCCTGCTCTCATCCTATCTTAAACCCAGTGCCAGCCTGCTGACCTCTTGCCTGCTGTGTCTCCCCAGAATGGTTTTGGGAACCTGGAAGGAGAACACTGGCTGGGGCTTGACTCCATCCACTGGCTGACCCACCAGGGTTCCTACCTGCTGCGGATATGGATGGAAGATTGGAGTGGGCGACAGGCACATGCCGAGTATGAAACTTTTACCCTGGGGCCTGAAAGTGATTTTTATCGGTTGCGGCTAGGGCGCTATCATGGTAGTGCTGGCGACTCCCTCTCTTGGCATAATGGACGACAATTTAGCACACTTGACCGGGACCATGATGCTTACTCAGGTAAGACATCCTAAGGGCTGGAGTGGGGTCAATTGCATGGAACACCAAGAGCCAGACAGAAGGTATCCCTTCATTGTTGTTGCTGTTCTTTGCTGTTAAATCAGCTTTAACTTATGGCAGTCCTATGGCCGAGTGACCTCTCAAAGCCTGGTCATCAACTGCCCTGCTCAGGTCTTGCGAACTCAATGCTGTGGCTTCTTTGATGGAATCAATCCACCTATAGTATGGTCTCCCCTTTTTTCCTACTGCAGGCATCATAAATGATTTATAACTCACCAGCTTTTGGCTCTAAGATAATCTATGGCCATTTCTGCACTACACTGTTATAGTGCTATTATTCCACTTTGAACATCCAATGGAATCCTGGGCCCTTTTCGCACGGGCTTTCTCTCGTGAAATAGCACCGTGAGCCTCGCGGGAGTGGGAGCGTTGCTCTGCACGACGCACTCCCACTTCCGCGGCGCTCACGGGGCTGAAGCGGCACGAGTGCGGATTTTTTTATTTTCGGCTTGAAGTGAAAATAAACGGCGCTCGCGCAAGGCTCCCAGCGGCGTCCCGCACTTACCGGAGTGCAGAGCGCCGTCGCAGGCGGGCCTGTCGCGCTTCCTCCCCGCTTCCGCCCCCCACGGTGCCTACAGCTCCCAGGGGGCTCTGCGGAAGCTGGGGGCGTGGCTGAAGAGCGCCCGTCGCGCAAGAAGACTCCACGTGCGGTAAGGAGGCGGGGGGAAGCGACGGCGTTTCCGGAGAGGGTTCTCGCGTGAGCCACCCTCCTCCGTCGCGCAAGCGCCAGCGCTGCAAAAAGGGCCCTGGAGTTTGCAGTTTAGGGAGGGACATTTAGAATTCTCAGCCAGAGTGCTCTTGGGCCTCAGTAGACCACAAACCGCAGAATTCCACAGGGTATTGAAAGTGGAATAATGGCGCTATAACAGTATAGGGGGAAATGGCCTATGAGATATATTTCTTCTAGTGTGTATGTCATTATCACACTACTGCCTAGTATTTAATAATGATAAGCTTAATCTTCAAAACCAGTAATTGACTTTTCCCACCAACAGTGACTGTATGTCAGTTTACGATAATGTAAATACCAAACAGGATGCCAGCCAATGTTTTCAGTAAGGAAAGTCAAGTCACAGAGATATTCGGTCAAAGTCAGGATTTGTAGTTGAGGAGGGTTTTGAAACACATTTTCTCCATGAACTATGCTCTCTGGGATATTTAAATCCTACCTTGATGCTTCTATTTTACGATAGTTAGTGTTAGGTCTGAAGTAGAAGCCATTTCCACACTAAACTGTTATAGAGCTATTATTTCACTTTCACTATCCTATGGAACCCTGGGGTTTGCAATTTAGGGAGGGGCCGACTGGCCCCTCCATAAACTGCAAACCCCAGGATTCCATAGGATAGTGAAAGTGGAATAATAGCGCTATAACAGTCTAGTGTGGAAATGAGCCTATTCTTAGTTCCGAATATAATAAACTGATTAAATCCATTGACGTTATATAAATGTTAACTTAGCAATATTTATCCATTGATTCCATGAGGCTATTCTAGTTAGAACAGACCTTAGACTAGAGGCAGAAGAATGAGATTAAGAAAATATAGTCCTAGATTTTCAGCAAAAGAAGATAGGTCACTCCATACTGGAAAACACAATGGACTCCAGTGTATATATAGCATGAAGATGGAGTTTGCAGAGTGGGGTAGATCTACTGGGAGAGAGTCTAAATCCTTTTTCACAAATCATACTTAGCATATTTTCTGTTTCTTTTATCTGTGTGTATTTTTGTGTTTCCCATGTCTATTTTTAGATGAGATGGAAAACTTGTTTGCTTCAAAAATACCAACATCTATATTAGGATAATACATTTCTTTGGCTAATCCAGAGGTCAAAAATAGTGTGCAGTCTTTTGAAATCTCCTGATGTCATCAGGCAAAATGTTATAAAAAAACAGGGTGGCAGAGGTCATGGAAAAGATGTGAGGAAAAGTTGGCTTGAGATGTTTAAGCTTTCTGTCCTTCATTTACATCTTGGTAATATGTACGTTTTGGACTAAAAGAAGCACTGATCTTGTAGGAATACCATCTCAAGAATATTGGGCATGTTGCAGTAGGTGTGAGGAAGGAAAATGTATCGTCCCTGGATTGCTACGGACAGCTCCACCAGAAGAACAGCTCCCTGAGAGCTGGTCTAGAGAATAAAACTACCCCTGTGCTACAGAACTGATCCCATACCTATGCAAATTTGTTGCCTCAGCTAAAGCCTTCTTCTTTTTGGAAGACAAGACTTAACACTTCTGTTTGGACAATGCATGAAGAGTATGTACTTTGAGTGTGTCTTCTGGACAGTGGCTCTCACATACCCCGTAACTGTGCTGATTCAGCAGGGACAGTTCCAATTAATCCTTGTCATTCCATTCCACTGCTTCATCTGATTTTGAAATGTCCCAGTTTCTCCTACCCCTTTGTCCTTAGCCTACTCCCATTGTTGAAAACTGAGTTGAAGGGAAAAAAGTAGTTTATAGCCAATTTTCCGCAGGGAGAGAGGAAAGAAGACAGCAGAATTTGCCCTGCCCTGTAGACTCAAGAACTGCCATGTTGACCATGCTCTGATGTTGTTTGGGCATATTTGTCCCAGTTTTCCTCTGAGAAATGTTGGAGGACATGTCTGTGGCTCTACTGATTGAAGCCATTGCGTAGCTCTTCTATCTTTCCCTTCTTAATATTGCTGCAGTGAGCCTTAGACCTTCAGATCCTGCATTGAGAGCCCCTGCACCCAGAGGGCATCATCTTAAGTTAACTCACAGTTCCAAACTTGTTTCTCTCTTTTTCATTTGTCTAACTAAATCCAAAACTAGCTCTTGTTTCTTTGCCTTCTCCTATTCATCTTCCCAAACATGGTTGGGTTCTGCACTGACTGAAGAATCCCAGCCATCACAAGAATTTCTGTCTTTAATTCCAAAAGCACAGCTGAAACATCAACTGATCAGTGATGGAGGACTAAGGAGAAAGCAGGCTAGAGAAGGGCAGGTGCTCAAAACTCTACTGTATGGAATTTTGAGATCTGTATATCACTATGAGTATGAGGAATCAGAATGGACATAAATGCACAAGAAAATGAAACCCAGAATGATATAGAATGGGGTGGGAAAAGTATAATCTGGGGGCATCTTGTAGCCCACAGAAACCATTTCTATGGACCCCAAACCCCATGCTGGGTATCTGAAGCCCCCTTAGCCCACACAGATTGTGTTTTTCAGGACAGTTTTCAGACCCCAAATTCACACAGGTGCAAAAACCCCTTCTGAACCCCTAGAATACCTACACACCTCAAATACCTCAATTTCCCTCCAAAATGGTGACAGGAAGTTCCCCAGACTTGTTTTTATTAGGAATCTCGCAGGAAAATTCAAATTTTGATAAACAACAAAGAATGGTACAATACATGCTACTAGCAGCAAGATTAGTATTGAAAAAAGACAGAAATCCCAACGTAATGCTCAGTAGATTGATGACAATGGCTCAGTAGATTGATGTAGACAAAGTAGACAATGGCTCAGTAGATTGATGACAATTGTGGAAATGGATAAATTGACAGAGAAGTTAAAAGGTGTTCCAGAGCAAGATTTTGTAAAAAAAATTGGCAATTATTGATTGAATACTTGAGAAAAAATGAGGGTGAAATCATGAATTTGCTATTGTTATTTTGTTTTGTGATGAATAGACTATGTTAAAGTTTTATATCATGGAAAGGAGTTAAAGAAAATTATAAAAACTTTCTTTTTTCTTAGTGGATGCATTATAATTAGTTTACGCTTAACAATTATATAGTATATAGTTCAGATATTAAATATATACATATGAACATATACATATTTACATACATAGAATATGTTTTTACCTATTAAATAATTTTTACTATAAAAATAATAGTAATCAGTAAATGGCAATTTCAGTTACATTAACTTTTTTACACTAGTGCTTGCATAATTTACCATTAGTAGTTGATTGTTGGGGTGGAAACCACTTTTTAATTGTGTGTTATTGTTTATATTTTGAGTTAACTGTTTATTTAGATTAGATGGGTTTAATAGTTATTGTTTAGGTAGTGTAAGTTAGATAATTTAATTTAGAATATTTTTAATGTGCATTTTCTATTGTCTGGTTTCTTATATGTTATGTTCTGTTCTTGTCATTTTTATATATATCCAATAAATTTTTAAGAAATGGTGATGGGACACAATGTCACTTCTGGTCTCCATCTTGGAGGAGCAATGGAAGTATTTTGGTGTGTTGGGGAGTGCAGCCTGTCAGTGGTTGAGGTACAAAACTGGCTCTGAATTTCCACACAGTTGTCCACCTCTGGTATAAAGGCAACAGTGAAGGGTTGGGACTTGGGGTACTGAATATCTAGTCTCCACTTAGTCATGAAACTTACTGGGTGGATAATCTTGAACAGGTCAGCCTCCCTCTCAACCTGACCCACCTCAGAGGATCATGTACCTTACCTTGAGCTCATTCAAGGTAACATGTAACTTAGCAATAAATAAGAAATGAATACATGCATACAGAAACATCATAGCTTTTACCCATGGTAATGTGGTTTGTAAGGACATAAATCTTCATTCATTTCATTATAGCATGTAAGAACAAACATTTTCTCCTCACTGGGCAGGATCTGCAGAATTTTTGTCCTTTTTTCCTATGGTTTTTATGTTAACTTTTGTTGTGAAAAAAAAGTTGCAAAAAGCTCATTTCTCGCACAAAACCAATATTTTCATGTGAAATGCAGCATATTTTACACAAACCACAGAATTCTGCAATTTTTTTTCCATAAAAATATCTGGAATTGCAAACCATCCCACACTGGTTGACAGGGTGTTTTAATATGTCAGTATACCCTTTCTTATAATAGGTGAGAAAACATTGCAAATAGTCACTAGCTTCCCAGTAGTTTGTTATGAGAATATGCTATTAGCAATTCATAGAAAGCCAATTCCCAGAGTTGCCTAAGGAGAACCTCTGGCACATGCAGAGATAGCATGAAGGTTATGTGTAAGTGTGTGGTTGTGTGTGTGCCTTCAAGTTGCATGGTGACCACATCAATTTCATAGGGTTTTCTTAGGCAAGAAATACTTGGAGGGTTTTTTTTTTTTCCAACCAATTCCTTTATCTAAAATGTAGGGCCTTTCCGCCCCACACTGTTATCGTGCGATTATTCCCATTTCAACCTCCTGTGGAATTCTGGAGTTTGTAGTTTACTGAGGCCAAAGAGCTCTCTGGCTGAGAATTCCAAATGCTCTTCCCTAAACTGCAAACCTCAGAATTCCAGAGGATATTGAAAGTAGAATAATAGCACTACAAGAGTGGAGTGTAGAAAGGCCTGTAGTCTGCATCACCTGGTATTTGTTGGTGGTCTCCCACTACAAAGGAATTCAGCCACGGAGAACTGCAGGAGGACCAATAGTAGCGACCATTGACTGTAGCTAGGGTACCAGTTTGGTTCAGATGTAATCTAAATTCAGAGTTTGATCACTCCTCTGGTCCCCTCTCCCTCTTCTTTTTTTCTACAGGGAATTGTGCCCATTACCAGAAGGGAGGTTGGTGGTACAATATGTGTGCTCATTCCAATCTCAATGGTGTCTGGTACAAGGGCGGGCACTACCGAAGTCTTTATCAGGATGGAGTCTACTGGGCAGAGTTTCGTGGTGGGGCCTACTCTCTCCAGAAGGTCGCAATGATGATCCGGCCCACACAAGGCAGCTAAGTTTTGACCGGGTAGATAAGAAAGAACACACAGTAAGGAAGAGTCCGGACACAGAAACAGGGGTCGCTGAACTCAAACATATACACCTATTGGTACAGTCTCTTTGCCAAGCCTGGGCCCAGGGGAAACTTGTTCTGTTAGTTGTGGGCACAAATGATCTGGCTGATTCCCTTCCTTAAAATTGGAATTTAATTTTTTTTCTAGTAACCAGCAAGTGGCTGAACAATCTTCTCAGTGGATAAATGTAAAAACAGTACCTTAAACAATAACTGGAGTGTGAATGAAGAATAAAACTGAACAGGAAATCAAGATTTAAAATAGACAGAAACGTGAAATCTGGATGAGGTCAAATGTTGGGATCACAAGTCATGTTGACTGTATTTTAAATTGTATCTTCACTCCTACCAGCATAGGCCCATTTCAGATGTAACAGCAGATCACGACTGAAGAACTCCACTACACGTGAACTGACTTCCTCACATTGCCATAGTGTTGCTTATGCTGGCATGACTTAAGCAGAACCAAGCACTGATATACTATTGTTTTCTGCCACAAGATGTCCCAGTCTCTTTAGACGTATTCACTTCCATAATGTATGTGAAATGGAAAAGAATTCCATTGGAGCTGAGATTCTGGGTGAAAGTACGTATTTCACACCTACCAAGGTTTGTTCTGAGACTGAAGATCAAGCTAGATAATATGGGGATAGCCATTAGCCCACTTCACCCCCACAGTCAGATATCACCAAACATACCTCAGCAGTTAGACTTAAATTAAATTAGTTTGTTATTGTTAACTGCCATCAAGTCAACTTTGAAGTCAGCCCATGAATGAGAGATGTCTAAGTCACCCTGTCATCAACAGCCCTTCTCAGATCTTGACTCACGGCCATGGCATCCTTGATTGAATCTATCCATCTATAATGTGGTCTTCCTCTTTTCCTACCACCTTTTACCTTACCAAGCATTATTGTCTTTTGCAGTGAGTCATGTCTTTTCAAGACATGGGCAAAATATGATAGCCTCAGTTTAGTCCTCTAGGCTTCTAGGGAAAGTTCGAAACTTGATTTGCTTGAGGACCCATTCATTTGTCTTTTTAGCAGTCAAAGGTATCTGTACAATTCCTCTTCAGCACCTTATTTCAAATAAGTTGATTTTCTGCCTATCTGCTTTCTTCACATTCACAACCATATACAGAAGCTGGAAATACAATGACAGGAACAATCCTAACTTTAGTATTCAATGATATATCTTTACACTTCAGGATCTTGTCCAGTTCCTTCATAGCTGCCCTTCCAAGTCCTAGTCTTCTTCTGGTATCTTGACTACAGTCTCCATTTTTATTAATGACTGGGCCAAGGTATGGAAAATCTTGATCTGTTTCAGTGTCTTCACCATCTCCTTTAAAGTTAGGTAAATCATCTATGCTCATTATCTTTGTTTTCTTAAGAAAACAAAGATCTGCCTTTGCACTTTCTGCCTTGACTTTGTTCAGTAATCATTTGAAGTATTTTCTGTTTTCTGCTAGTAGTATGGTGTCATCTGCATATCTTAAATTGTTGGTGTTCCTTCCTCCAATTTCTTATCATCTTCTTCCTAGTCTAATCCTGCTTTACATGTGATATGTTCAATGTACAAGTTAAAAAGATAGAGTGATAAAATACAGTCCGGCCTGACCCTCTTGCCAATTGGAAAACATTCCATTTCTCCATATTCTTCCAGATGGTAGCCTCTGAGTACAGGTTATGCATCAGGATAATCAAATATTGTGGCACATCCATTACTTTAAGAGCAATCCATAGTTTTCTATGGTCTAGCTTGTCAAAGGCTCATCTATCTATAATCTAGAAAGCTGATTTTCTTCTGAAATTCTTTGGTGTGCTCCATTATGCAGTATGATCCCTAGTGCCTCTTCCTTTCCTGAGCTTAGCTTGGACACAGACATTTCTTGCTCCATGCATGGTGAAAGTCTTTGTTGTAGAATTTTGAGCGTCACTTTGCTTGCATGGGAAATTAATGCAATGGTCCTGTGGTTAGTGCAATCGCTGATGCTCTTTTTCTGGAGATTGAAATGTATATGGACAATTTCCATTTTGTAGCCATTCTTTTGTTTTCCATATTTGTTGGCAGATTTTAGTTACAACTCAAGTAGATTCTGTCTCTGTAGTTTGAAGTACCTCTATTGGTATGCCATCTCTTCCTGTTATTATCCAAGTGCTCTGAGTGCAGCATCCACTTCACCTTCTAAAATTACAGGTTCATCTTTAAATTGTTCTTCCTTCAATGAATCTGTCATCTTTTCATTCTTCAATGTATTGTTTTCATGGTCTTTTTATTTGTATTTCATCATGTAATGTGTTCCACTGCTGATTGCATAGACGAGGTCTCTTGTTCTTCCTTTTTTGTTGTCATCATCTGTTCCTCTGCATTGATTATTACAGTAGCTCTCTTTGTCCCTGTGCACAAGTAGCTGAACAGCTACATTAAGGGTACTGACTCTATTTCAATCACCTTTTACATTTGCTTCTTATCTGTCCTTAACTGCTTCAAAAGTTTCATCTATTTTCCATTGAAGCTTCTCTTCCTTTTTGGCTGCAGATAGTGCCTTTTTGCATTCCTCCCTGAGAATATCCCTGACTTCTGTTCTGAGCTCTTCTGGCTCAGCTAACTAGTGAACATCTTTTTCTTTTTTTTACTTTATCTTTAAATTTTACCAGGATGTTGTTCAGGTTCTATTTTGGCACAATGATTGTGCCAAAATAGCTTTACTTTACTTTAGCTTTACTTTACTTTACATTAATTTCTGATATTGGTAGTTCATGATCTGCACCACAGTCTACTCTTGATCTTGTTTTTGCAGAGAGAAAGGAGCTTCTCCATCTTCTGTTATATTACATGTGTCACACACAAGGCCCACAGGCTGAATCTGGCCCACCAGGCCATTTTATGTGACCCTCACATCTCTCCTGCAGTTGTAGCACTCCCCCCATGTGGCAAGCCCAATCCCCACATTGCAGGCCCCTGGCTGCCGGTATGCTGAAGAGGGGCCCAGCAGCCAGCACTTGCGATCTACTTCTACTTCTGACTGCTCCTCTGTCCAAGTCTTGCCATCAGAGCACTGCCACGGGTTACCATGGCAATGCTCCACGTTGCTTGTGAAAGTTGGATAGAGCAGCAATCAGAAGTAGAAATACATCATGAGTGCTGGCTGCTGGGCCCTTCTTCAGAATACTGGCAGCTGGGGGTCTGCAATGTGGGGAGGGTTCACCAGGTACAGAGAGAGGCAGGGGGCAGAAAGAGCCACTGGGGGGCAGAAAGAAGCACCAAGAGGGGTGCGGGGGCAGAAAAAAAACTTAAACAAAGTTAGTGTAATAAACAGTGCTTGGTAATTGTCTGATAATTAAACAAAAACTTTCTGTTTTCAAAACTCATTTTTCAATAAATTGTACAATAGTTGTACACTTGAATATCTGCTTGCCATTATTTTTCCTTCTAGTTTCAGAGCTAGTTATTACTAAAACCAGTAATAATCGAATGCTGAGCTAATTATTTAATATGATAAAAGAGTAGATACATTTATATAGTCTTACAGATACAGCCAGCCATTTGTGGGCAACTACGGTATAAACGCTGATGAAATTGAGTTTGACACCCCTGTGTTATGTAGTGACACATGGGCCTCCACTCTAGGGATGCCAGTAGAAGTAACATCAGCACTACAATACCCAATATAGGAGAGGAATTCAGTCACTTCCTGAATAAGACAGTTCTCCACCCTGGCTCCCACTGAGCTGTATGAGCCACAGGAATAGCCTGCGATAAATAGGTGCTGAAATGGTGCAGCTTAAACTATTCAGACCTGGTATACTCTGCAGATCTACAGTTTCCAACAATCAACTTGAGCCTTAACAAACTGAAGGAAGGGAATCCCAGCTTAATTTTCCTACATGAAATTCAAGGCAGAACAGACCTTTCTTTAAATATCTTGCATACAACGAGAACGAAACGGAGTCTGCTTGACAGTCACCTCTGGTGATCTGTTGAGTCAAATGTTGTCTTTTTATAGATAGATAAATATATATAAATAAAAATGTATTTGCATAGTATTTTGTAAATATGGTGTGCTAGTTACCTGTTTAGGAATTTTTGTAAGCGTGTAAAGGTTAGGAAAATTTCCCCTTCACTCTAGTAAGTTACACTCTTGTAATGTCTGAGATGCTTCTCTTCCCCTGGACATCCTTTTTCCAACATACACACAAAAAAATTCTGCTGCAAGGAAAATGAACCCCAAATTCCATAAATGAACACAACTGTATTTATTTTGTGTAAGTTTAGTTTTGTTTTCTTCTTGTTAATGTTTTTTCAACCAGAATTCTCTGGTAAGCAAAACCCGCATTCTGCATTCAAAATAAAGTATGCCAATCTATTACTTCATCTAGTATTGCTTTATTTGCTCATTATACCCTCTAAAATTTTGGATTCCAGCAGAGTTCTTTCTGCTTGCGGAAGCCCTTGGACACTATGTGCACAAACATGGTTGTTGCCACTGTTTTTTTGGACTCTGCCTCACTGTGGGGAGGGGGAGGACATATCATATGTGGGCTGGACTGGGCTACTGTTAGTTGGATTTGTAACTGGTTGACCAACTGAACCCAAAGGGTGCTCACCAATGGCTGCTTTTCATCCTGCAGAGAAGTGACTAGTGGGGTGCCACAGGGTTCTGTCCTGGGCCCAGTGCTAGTCAACATCTTCATCAACGACTTGGATGAAGGAATAGAGGGCATGCTCATCAAATTTGCAGATGACACCAAATTGGGAGGGGTTGCTAATACGCCAGAGGACAGGATCAAAATTCAAAATGACCTGGACAGATTGGAGAGCTGGGCCAAGGCTAACAAAATGAAATTCAACAGACAGAGGTGTAAGGTCCTACACTTAGGTAGAAAAAATAGAATACAGAAATATAGAATGGGGGAAATGTGGCTGGATAGCAGTACGTGTGAAAGGGATCTAGGAGTCTTAATAGACCACAAGCTGAACATGAGTCAGCAGTGTGATGCGGCAGCCAAGAAAGCTAATGCAATTCTCAGTTGCATCAATAGGAGTATAGTGTCTAGATCGAGGGAGGTACTGGTACCACTTTACTCTGCTTTGGTTAGACCTCATCTTGAATACTGTGTCCAGTTCTGGGCACCCCAATTCAAGAAGGACATGGTCAAGCTGGAGCAAGTTCAGAGGAGGGTGACCAAAATGGTGAGAGGCCTGGAAGCCGTGCCCTATGAGGATAGACTTAGAGAGCTGGGTATGTTCAGTCTGCAGAAGAGAAGGTTAAGAGGAGACATGATAGCCATGTTTAAATATTTGAAGGGATGCCATGTAGAGGAAGGAGAAGGCTTGTTTTCTGCTGCTCCAGAGACCAGGACGAGGAGCAATGGATTCAAGCTGCAGGAAAAGAGATTCCACCTGAACCTCAGGAAGAACTTCCTGACAGTCAGGGCTGTCCGGCAGTGGAATCTGCTGCCTCGGAGTGTAGTGGAATCTCCTTCTTTGGAGGTTTTTAAGCAGAGGCTGGATGGCCATCTGTCAAAAGTGCTTTGAGGGTGTTCCTGCATGGCAGGGGGTTGGACTGGATGACCTGTGTGGTCTCTTCCAACTCTACATTTCTATGATTCTATCATTGTTCTGCATTCTGCTCTCCAGTGCCCCAGAACAAATTTAGTTAGTGCAGTTGCCTGACTTCTAAGATGGGTTGAGGGGGTCAAATTCAGAGACATAGACCATTTCTGCACTACACTGTTATAGTGCTATCATTCCTTTGAGGCCCCTCCCTAAACTGCAAACTCCAGGATTCCACTGGATGTTGAAAGTGGAATAATAGCACTGTAACAGTCTAGTGCGGAAATGGCCAAACCCATGATGAGGGAGCTCCTATTGCTGTAGCTATGTCTCTGACCATGTTTTCCACACATGACCTACTGCTTCTGACTAATAACAAGACTTCAGTGAAGAACTTTTGTGCTTCTACATACACTTTCAGTCAGTCCTCCCCAGCAGAAACAACTCTTTTGGTTTATTTTATAGCAGCTGCTGGCTACTTGACCTGCAAAAATTAGAGAAACGACAGTCTCCCAATGGGAAAAAAGAAATCCATAATTTTTATTTGCATCAATTAAAAAAAATATATCTGGAGGCAAAAAAGAACAGCCTGAAGTTCATCTTATACATTTATAATTGACAAGAAACATATCTTTAGATTAAAATGACAAACGAGAGAGATATTGCACCATTCAAATCTGGATATCAAGATTGTAAGACATCATATCTGACATGGTTTCCAAGAACAAAGCTAATGTCATACAAATGCTTCAAGGAATATTTCATCTTATTTACACTATACAATTACAGCACTGCGATTCACTTTAAATGCCTTGGATCCATGCTATGGAATCCTTGGATCTGTGGTTTAGGGAGAAGTACTTAAAATTTTCTAGCAGAGATCTCTAGCGCCTCATCAAACTACATCTCTTAGGATTCCACAGGATGCATCCACAGCAGTTAAAGTGGGATAAAATGGCTGTACGTGTGTAGTGTGAAAGAGACCTCAGCTCATTTGCTTATAAAAGCAGGAGGGAAATATTTCTACGCCACTACTTGGCTCAAAACTCTTAAGGTAATTTTCAAGAACAAACTTCTCACAAGCGAAACAGCCATTCTTTATTCAGGAGTAAGGAAGCTGAACTCCCTGAACAGGGCTGTTAACTGGTACTTGTAACAGGTTCTTTCAACTTCCCTACATCAAATTTTTGGTCCCAAGCAGCATCCTATAGATGACTTCCAGTCACTTCTCCCATCTCCACCCCTATTGGGGCTTTCAGACTAAGGTCCTATTCTCCCAGTGTGTATCTACATGGAAATACTGGATCACACCACTGGGAAACAAATTGTGCGGTCGCTCTGTTAAGGACCATGTTTACTGAGCCACCATGCCAGTGCTGGTTGCCTTGCACAATGGTTTACACCAGCAGCACAGGGCTTGCTCAACCCTGATTAGGGCCATTTCCACATGAGACTGTTATAGTGCTATGATTCCACTTTCAACATCCTATGGAATCCTGGGGAATCATAGCGCTATAACAGTCTCGTGCGGAAATGGCCTAGCATGCCACCGTTGTACAACTTCCTAGAAAGTGCTACTGTTTAAACCAGTGGCTAAGTCAACAAGATTTTTCAGCACAAACTCTCGCTGGCTAAGAAGGAAATTTTCTGTTTCCAGCCAACCTAGCTTCAAAAGGAAGAGGATGTTTTCTGAAAGCACACAGAGGTGGTACCATTCACTGTCCTGCAGCTTCCCTGAGGAAAGGGGCTTTCAGTCTTGGCTGCCTAAATCAGAAACATCAATAATAAAGAGAAATTTTTAAAAAGCAATCATGGCTCCCTCATCTTTCTGTCTTGTTGTGATTATCTGGTTTCCACAAAGCTGAAGCTGCATGCCTATTTCCAAATTGTGAGTGCATCTCAATGCAAATGTGTTACAAACACAAGGCAAGCAGAAATTAGCTCAGCAATATGCCATCTTCCCTTTGCAGCTGCTAACAAACGTTCAGATTGCTGACAGAAGTTCATGTTGAACGGGATGGACGGATATAGCATATCTTCAAAGCCTCTTCATCCTTTGAAAGGCACAAGTGGGTGTGACCACCTGCAAAAGATTCAGACTGTAAAGCTAAACAGAGGAGCAGCAATGATTGATACGTGGGCCCTGTTATGACGACACGTAGGCCTGGAACCTCAGGAAACATAAAACCAAGATTTCCTCCCCAGGAAATCTGATCTGTAACCTGCCATCCATCTCCCAAGAGAGACCTACTCCAGGTATCCAGGGGCTAACTGCTGCTCCCGCCATCTTCCTCTTCATCCATTTCCTCCAGATCTTCCAGGATGAGCTCATTGATGTCCCCTATCAAGCTGCCTTGACTGATGCAGGTAGCCACAGTGGAGCCAGTGCTGTCGTGCACTTGGCTAGAGAAGAGCACTTTGGGCAAACAATTCCTACGTCGGCTGAAAGGGTGGACACAGTGGGTTCCAGGTACATGGGGCTCTGTGAGGCAGAAAGGATAAACCAGGATACAGGCAAACCCATTACACTGTTCACTATCCCCCAGGAAGGGAATGTACAGTCACCTCTCCACATTTGCCAGGGTTAGGGGCACAGGACCCCTGTGAAAGTGAAAAAACATGAATAACCCATGAATAATTTGGTTTGGCCCTCCCAAACCACATTTAACAGAAAGAAAAAGTATGATCACCATATTTAACCCACTGTGGATTCCTTTGAGGTATCAGGGTTCCTTCACAAGGCAGAAGTGGGTGGCTGGTGGGGCTTCCTCCCACCTCCACTGCTGCCCCACACATTTTTATTAGGGACTTACACGCCTCATTTGCAGTTTCTCAGTCTCACGAGGCTTTCAGTCCCTATTAAAAATGGCATGGGAGGGAGGGCAGCAGAGGTGACAGCAAACAATCCGTGAATAATCAAATCCACAAAAGTGAAACCTGCAAATGTGGAAGGCTGACTGTATTTGTTCAACTGGGCAGCCTGTTTTTTGCTGGAACAGGTATGATGCACAGGCATGGCTCTTTTAAGCTGGCAATAAGGATATCCCCATCTCCCACTCCTACCTGACACCCCCCCCCAATTGCTTGTGTGCTCTGATCAAGCTCCCAGTGCTGGACCAGGACTGCTGTCAAAGTAGCAGTCAAGAGAAAACTCCCATTACTCCAGAATCACAGAACTGGAAGGGACCACAAAGACTGCCCAGTCCCGTTCCCTCTGCCACACACAAAAATTGTATACCAATAATAAGCAGAGAAATCACTCTCTGCACACTGTTTCTTTTACACATCAGCAAGAAGTGCATTTTGTGAAGAATCTTTAGAGGAATTAATTTGGTTAAAAAAAATACTTAAGATTGGTTTGGACTTGAGGAAAGTGCATTACAAAGATAGTAGGGAGTATAGAGTGGGTGGGGGAAGGGGGAATAGGAGAACGTTTGGGAGATGGAAGGAGGAACAGGGAATATAGAGTAAAATAATATATGTCTACAAGTGGAATGGGGGGAGGGTAGATGGACTACAAAATAAGCAATATATAGAAATGCTAAAGATATTAATCCATTTTATACTTTTTATATTCTATGGAAAAATAGTATGTAAAAGTAGTGTTTTATACTCTAATGGTGAAATATTTGATATATAAAAATTATAATTAAAAAAAACTGAAAGAAAGCAAACAACAAAGTCCTCTTTCAACAAGAGGAATTTTTGCTACCACATATTTTTAAAACAAAAACCTTTCTATTCTCATTTTCGCAAACTGGAAATGGGACACTGCTTCACACGAAAAGATTGTACACACTGAACTGGATACCTAGCACCAAAAGGATCTACAATACTTTCTACCTCACAGCACATTTGCTCTCACCTTTTCGGTTGTAGCAGTCCTCAGCAAAGCAGGCATGTTGCTGTTTGCTTCGTGGGCCCTGGGTCTTACGGGGTGGGATGATTCGGCTAGGGAGCACGGGATGATGGCAACTGTAGCACGGAGAGGGGACCCCCATCTGTGCCAATCCCCTACAAGAAGAAGACAAAGGGAGTTCCTTTATTTATTGATAAGTTTATTACTTTATTGTTGATTCCATATCCTATTTTTGTGTTTCACTTTCATCTCAGAATGATAGTTACACTGTAGTGAAAATGAAGAGTAACAAGATATCCATCTAGTTTTTCATATCCATATTGTATAGCAGCATGCAATCCACTTCCCCAGCTGGTGAGAAATCCCAACCTATGGAGGCTACTGACTTTAGTTTGGGTGAGAGAACCCAGGACCTATGGTGTCTTTATAACAGTTTGTGTCATAAACTGTTATAAATTCTGTTGTGCAGAATTTATTTTAAGCGAAAAAGACTTTAAAAAAGCAGAAGATACAATTGTGTTGTTCTGTGCCTTCAAGTCGTTTCCAACTTACGGCAAATTAAGGCAACCCTATCATGGGGTTTTCTTGGCAGAATTTGCTCAAAAGGCATTTGCCTTTGCCTTCCTCTCTGAGGCTGAGAGGGTGTGACTTGCCCAAGGTCACCCGGTGGGTTTCCATGGCTGAATGGGGATTCAAGCCCTGATCTCCCAGTGTCCTAGTCCAACACTTGAACTATTACACCATGTGGGTGCAGAAGATCTACAGGGAGCAAATTATTCATCCTTGTACCAGGAGAGATTCCCATCAGCTTTCTGAAAAATGCTTTTTTGGATTACACCTCTCAGAATCCTCCAGACAGCAGAGTCAATCCCACCAGCATAGCTGGGATGTTTGGGGAGCTGTAGTTGAAAAAACTAACTTTTCTAGACTCTGGTTCCTATCTAATTCGAGTCAGAAATTCACAGTGCTCGATATTTGCAAACTGCTTTTTGCTCCCCTCACTTGGAAGGAAATCATTTTCTGAAAGCTCTGGTAGATATTTCATTTCAAACACTCCTGAGGGATTCCCAGCTATTAGGAGACTATCTTTTCTCATCCTGGACCCGGGCTATCACAAGATATCCTGGTCAGGGCTGGCCACAGGCAGCAAAAATTGTACCTGCTCTCAAAATGCCTTTGACCAGTCACACCATTTTGGTACCTAAGGACTTTGTCACACAGGGCAAGCTAATCACACTTAATAAAGGATGGGCTTGTCACATTACCTTGTTTATCTTCTTTTGTTCTCCCATTTAGAAAGAGTTTCTTTTACAAAGGAGCTCATTAAGAGGTCAACTTGTTAATGGGCTCCTTTTGCAAAATAAACACTTTCCAAACAATCTAGGAGAACAACAGAAGAGGAAGATGTCATGTGATAAGTCCCAGTCAAAGATACTATTATTCTGCTGCATGCGCAATTTACCTGATAAAATTCTGAGCTGGAAAACCCAGGTGCTTCTCCTGGCAGTAAAAATATGTTTATAATACACTGAATAATTAATATTTTGCTGGACCTTCAGAACACCTGTTGTCCAAAGTGGATGCCTCAATCTGCTTAATGGCCGAGTGATCAAGCTCCTGATGTATCAGCCACTGAGAAGCCTCACAAAGGAGTGATCACCTGGTATCTTAATGCCCAGCAGCAAGGCAGTCTCCCATTCAGTGGACTTCTCAAATACCAGGTGTGCTAGAGCCCAGTTCTTCATGCTGTGGGATGGCAAAGGAAGGCACTAAAGACACCCTGCTCTCACACTTCTCAGCAGGATTCTTGCTTCTCACCTAAAGGTGCGTCCACATGAGGGACACTCGAATTCTCCTAGACCCCACATTTTGTCATATGGCACTGGGTCATAGCGGATGCGGCACAAGCGGCAGCTGGACACCTGTGTAGAGTGTTAAAGGACAGTATGAACAGACACTCAAATCTCAACAGTCTCAGTCTCCATCACTCTGTCTGTCTGTCTGTCTGTCCGTCCCTCCCTGCCTCCCTCCCTCCCTCCGTTTCACACACACACACATTTCTTCAAGCCCAGTCAGGTTCAAATCAGAGGCAATGGTAGCAGAATCCTGCTGAATTACTACAGCAGGCTTTTGGCATGGAAGTGTAGCCCTGAAGCTGCTTCATCCCAGGTCTTTTGCTCCTACTGGAGTTTATATCTGGTTTCAGAGATCTATGAAGAAATTAAAATGGCTGGTAGGATGGTTGAGAACTTAAACTTAGGAGCTGGGAGACTGTAGGGGTTGTAGTCCAAAAGTAACAAGCCTTTCTTGCTTAAGAGGCAAGATCTGCTGTCACTAAGGCCATTTCCGCACTAGACTGTTATAGTACTATTATTCCACTTTCAACATCCTATGGAATCCTAGAGTTTGCAGTTTCAGGAGGGGCCACTTGGCCCCTCCCAAAACTGCAAACCCGAGGATTCCATAGGATGTTGAAAGTGGAATAATAGCGCTATAACAGTCTAGTGCGGAAATGGCCTAAGCCTACTTGGTTTTGAACATTTTTCCTTTTAAACTAGGATAATGGTGAAGACACAATAGAAGGGAGAAAGGAATAGGAGAGGCAAGGGGAACAAGGGAAGATATCCAGAGAAGAAACCTCTCTCTTTTGGGATAGATGCCTCAAAGAGCCAAACTAATGTCTAGGTCCAACGTCTACCCTTTAGACAAACTCAGCTGAAAGTGCACATAAGCTACAATGCTCTCTTTCTCTCTCTCCCTTTCACACACATGTACTCAAACACACCTGTTTTCTCTCTGCAACGCGACGCCACCACATACTGTCACAGGGCTGGCAGGCAAACTGTCGATCGTGAGAGGGGATCTTGTTGTTTTTGGCATTATTAAACATGCGTACATTCTTTTCAGTCAGGGGCAAGACCTTTAGTTCTTGAGCAACCTCCTAGGAAAGAATACACAGAAAGTGTGGAGATGTGATCTCAAGGGGTCCCTTTGTCTTACTGTCCCCGTCCCCAGAATATTAAAAGGCCAAGAACAATCTTTCCCATTGGTCTCCCTTACAACCTGACAACTTGTGACATTATGAGCCCATTCACACACTACACAGCACTATGGTCCCAGTTTAATTGTCATGGCAACATCCTATGGCATGGGGGGGCCCTGTAATTTGGTCTGAAACACAGAAGGAGCTCCCTGGCTGAGAATTCTGAAGATCTCTCCCTAAACACCAAATCCTAGGATTCCACAGGATGCAGCCATGGTAGTTAAAGTGGAATCATAGTTCTATAACTGTGTAGTATGAAAAAGCCAATGATTAAGCGGAGGAAGGGAAGCATGAGGGAAGAGAACACAACGTCTGATGTTTTCTTTCATACTGAATTGCCCTGAATGGGTGTTAACCATCTTGAAGGAGGAAATTGAACTGGTCTAGAGACTCCATGCTGGGAGGACTCTTGAATATATAGGCACACTTTGAGGTTGCGGGAATAAAATCCATTCTTTGCAAGTCACAAAAAACTTTGACTTGGTGCTCATGATGGGCAAGTACTGGGACTTCTCACATTATACCAGGTCTTCCTATTGGCTGCTGTGATAGGAGGGTGCTGCTTGGAATTGTAAATGCTAACAAGTTGTGATTAAGTTATTTGAGAAATTCAATCAATTTTAAAACTTTACATGAAAAATTATAAATTCATTCATTAAAATAGTTTTTAAAAAAATCCTTTAGAATTACCAAAAATGGTCAGCTCCTCTAAATGTTTCCTCCAAAATAACAAATGAAATTAACATGAAAGGTTAATTATTACTCCCAAAATTGACATCGTTGGTGTTAGAAGTTAAAATCAGTTAATGTTCTAGAATAGATTAATTTGATTCAAGATCAGATACCCTTTACTGCCATCTACCTCTTAAGTCCACTAATGGCTGAGGTGTATGAATCCTAACATAGAGATATGCTTCTCAGTTCACAGTCCATCTGCAGGCCTGGTGGGACTTCTAGGGCTGTGATTAGACCAAGAGGCAACAATTACTACGGAGTAATTAACATGGGAGAGTAATAAGGAATACCAGATGCTACAGATTGTATTTCAGTGGAAGGACCTGGCAAAACCACCCCTCAGTATTCCTTGCCTGAGAAAACCCTATGAAATTCATGAGGTCACTGAAACTCATCAGACGACTTGAAGGACGTACACATAAAATTAACATGGAGTACAACGCCATGATCTTGTTAATATGTTAGTGTTTCTTTCTAACCTCGCTCCATTTTCCTTCCCTAGGGTTCTGTTAAAACTAAAATAGTGCCACTCTATTTATATTCTCACCTTGACTTTGTCATTGTCGTTTTGTGGTACCTACAAAGAGGGGGAAAAACATCAAAACTGTTAAACAGTCTAATCAGCAGGTACTGTTGAGGCTTGAAGCCTTAACTAAATATATCCTCCCCAACTGCTGTATTTATAATTCCTCAAACCACTCTCTCAGACAGACAATCTAACAGAATCAAAAATAGTTAAAAACAAAACAAAACAGGGCTCATCTTGAAATACCGGGTACATTCCCATAAGTTCTACTCGTGCATGGATACACATGACTGGAGGAGGTGAACACAGATACAGTGGCCCCTGCCTTACTGTGACCCCCCACACACATAAATGTGAGATTACATGAAGCATTGTGTCCCATTATAGTCAAGGGATGTGGGGGGTGTATGCTTGCACTGCCATAGGCATGCGCACATCGCATCCATTGACTATAATGGGACATGATGTTTCACGTTTTTTATGTTGCATGGCGGTACCTGGCACAGAACCATGGCCTATATGGAGGGCACACTTTATCTAAACAAGTTAACACCACCTGAAGCTTTAAGTGGTTCATTACTCCTATGTGTCTGCCCCACTCCACTCTTTCTGTCTTCTTCTTTTTAAAACAACAAAACAAATAAAATAGATCAAATAAAATGAAAGAAAAGGGAGGCCATGCCACTGCTATGACCAAAGAACTTCAGGGCCAAATGCACTTGTGGTGTCCTGACCCAATAAATGAAACCAATATAATAGGAAATAAGAATTTCATCTCTTTCTCTTTTGACACTTTATTATACCAGTAGGCATTTTGGAGCATGGGACTGGTGAACAAAAGTGGAGCTTTTGGATACAGAGTCTGCCCACAATGCAGCCCCTCTGTGGAAGTCACCAAAAAACTAGTAAATTTTCATAAAAACATAAATCTACATTTTACAGCTTCAGCAGAAGCCAGGGTACTAAACCAATTTTAAACAATAGTTTAACATTCTGACTTGCTCCATAGACGTTAAATATATGATAGCTTGGAGACGCTAGCCTTAACAAGGCCACTGAGCTGCTGTTGTCATATTTACACACAGAGTTGGCTCAACACATGTTGGTATCTGAGGTGGAAAATCTAAAGGGCCCCTTTTCTTTCCTTTAATTATTTGGTGGGGATTCATCCACAGATTCTCCTGTACAAGCCCTAGTGATTTTGGTAGGGCTTGTGTTACCCTGATTTCTGGGGGTCCCGTGAGGCACCCCTAAGTGCGCGCCAATTTCAAAGTTGGGAATTAGTCAAAAGAGCACAAGCTAGCAATGCAGGAGGCAGGGCAACGGAGCGAGATCTTTTACCCAATGTCTACGGGGTCAGGCTGAGTCAAGGAGCAAACAAAAGTGAAATAATAATAAAATACAATCAAACAGTGTATGCAGCACACTCACAAAGATAACTAGAGAAATAAAGGCTGGAGTGGGATAGAGGGATTTTTAGAGGAGTTGTTGGTTTGGGTAATACTACACCTGTCTGGAAGCCCGGGTAGTCTGCAGCAGAAGTTCGTAGAGATGAAGTTTCTCAGTACGTGGGACGGAGGGGAAGGCTCGCCAAGCAAAGTGGCAGCAAGGCGGGATGGAAGTTGGGAGCGATCCAAGGAAACTCTCAAAGTCAGGGATTTTTATAGGGGAAAATGTGGCCGTAGGCTAGTCCGTACTTGGGGAAAACAATGAGTTTCATGCTGGAGACAAAGCCTCCGAAAGGTCAGAATTTAGCATGATTGAGTTAAGTCCAAATTGTCAATAGAGTAGCCAGTATGCAAACGCGGAGCGCTTGACAGATGAGTATTCATCTAATCAAGCTGCCTGCTCGGGGCAGGGAGTTCTTTGTAAGTAGCGTGCATACATAATAGAGTGCTTGCCTTGAGGTCTCCTGAAGTGGCGGGATGGCTATTTCTGGCCTGCCTGTATTTGTGTGGAATATTACAGCGATAGTGGCCACGCCTGTCTGCAAGCTTGTTCGAGGGCCTCACAGCACGTGGAGAGGAATAGGTAAAGAAGGCCAAATTATTGATATCAAAGTGATATCTAATATCCCACAAGTCCGGGCTAGAAACTGCAGTAACACTTGTGAAGAAATGTTTCATGATGCTATTACCCTCTGCCAGTTAATCTGCCTGCTTCCTACTTTTACTATCCATAGTGACAACTAAAATTGCAACTGTATCTAATAATATACTTATAGCTCAGAAAAAGGGGTTTGCAATTTCTAAAGATGGAGCCTTGGCAGATTCTTTGCACCTTTCCCAAGCTGTCTGAAGCAACATACGCCTCTTCCACATGACAACGTTATAGCACTTTGACAGCAGTAGCTGCCTCCTACGGAATCCTGGGCTTTGTACTTTAGGGAGGTATTTAGAATTCTAGTACTTCCCCAAACTACAAATGCCAGGATACAACAGGATGCAGCCACGCCAGCTAAAGTGGTATCAAGGAGCTACAGTTATGAAAAGTATGCACCTACCAGCCAGTATTTATATTAGACAGTAGCTCCACACTCCCTGTTTCTTTTTGGTCACTGTTCCCGTAAACCCCCAGTATTTTCTAGCGTTAAGAGAATACAATGTGCCCGCTTTTGGTGCAACCTCCGCACACACACTAATGTGAAGTGACATGAAGTGTCATGTCCCATTATAGTCAATGGATGCCATAGGCATGTTCTCGTGCTGCCGCAGGCACACACGTGTTGCCCCCATTGACTACAATGGGATGTGACACTCACATTTTCTGTTTTGCGCAGGAGTTCCTAGAATGGAACTCATGCACACACAGAGGGCACACTGTATGAAGAACAGGACTGGCTCAGCACCACTTGACATTCTCTTCCATGAAAAATGTCTGGAAAGACCGGCAGTCTGTGTTAGTTAAGCAGCTATCAAGCTCTACCTGCTTTCCACTGAAAGCGACAAAGAGGGTATTTTAGGCTTTTTCAGGTAACTCTGATTTGAAAATATGCCCTATATTCTTTTATTAAAACATCGGCAAAATGCTGGCAATCACAAAGGGCAATCTTTAAAAAAAAACAAAAACCCAAAAGGGGTTTCTCAGTTAGCTTAGCTCAACCAAGTGGCCCCAACTCCACACAAGAGCTTCCAGCCCCTCTTCCACTTCAGTCACCTTTTTCTTTTGCTCCTCTTCTTGCTTCAGTTTGTCCACCACTCTCTAAAAGAAGAGGAAAGGGAGTTGGAAGCAGCCACCAGACAAAGGGAAACATGTAGTCCCTTGTAGTTCTATTGGATCCACACAATAAGAAACTCAGGACAGATATAGGGATATCCCTTAGCAGGATTAATTTTGTGAGAACAAACATATTTCTGAGTTACAAAGACTGTTTCACTGGGAAGTGTGGAAAGAGAGTTAGTTCCTCAAGTAACAAATAGTTCTGATTTTATATAACAGCACCTATACAGGATTTTTCATTTATAATGATAATATAGGTAAACCTCAGTTAACAAAACCACTGACAAAGAAGCTCCTGTCTATAAGTCTATAAGTCAATGCCAAACCCCTTTCTTTTCTCCTCATTCTCTGTCTAGCTCAAAGTGTTTTTTAGCAGCATCAGCATTGGGAGGATGGTGAAGGAGAGCTGGAGAAACACAGAGTTTTGGTGTCAGGCTGCAGCAGTCAGTCAGCAGAACACAAAATGGCATTAAGTTTGAGGTGGAAAAGAATGAAATTCTACTCTAGCTGAACCTACTGTTGCTGTCTGTGCCTGCCTAAAACAGGCAAGGTAAACAGCAGCTGCCTCCAGAATCCTTTACGGAGCATACATGAACAAAAAAGAGCGACAGAAGGTAAAAGCAGTTAAGCCTGTTTCACCAGGTACCCCCAGCATGTTATAAAGGGACTAATCTGTAAGTCTGGCCACCAAAATGGCAGAGGATGGTGAAAGAAAAAGTCTTCCCTGCATTCATTTTGGAAGAAACCTTCAGGTTGTCTCTAGAAGGCTAAAAATGTTTTTGCTTACTTTTGCAAGACTTAGCTGGCCTGTTTGTTTGTTTGTTTCTTTTTTCGTTTCACTTACACATATTGTTTGTTTCATTTCACATACACATAAAGTTTCCTGGAACATGTCGAACTGCTCTTCTTTTGATCCAGGAACCAAGCTCTATTCTTTCCATGTTATTTCTGGCCCTGGTACCAAATTTTTGTTAAAGAAGTAATGTCTTGGAAGACATCTACTTAGTTAACTGATGTATATAAGTATAATATATTAATATAATAATAATATTATTGTTGCTGCTGGTATCAGAAAGGTCTTCTAGGACCCAGACTGAACCATTCCTTATGGGGCGGGGGGAAATCAGGGCACAGCACTTAGAGGAGAAAAGCTGTGGCCCTTTCACACTACATAACCATAGTGTTATGAATCAACTTTAACTGCAAAGGCAGCATCCCAGGGATTCTGGGACTGGCAATTGAGGGAGGAATTCTTTTGAATTCTCAGCCAGAGAGTTCTCCTCTGGGGCCTCTGAGCAAACTACATACCCCAGCATTCCTCAGGATGCAGCCATGACAGTTAAAGAGGAACCATAGCACTATACCTTTGTAGTGTGAAGGGGTCTCTGTTCTTCTTGATGCGTTCTTATCAGTTCTTCCACCATGATTACCTTCTTTTTAGACAATACCTAATTGAGAGGTGCCACACTTTCTAGACCTCAAGCCTTCCAAGCAGTAAAGGTCTGGGTACAATTCACCAGGATATTTTTATGGCACACTTAGCTTGGTCTAAAATAGACACCAGAAGTTTGCACTAAAAATGAGAATACTGGATGAGCCAAGTTTGCATCTTATAACATTATTCCTCTATGGAGAACTACCTTGCTTCCAGAAAGTTGGTCCTAGTACTACCAATCAAAAGGCATTGTGCAATCCTCTGTCTTTACCTTCCTTAACAATTTTTTTTTCTGTAAGTTGTGTGAAAATAAAGGAGGGTGGAACATGGAAACTGACTTTGTTTGGGTCCCCTCTAAAGCTCTGTGAGTGAGGCAGGGTGACTGCTCATCTAGAAACACCCAAACCAGATAACAACAGTACTTAGGTTATGGGGGAATTACTGTGTTGAGGTTATTTGTTAAGATTTATAGCCTGTTCTGTCCAGGGAAAACATCTGTAGCTATTTAAAAAATAAACAAACAGCAGAACAGATTAAAATGTAGCTACCTTTTTTTGGCACTAATGGCTGATATATGCTTGCAATTTTAAATCACATGCAATTTCTATTGTGCCATTAAGGTATCCATTGCAGTGAATGCCTGAAATTCAGTAAAACAGCAACATTCATAAATGAGTATTCCAAACCTCAGACAATCCACCTTAAAGACTAACAGATGTATTATGGGATTGCTGAACCAGTATCAGTACATTTAGTTCTTTTTATTACATGGTAATTAGACCGTGGTGTTTTCTCTCACTACAATTTTAAAATCAGCATAGTAAAGCGAAGAAACGTTTGCTGTCACCAGTTTCTCCTATGGGGAGTGGTCACTGTACTTATATAAAACATTGAGTATGATTTGTATTTCATATTCTTCTGGACTTGCTGTTTGAATGCTTTTTTCCTCCAGACCTGTGTGTGTGTATCTGTGTGTGTACACACATATTATCTGTGAACTGAGGATGATGGTGATGATAATGATCACCATCATCATTGTTATTTATACCCTGCTTTTTTCCCCAGGCTGGACTCAAAATGGCTTACAAGTAAAAGACATAGCTAAAACCCATAGAATACAAAAGTTAAAATATAATTAAAAAATAGAAAATGATTAAAACAATATTAAAATACATAAACTCAAATTTTCATCAAGAATATGATATCTAGCACATTCTTTCAGAAAGGCAACATGAGCTATCAACCTTAGCCTTAGCTAAACTACAACAGCATTACCAAAGCCACAGGATCATTATTGAGTCCATCTCCACCTTCTGCATCCATGTCTAAAGAATAAAAACACATGGTTAGAAGAAGTCAGCTGATAGATGGGAAGATACAGACTACTGGAGTCTCCAGACAATCTAAGCTAAAACACTCAGTATACGTTTTAGATTGCTTGGACAGAGTAAGAATGCTTCCAACCAATAATTTATAGTGGAATCACTATGGTTCATTCCCTCATGTTTTACAAATTAATTACAGTTTTCCCCCACATTTATGGGTTTGACTCTAGCACAGAGTTTTCCAAACTTTTCATGTTAGTGACACACTTTTTAGACATGCATCATTTTGCGACACAGTAATTCAATTTTACTAGCAAACTGGAGGTTAAACTAACTCCTTATAAGAACACAGACACATACATAAATTGTAATAACAAAATGTATAGGGACACAATATATCTCATGAAAACCTTTCATATGTTTTTAAAAATATGTGACTTATAAATAATAACGTACATTTCCAAGATTGTAGGCGATGCACCTACACACTTCAGGAGACATACTAGCGTGTCACGGCACACCGTTGGCAAAGCCCTGCTCTAACAGATTTGATTATTTGGAGTGCCTGCTTACCTCCCTTGTGCACTGTCCTGCCCGCAGCTGCCAGTGTCATCATGCCGGGAGTGGGCAAGAGAATGAAGGGGAGGGAAGAGCTCCCTCCCTATGCTCTTCTGCCGCTGCTGCCCACATGATTGCACATGCAGGGGTGGTGAGAGAATGAAGTGGAGGGACGATCTTCTCCCCACACTCTCCTGGCTGCCTACAGTTATTCGTGTTTTTTTTTTTTTTACTTTCGTGGGGGTTCTGTGTCCCTAACCCCCGCAAATGTGGAGGGCCTACTGTACTCATTTTTAATTCTGCATGTTTCCTCTTTTTTTCTACACAGCAAAACTGATGATGATGATGATGACGATGACTCTTACTACAGTCCTCCCTCCACATTCACCAGGGTTAGGGGCACAGGACCCCCACAAAAGTGAAAAAAAAGTGAATAACTCTAGGCCCACCCAACCCATATTTAAAACACAAAAAAGTATGATCACCATATTCAATACATTGTGGATTCCTTTCAGGCATCAGGGTTCCTTCACAAGGCAGAAGTGGGGGGCTGGTGGGGCTTACTGCCACCTCCACTGCTGCCCGCACCATTTTTAATAGGGACTTACTAGCCTAGTGCGCAGTTTCTTAGTCTCACGACGCTTGCAGTCCCTGTTAAAAATGGCATAGAGAGGCAGCAGAGGGGACAGCAAATAATCCGTGAATAATCAAATCCACAAAAGTGAAACCCACAAATGTGGAGGGCTGACTGTACTACATTTAACCTGCAAGAGAAGTTCGATTTCCACAATCTCTTGCTTTTTGAAGGAGGTGCAATTGTGAGGTGAGCAAAGATTTTCAGACTGAACTATACTATCACCATGCTTCTTGACTGACCGTGGCTGCACTGTTATTTTTGCCATTTCATTTCCTACTGATGCTGGGTCCCATATCGAGAGAATGACAGGAAAAATAAACAAAAAGTTAAAATTCCCTTGGTGCCATTTTGACAGCTTCTTCAAAACATCAAAGGGTATTGCCAGGAGAAGCAGAGAAGTTGAAATGACTAATTAATTATGGACACTTCTTGATTTTTTTTCCTTGCCAGGAGAACAAAAGTCGATTGAAGAGCAAAAGATGGAAAAGCTTCAAATTGCAGGGACAGTGCACTACAAGTAAATAGATTCAGCCAAGAAAGCCACAACTCTGAGTCTGCAAGACCTGAGCAGGGTACTTTAAAAAAATCTTTATTGACGTTTTTCAAAAACATTAAATTCTACAAATACATGACAAGAAGAAAAAATGTATGAAGAAAGCCTAAAGCACAAAAGTTAGAAATTAAAGAATAAAGGAAAAGGGAAAAAAGAGGTGACTTTTATTCTTTCCTTAAGCAGTAAATGATGCTCAAATTATTTCAAGCCTCTCAAAGACACTATCTGGCAGTTCTCTTCTTCCACTTTCCCTATTTCACTTTTTTATAACAACCAAAAAAGAAAAATGTTTTTTTCTTCCAGAGGTTAACATATCTAGCATGATATATCACAATTACATCCTATTACATGTTAACATTTATGTGATAAATGATATTGCATTTTTTAATCTTAATACTAAAAACTACTTGCTGACTTGATTACATGATCTTCACTACTTAAAACTGTAAATCTTCTACATGTTATATAACATCACTAAATCCAAATATTTCTAATCCATTTTGTGTTGTAAAATCCTTTGCACAATTAATTACCAAATCCAGTTTTCATTGTCTTATATCTGTAACCATTTCATAACCAAGTTTCAACAACCTCTCCACTTTTTTCTCATTTCATTTTAAATTTGACTCTCCTCTTCTATCCTATCCATGAACTTCACCCCTAAGCCTTTTCAGATTCCCTTTCTTACCTTTTGATTTAATGAAAAGATTAGCCTGTATAACTGAGGGGATCAACAAAAGATAAAAGAAAAGTGCTACATCTAACTCTTATGCTTCATGCATTCTTCATTAATACAAATTTGTTACAGGTCAATTTCAGATTAGGTTCCCCTTTCTCCCCCATTTGGGCTGTAATTTCCATTTCACAAACCAAAATTTCTTGGCCCTTTATATTCCCCACTTCAGTGCCTAATGCTTCCACTAGCTAAACTTCAATTTGGCTCTCCATGTGATTTTCAGTTTCTTTTCCTGTTGTGTTAGCTCCACATTTCCCCACACCTTACATATCCCTTACATATCCCCATAGTTCTGCCTTAATCTTGTTGATCTCATTCCTTGGGTTCTCTATCAAATCTATTTTCAAGTTTAGAAGACACTCTTCTCTCAAAGCATGTAGCTCCTCCAGCATCTGTTGTAGAAAATCCTGAGAAAATTCCTGGGAAGTTTCCATCTTTCGTTAAGCATTACAGAGTTAATAGTTCAATTCTTCTCCCATCTAGCTGAATACAGCCAGCAAGTCAGTCTTATCAGCATCAAACAGATAATGTCTGCACTTTCTCACACTGCAGTTTCTGCAATTTAGTCTTGTAAATACAGTCAGCCCTCTATATTCACTGGTTTCCCTTTCACAGATTTTATGATTTGCTGATTTGATTAATATGTTTTCTCTAGCAATCTCTAGGTCCTCTAGTGCGATCCTATGATCAACTTCCACCAGACGTTGACCACAGAGACACACTAGAAGGAGATTACGTCTAATGGAAATTGGCCACAGAATTGTGCTGAAGGACCCAGAGATTCCCAGCAAAGTGTTCTCTCAAGTAAAATGGAAGCATCTGTGGGTTTTATTCATATTGCAGTTTTTCCACTTAGGCAGGGATTTTGCTCCACTAAGCCCGCAAAAGTGGAGGGTTTGCTGTAATATGAAATTCAGTTTATTCATGAAAAGAAATGCATTTAAATCCTCAATTGTTCTCTTTTAAATATATCCACCTCCAATCTTTTTATTTGTCCTGATCTTAGGGGGCAAACAGACTTATTTGACTCTTGGTTGCAGAAAGAAGATGAGGCGAGGCTTCCATTGCTCTTTAAATCAAAAGAATTCTTCACTTTTGTAATTTCAAAGTTTTATTTAACAGAGTTTTTTTAAAAAGCAGGTTGCCAGCATGGCCCATAAGATCATCAGCTCAACACAGCTGCATTTCACAGTAAGGGCAAAAGATGCAACTCCCTCAGTCTTTCATATTCATTACACATTTGCTCGTGGGTAAATGCAAGCAATAGGAATTCTGGACACTATTGGATTACTTGTTCCTCTTTTGCTGCAGGATGAGTTTCTCCAGCTGCAGATCCCTTTGTCTTGGACTTTTACCATGAAAACTTTTCTCAATACAAAAATGCCGTGAGAAACATCTGACTGCTGTCCTGCCTGGAAGTGGTCCCTCAGCAGGGCAGGTGATAACAATGGATCTTGGAGGCTTCTCATTAATAGGGTTGCCATAAGTCAAATAACAACAACAAACTAGACTCAACTATGAGTCAGGATGTTCCTGATTCAAATATAATTTCTGACACAGGCAAAATAGGGTAGTCATTCTTCTCAGCCTCAGCATCTGTCCCGTGGCAGTGCAGTGATGTACAGCGGCCAAGATTACCCTCCAAAATTTTACGTGAAGCATTCTGAATCCTCTAAAGAACTATATATTTTCTTAGGCTTTTCATTTCCCTTCTCTCTAGTCCACATGGATTATTCTACATCTACCAGGAGCCAGGAAAAGTGACATTTGGACAGTAAGTCCCATAATCTGTCAGTAAAAGACCTGTACATCCCATAAGCTGGGAAGTGTAGTCCAAATAAGTAACTTGCCCAAGCTGCTCTGAACTTACTTCTCAGCCTGTTATAGTTCTGGCTCTCTACCTGGGGGCATCCCATCCCTCCTCCCATTCAGCACAGAAGAACCAACCACACGCCAAAGATCTGGCTCACCGCCCAACTCGTCTTTGCAGAGGATGATGCGCTTGCAGGCGAGATCATGGTTGTTGGCAAATTGCCGCATCAGCACCACAGCATCTGTGATGCTCACCTTCCCATGGAATTTCTCTCGTAGTCTGCGGACACTTTTCTCAAGCTGCAGCAGAAAGGAGAAATCCGAAGCAAGAATTAAAGATACAAAACTAAGTGTTAATTGTATTTTCTCCTAAAGCCCACTTCTCTCTGCCAGAGAGATGTCGTACTTCACCAAACTACAATTGTAGGATTCAGTCATTGTAGTTAAAAGTATAGAAAGGAGGAAGAGAGGGGAAAGGAAAAAGAAACGAATGCAGCAGCACCTCTCAGATTAACTGTTTAAAAAAAAACTGGCATGAGCCTTCATGGATATAAATTCACTTCTTGCCCTTGTCCTTGTTTTGCATCTTTCTGGATCCTATTACCTTTGATTCATTGATCAGCATATGTGTGTTGGGTAACTTTTGGGGGGGTAACATGCAGCTTCAGCCTCAATGCAATCATCATTTGAACTTGGTGGCCCAGTTCACACAAGGGTCTATTTGTGATAGAAAACTGTGCAAGTCTGCTACCTGAATGGCTGTAGCCAAGAGGTTGAGCAGAGGTTTTGTAAGAAATGCCTGTACCAGGAGGATGAGTGAGGGCAGTCAGCTTACGTAGCAGGGCACTGGAAGAGTACATTTCCCACTCTTTCTGCCTTCCCCCACATACTATGGTAAGGCTCTTGCTGTACTGGAGCCTGAATCCCCCCTCCCTGCTTCAGAAGGAGGAGAGGGAACAAAAACCTTCCCATTGCACAACTCTATTAGCTGTGTTGCATAGTTTCAACTGCTTCCTGAGTGCCTGGTTGTGAGAGTCCTTGAAACCAAGGGCTATGAGAGGGCTGAGTGAGAAAAATCATCTGTGTTGCAGCACAGGCCATTTCCCAAGTCAGTCTTGCTTCTCCCACAGAACCTGGCTTTGAGAGTTCAGAGTCAGGTATTTCCAAATCAGTTGGCTCTCTATACAGAAGAGCCAGATTCTTCTGGGTGTGTGATGTGGGAGCAGAATCTGGTTGTCTCCATCTCCTATTGCTTCTTCTGGGGTGAGGGACTCCACTGTGTCTGCCAGACCTGCCACCACATCCTCTTCCTTTTGGGTGGGGAAGGACACAAGTGGGTTCACCTCTGTGGGTGCACAGAGTTGCTTGTGTCTCCAGTATTAATATCATAAGGCAGTGGGCAGGTTTACGTGGCTGCCTCCTCCTTCTTTTTGGGAGTCCAAACAGTATCCTGCCTCCTTGGGAGTATTTTGCTGGCAGTCCAATGGTGGGGGGCAGGCTTCACTTTCAGCCTCAGGTGGTAGGATTGCTTGAGCTGCCCCTGAGCATTGCACAAAAAAATGTCTCCTGTTGGGTCCCAGCATCTGTGGATTAAGGTTAAAAAAAGATTTCTGTCCAAGACCCAAGAGAACCAACATCACTCAATCCTGAGTGACAATAATGGGCTAGACAGACTAAAGTCTCAGTACTTGGCAGTAAGGTCAATTGTTATATCTTCAGGTTTACCTCACTTGGTATGATCAATGCCCCAGAATGTCTGGATACCTGGCTTTGTTTCCTTGGAAATTGCAGGGACTGAACCTGGGGTTTTTCATTTAAAGCATATGCCCTATACCAGGTTGTGGAAGAGTTACAGGGTGAATGTAGGTGGGTGGGTGAGTGGGTGTCCTACAACTTGCAGATTCCTTCAGCCAGCATAGCCCATCGCTGTAGTTACAATCTAAGAAGGAACTCTTCTAAACTCTGGTTCTGTCACTGAGCTGTGGCTCCAATTAAATTCACTTGCAAACAATGAAATTTCACTCTGTAATTTGTAAGCACTGCTGTGTTCTGGTAAGAAGTAAACAGAAACACTCTCTCCCAAATCAAAAGACATAATAACAACAATAACAATAACAATATCAGGATCAACTCGTCAAAACTACAGGCGAGATTAAGAGGAGCAATTGTATAATTACAGCAAAAACCCTGTTGGAGAGCAGAAACAGCTGAGTGCATTTTTTTACTCACAATTCACTGGATATGCTCAGTATAACTGAGAGAGCAAGTTGGAGAACTAAGCCTCTCACCAAATATAGACCCTATCAGAAATGGGGGGAGAGAGAGAGATAAGAAAAAGAGACAGAAAAAGACTGGAGAAACAGGTGCCTGAAACTTCTGTGTGTGTGTATCTGTGCGTGGTCTCTTTCACTGGTTTAAGAGAGAGAGAGTAGTGTACAAACAGTCTGCGTTGCTGTGTGCGTGCACAGAAGAGCCACTGATTTTGCTCTGGTTGGAGACTCTCTCCTTTGCCAGGGAGGGGGGTAGAGGGCTTTGCTCTTGCCCAAACTGACTAGCGCAGTGGCTCTTAGCCTGGGGTCCAGGGACCACTGGGAGTCCATGGACCCATCACGGGAGGCCCGCAAAGCCCTGCTGCTAGACACCAACAGCAGCAGCAACAGGGATGTAGCAGCAGGAGGATGTGAGTACTGAAACTGCTCCGTTTCCAAATGAGGGAGCACTTTGGGTACACTTGCACATACCCCCATTCCTGATGAAAGGGACATGGCAGCAGGTGTGTGCACATGCTCAAACTATGACTCTGGAGACCAGGGTTTGAATCTTCACTCAGCTATGGAAACCTAGTGGGTTACCTCAGGCAAGTCACATTCTCTCAGCCTCAGACAAAGACAAAGGCAACAAATCTTGCCAAGAAAGCCCTCATGATAGGTTTACTTTAGGGTCGCCATCGGTCACTTTTCCAAGGGGAGAGACATGATGGCTAGAAAGAACTTCCCCCATCAGAGGCACTTTGCTGCCATGTGCCTTCAAGTCACTTCTGACTTAATAGCAACCCCAAAGTGAATCTGTCGCTGTATTTTTGTTGCTTTTTTGCGAGATTTTTTCAGAAGGGTTTTGCTTTTGCCTTCCTCTGAGCCGAGAGAATGTGACTTGCCATTATCTGAATGATAGTGTACCGAAGCCTTTAACAAATAAATAAATATTTGAAAATTTAAATGAATATTTGTATTTAAATTTAGATTTAAATTTAAATATTTAAATCTTGTGTTAAGTCTGGAGAGTCCCCAGTAAAAAATTATATTTGCAGGGGATCGATGATTAAAAAAAACAACAGTTAAGAACTACTGGACTAGAGAGTTTGGCTGTTAGTAGATGCTTCCTCCCTGAGGGTGGACCATGTTTTTTCTCCCTTTGTTCCTTGTTGTTCTTTTGCTTGAAGAGAGAGGCACCAACAAAGGTATCTGGATAGACTGTGTACATTTGCTTTTCCTTTGTTGTTGTTTTCTTCCTTGTGCTTTGCTAAAGGGAGGGAACTGCCTCCCCTGACACAGGACAAAGTGACTAATGCTGTGGTTGGTTTTTTTGAGAAGTTGTGTGCGGTAGAGTGCTGATTAGGAAAGTCGTTGTGAAAAGATGTTGTGAGAAGTAAAAATAAGGACTAAAGACAGGATGCATTAGGATGAGTTACACTGACAGCTTTTGCATGTAGCAGAAAGTTTTTGAAAGTTGCATAGGGAGAAACAGAAATGATGAGAGGAAAACAAGAGATTATAGGGAGACTGTAGGTGTGACCAGTGGGGTAAGTTAGTACAAGATAGAATGAGGTTTTCTTTCAGGACAATATACAGAGAATCCTAATCCTGCAGGGCCCCCTCCTGACCACCAAGTACAACAACAAGTACGTTCAGCATTTCCAGCAAAAAGTCATTGCTGTTCCATGCCTTCCAAGTCATTTCTGACTTATGGCAACCCTAAGGTGAACCCATCACATGGTTATCTGGGGCGGAGAGTGTGCGATGTGCCCAAGGTCACTCAGTGGGTTTTCACTTTGGGTGAGGGAACTGAACCCTGGTGTCATGTCAGAATTCCTCATGACATGAATTGTAATGATGATTGCTTAGTAAATACATTAGTGTAGGGACGTAGGGGTGGAGAGGGTGATTCGCCCTGGGCGGCAATGTTTCTGGGGCGTCCCAGCCCATTGCCCTGCTCTTGTGTGCCCTGGCCCTGCCCCCGTGTGCCCTGGCCCTTCCCCTGTGCACCACAGTCATGCCCCCCACGCACAGAGACCACACCCCTGCACCGTAGCCCCACCCTGTCCCACCTCCCCTCCACACACTCCAAGCTCCACCACTGAGTAAATATGTTAGCATTTACAGTACCGTATGTCACACGGTAGAGATCCTATGTGAGTAGTGTGTGTATGTAGGGAATGTAGATCCTGGGAGGTTATTATGTAGTTTTCAGTAAAGTAATGCCCTATTGCATGTGAAACTATGTAACTGTGAAATTATATATACTTTGCCTCTCCTGCTGTTTGGTGAGCGGGTCTAGTTAGTAACTGCTGTTAATCATATTTGGAAGGATTATTGTGTGCTTTGCTTGATTAAATGTAGATACAATAAAATATGTATACCGATTGCCTAGAAATTAAGTGTAAAAATTTATCTTCTGTTATTGTAGTAGGCATGGCTATATACTGAGCAGGCATAATTAGTACTTGATATTAATCTTGGTTAATGAGGATAGTATATAGCTTGGTAAGTTGGGGAACTGACCGTAATAAACAGAGAGCAGTTCATTGGGGTATTAGATGGGGCCAATGCCTAAACGGGCCTTTGATGGTTGTTTTATGATCTAGCTCTAGACAGCGAGATTGGGAGACAGATGGGAAATCTGAGGATGGGCTGAGAGATTTAGCCTTAGCCTGGCAGGACAACAGGGTAATAAAAGAGAGAGCAAATGGTGGGCAGATGATGCTGGGGTTTGGATAACATCAGAGACCTTTGAATTAATGATACATGTAGATTCAACCAATCAATCTGATGAGCTGAATAATTATTGTTTGGACCTATATATTCTTTGTTTGGGAGAACGCTGGTCAGTTTCTGCCACTTTAAGTAATGTTTGGATTCAAACCGTATTTCCAATAAAAGGACATTTCTGTCTACGTGTGTTTCCACGCTTCTGAGTGTTCTCAAAGGAGGTGGTTTAGAGCCATACATGACACCTGGTTTCTAGGGTTGAAGCCCCAGTGCCCAAACCACTACACCACACTGGCTCTTCCAGCAGAAACAACTCTAAAAAGCATGGACTAATGACTTTGGCTGACTTTTGTATGCATACTGCTAAACCTGAGTTGACTCTACATACTGAAAATTGGTTGTTTTAAATTTCTCTTCTTGTAGATACTTATGTTTTGACTCTTAATTTATGCAAAACCATGATGAATATCTGTTTATCAAACCTGTTTCCTCAAGCACTCCTTTTTCATGTATGCAAAGAATTTCTTTTTATGGGTAAAATATTTATGTAAACTTGAAGCCGGTTTCACCTATACTCCTGACGGGGTAAGATTGCTGTCCGTGACGAACCCCTCCTCAAAAACTCAGCTGTTCCCTCATGCCTTCTTCTAGATTCTCAAGATTGTCTGTCTCCTTTTGGAATAATCTTGGCTCAGTTTTGTTTGCCTGCCCTATCTGAATCGAGATAAAAGCTTTTGTTGCCTCCTTCATCTCCACCTCAAATAGCCACTAATATCTCCTGGACTTCTCATATTTGTACTGTTTTATAGCAAAAAAAAGGGGGGGCACCAAACTCAAAGGCACTACATTGTTCTAGTGCCATTATTCCATTTTCAACCTCCTATGGAATCCTGGGGTTTGCAGTTTAGGGAGAAGCCTTTAGAATCCTCAGCCAGAGAGCTCTTTGGCCTCAAGAAACTACAAACCCCAGGATTCCACAGGAGGTTGGAAGTAGAGTAATAGCACTATGACAGTGTCGTGCAGAAATATCCAAAGCCAGCAGCAGCTAGAAAACAGACCTGTAATGTGAGTCTTCAGTAATGTGGCTCCTTTTAAACTAGCTACTGCTCTACCAGCCAAGTCTTGACTTAATCTTCAGGTGAGAGGGGACCTCATTTTGCTCACAAGTGACAGCTCATACTACACAAATGCCTATGGCTCTTAATCAGGACCAATCCTACAATCCTATTTCATGAACACCAGCCAACACGACATACCATAATGCTAAAGAATATTACAAAGCACAGAAGTGGAACTATTCCTGAAATTCCTAAATAGGAATCTAGTTGCTGATGCTCCAAATAAAGTCTGTCCACCTGACCAGTCTCTTGTTCTGCAGCCAGGCTGAAAGCAGAGGCTGGGAAGGTAGTCCCTCTTGGCCAAAAGTAACTTCGTTTGTCTCCTTCCTATCCTGGTTCAGGGCACAACCCAGCTCTGTGCTATACCTGGAAAGGCACAGTAGGGCTGATATTTCAGTCTAACCCAACGCCCTTCAAGTACTAACCAGGCCTGACCCTGCTGAGCTTCCAAAAACAGAAAGCATCTTGTGACTTCAGGACATTTAGGCAGACTTGTAAAGAAGAAAGACTGGAAAAATCCACACAATCTCGTTCTCTGGGCTACTTGGGGGGAAAAGCATTAATATTACAACAGCCAGTGTCATGTGATGGCTAACATGCTAGTCAAAGGATGGGGAAGCCCAGATTTAAATATCTTCTCAGTAACAGAACTCATTGTATGATTTAACCTAGTCGCACTCTTTCATACACAAACATGTTTATTTTACTCCACTTTCTTTTAGGCACCCAGTGGTGAATGGTCCCTGAGTGGACAGAAATGAAAAATCCTTTATATGTGGTGCACATTGTGTGGAAAGACTGGATTATCACAATATATTTATTTACTATAGTTTTATGCCCCATTTCAAGACTGTGGTCTTCCCAAAGTGACTTATATTATAAAACAAAATATTCACTACTATATGGAAGAAATTGCTTTATTTTAATTGTGGAAAACAATTGTAACAAAGAGGAACAATTTGGATTCAAATTCCTTTTGTGAAATTCAGGGCACAAACCTACGGTATATTCCAAACCAGAGCATCGAAACGTTACTTTTTGGGATTAAAACTCCAAAGCCCCCAGGGCCAGTTATAGTTTGGTGAGTTTCTGTTGCAGACCCACCAACTGGAAACCCCACTAAATTGGCAGATCTGGAGCTATGCCATAGGCATTATATTTACTGGGGAAAAGATGCCAATGAAACAGCCAAACATGCGTCAAGAATATGGGGAAGCACAACCTGAGAGGGGAGAGGGAAGGAGGTACCCTTGCTCAGAGCGCGGGGGCTCAACTAGCAGGTTTGCTTTACAATCAGTCCTCCACACATGTGGGTTTCAGCTTCATGGATTTGATTATTTGCAAATTTCTCCAACCCCTGCCCCACCCCCCAAGCACTTTCAAGAGGGAACCTTCCCTCTTGGCCACTCCGATGATGCCAGCCACACAGCCCGTTAAAACCTGCCTCTGATACTCCCCCCATTCCTCCACCAGCTGCTCCCTGGCCAACTAAGGACAGCTCACAGTCTGATTTCTCAGCACCACAAACAGGCAAGAGAGAAAAAAATACAGGGCCACAGGGCCACCCACTCCCTTTCCCTCTCTTTTCCCTGACCTGATGTGGATCTTGGGTGCCCAGTCTCCCCACTATGCCTCAGCCCCCTTCCCACAGACACAGACACATTTTGATATTTGTGTTTTTTTCCATTTTTGTCTGAGTCCTTTGCCTCTAACCCTAGCAAATGTGGAGGGCCAATTGTATTTCACTTTACCTTTTTAGCATTCTTCTGTTTTATTGTTTTATGACTGTAGTATAGTTTACTGTCCATCATCCTAATTACTTGAGAGCTTTGAAATTACTGGAGAACTCCACAAACAACTTTGCTTGAAAGTGCTCAAGAGCGTCCCTGGTAAGAGCAGCTGGGGATACAACCAAAAAGAGCCACTGGGGTTTGGTTTGCCTTCCATCTCTTGTGGGGACTTTTGTTGTTTGTTTGCTTTTTGTGGGGTGGGGGGGAACCCCCTTTCCTGAACCAATAATAGAGTGGTTGAAGTTATCACCATCATCATTGCCACTGTGGAAACTGTCTGGAAAATGTGTTTAGGAAGTGGCAAATATCAAGTTTTCTGGTTTACTTACAAGTTGTCTCATAGACTGTGTTGCGGACTGTGGATTAGATTAATTAAATTCAGGTGGATATTTCAGGTGGATATTTTCTGCATTAGCTGGCATGGTGTTTACCACAAAGATATATAAGCAGTTGGCTCTCCACTTTAGTCCCATAATGATCCTGCAAGTTTGTACAAAAACAAACTAAAATCAGACTCCTCCCTCCACATGTATGGGTTTGTCCTTTGCAAATCTGATTATTCATGCACACAAGCAAAAGGAAAGGGAATGGTGGGGAAGACAAGCAGCGTGTCCCCCATTCCCTTGCGTTTTGCCCAGACATGGAGAACGAAGGCACACACACATTCCCCCACTCTCTTGTGTTTTGCCTGGGCACGGAGAAGACAGGCAGGCACACCCACGCAAAAGGCAAGAGAATGGGAGAGAATCCTGGAGAGGTATGGGAGGGGGAGCACAGGGAGAGTTATTTGCTTTTTTTCCACCTTCATGAGGGTTCTGCCCCCTGAATCCTTATGAAACTGTAGGAGCCACTGTACTCAATTCTATGCACAGAATTAGGAAGCAGACACACTGGCCATTTCTGCACTATGCTGCTATAATGCTATTATTCCACTTTCAACATCCTATGGAATCCTGAGTTTGCAGTTTAGGGAGGAGCCTCAAAGGCTCCTCCCTAAACTGCAAACCCCACAATTCCATAGGATGTTGAAAGTGGAATAATAGCACTGTAACAGTCTAGTGCAGAAATAGCCACTGAATGAACACAGACAGCAATATGAATTATTGTGGGATGGATCCCCACCGGGTCATATGGCCTTAGACTGGTCAGTTGAGCTGAAAGGAGCCATACAAGAGCCTGTTAATTCAAGAGCTTCAATTAACTTAGCTAATGAATTGGCTCCAACAGAGACTTATAATTCTATAATGAACTGACAGCGGGAGGAGGTTTTGACTCAGCTAAATGTAGAAGATCAGAAAGATATTTTAGGAACTAAAATTTCTAAATCACCAGCTATTTCATCATGGACTAATTGTACCATAACATCTAACTAAGAAGAAGGCAAAGATCAGACCAATGGATGTTTTGAGAAGGCAAATGAGAGTAGTTCATGATTCCTCAGACTGTAGAGTGCTTGTATCTATGCCTGAAACTAGACAGAATTATAAGAGATTAACAACTGAAAAGAAAGCACGTTATTTCATAAGGGGCTAAGCAGATCTAGAACAAAAGGCAGAAAGAAAAATCCTGGTGCATTCTGGTCATTAGTATCAGTTAAATTCAGAACTTTTAGCTGTCATCTCTTTATTACAATTCTAGCTGAAGAATGGGACATGCTTTCTCATATATTTAAAGCTAAGATGGAAACACAAAATAGTCAACAGTATTGATACTGGTGGGTAGCTACATTGGCTGGTTTGTAGGAATATTTATGTCCTGCCTAAATGGCTCCCAATCACCACCCAGAAAATTAAGCTAGTTATTGACTTATTAAAGAATAATGAAGCCCTAGGAGACAATTTTCTGCGTCCTAAAGTTTTTGAAGAAAATATAGACTGGTGGGTAGCTACATTGGCTGGTTTGTTCACACATATGAATAATGCTGGCTATATACCCAATGGATGGAAACTTGGGATAATAATTCTTCTTTGTAAAAAGGAAATAATAGGAATCTGAAAAATTATATGCCTATTTCCTTAATTTCATATATCAGTCAAAATGTATGCAAAGCTTCTCTTGCAGAATTAAAGGATTGGAAAGAACATAATTCTGTTTTAGGAGATGATCACTCTGGTTTCAGACAGGGAAGGTCAGTACAGATACCTATTTTATCTTTCAATACCATTTGGTATCTAATATTCAACAACTGGACTCCAGCTCTTTACTGCCTTTCTTGACTTAAGTGCTGAATTTGATTCTATAAACAGAATATTAGAATACGAGCAAAATTAGAAATAGAATATGAGCAAAAATAAATATTGATCAAAGGCTTGTCTTATAAAGTGTTGTGCATGCACACTCGACTAGGAGTCAGAACTGGGTTGAATCGTGCATTAACCTGAAAAAATCCCCACTGGCAAAGGGGTCCATCAACTTTTATATTAATGATTTGGTTTCTATAGTTATTGCAGAAAAGTTTCACATGCGAAAAGTATCTGATACCACAGTGAATACCATGTTATATGCAGATAACAAATATCATTGTCTGCTACACAGGTTGGTTTGTGTAAGTTCCTAAGGAAATTCAGCTCAGACGATAGGGAGAATGATTTAGAAACTAACAATAAGAAATCAAAAGTCTTACTTTTTGGAAAGAAAAAGGAACAGTATAGGTGGTTTCTTGATGCCAATGAAATTGAACAGGTGGATTCTCTTATGGACCTTGTGCTAGTCCAGTGGTTCGCAAACTTTTTACCCCTGTGACCCTCTTTACATCTATATGAGGATGTTGTGCCCCCTGCTCCATCTCATGCCCCCCTGTCCTATCCCACATCTTTCTCTCCCTCTCTCTCTCTCTCTCTTATACACACACACACACACACAAGGCCCTTCATGCCACACATGCCCTCCATCTTAACGCTGAGTTCTCATGGTCACTAAGGAGCATGTGCCTGCTGTGCCAACAATGGAACATTTGGAGAAACTGAGTGGGGAAAAGCATTTTAAAAAGGAAGCTGATTTTTGGTATGCCTGAGATTGAAGGCACAACAGAGGAAGACACATATTTGCTGTACCTGCGATTTGACTTTTCCTGAGCCCCCCCTTGACCAACTATTATGCCTCTTCTTAAAGTCCCATTCAACAGTTTGAGAACCACTGGGCTGGTCTTCTTATCTACAGGCTCCTGGTCATTGCAGCTCAAGACAAACAAGCTAAAAGTAATTGGTTATTCTCAGTCTCTGAACCATCTTCTGAAATATAGTTATTCAGGGTCCCTTTTATCAGTACTCAAAGTGTATGAGGCAAAGGTGTGGTCAGTCTTAATGTATGGCTCAGAGGTCTGGGTTTGTTTGTTTTTTTTCTGATTTCAAGAGATTAAAAAGCATCCAAAACCATTTTTTGCATAACGTTTTAAGAGTGCTTCTAGCTTGTTCTGCTATGCACTTAGATCTGAAACTGGAATTATGGAAATCTCAGACCAAATTCAGCTAAGGCTACAAAACTACTGGTTCAAGCTAGCATTGATGAATGAAAATATGCTTCTAAAGAAATGTGTAGAAGAACAGCTGGTTAACAAGATGGAATCATCCTGGTCATATAAATTTACAAGAAAGTTGCCTATGGCTTTAGTCTGGAGGTCTTAATGGGGGCCAATTTTAGTATAAAATTTTTAGTTAAGAATTGGTGACATCAGAGCCCAATCTGGTATTGCTGCTTTATCCGTCTCTAGGGCTTTAAAATGGTTAGCTAGAGCCAAGTCATAATTCAAAGGGGAGAAATATCTGTTTCATGAGATGAGAAGGAATCAATGTATTGCTTTTATTAGTCTCGAGTGTCAGATGATGGACACCAAGATCCTCCAGGGAAGTCAGGGCATTCCACTCACAGATGAGCTGTGTCTATGTGGTGCCCAAATAACAGAGTACTTGGCACATTATCTGCTCAAGTGCCATTTATATTCAAGCTGTAGGGGGTGTTATCTGAGCCCCTTTCTGACTCACATGAGAAACTGGTCTGTGAGAAAGAAACTCACATTCTTATTAAGTGGTTCTAACTATTGCATGTCCCAGAAGGTTGCCCTCCTTACATCAAAGGCTGCCAACTTAAGGGGGAAAAAAGTGGAAAGAAGGGAAAGTGCTCAGTTTACCGGGCGGCATATTTGTATTTTGGCTCAACGTAACCTTAAAATAAAGTGTCAGGGCAATGTTTTTATTGTAACTGCATTGCAGTATTTATAATTGTATTGTTTTATCATTTGTAATTGTTTGAAATGGTCAGTACAGTCATTCAACAAATTGTTGTATTTTATCTATCTGATACACTGGCCTTGCTTGGCAAGCGTAACACCCAGATTGGCAGCAGAACTTTACATCAAGTCTCAAGCCATTTCCGTAATGGAGCCAACGGAGTACAACTTCCATAACACAATTCCATTGGTTCTTCTTTCCTCCTGTTCTCACCAGCCATCATTTTTTCACCTTTTTTCAGAATTTTCTTTCCCTTTTTCTCTATTAGGCAAGTAGGTCTTACAGGATGGTTGTGAGGATAAACTAGGGAGAGAAAAACCTAATAGTGAAGCATTATGCAAACATTATGCTTTCAGTACTCTTTTTTTTAAAAAAAAAATTCTGATTTTCTACAGACTTGCTTTCTTTTTTTCTGTTAACTGTCTCCTTTCTGACTTCTCCCTCTTCTGTTCTGTTTCTTTCTTCCCTCTCTTAGCAACCTGTTTTCCATTCTGCTTTGTTGGATGTTTGCTGTTGATGCTATTCTGTAAGTTCATATGTTGTTCCCTTCTGTGGCATAAGGACCTTTGGAAGTCTCAGACACTCTCTGTCTTTCTTTTGGTACAGGACAAACCCAACCTCTTTAATTTGCAAGATTTAGAAAAGGACAACAGTTTAAAAGACAAGGAAGCCTAGGAGCCTATTTCCACTACAGAATTGTACTGCTAGTATTGTACTTTAACTGCCACGATTCTATACTATGGAGTCCTGGGAGTTGTAGTGTGTGAGGGGGCCTTCAAAATTCTCAGCCACCGTGATCCAGTGCCTGACAAAACTATAAGCCCCAGAATTCTGTAGCACAGAAACATGGCAATTAAAATTGAATGTAGTGCTATAATTGTGCAGTGTGAATGGGGCCCCGGACTGACTCCAAGGCCATTTCTGCACTACACTGTTATACCGCTATTATTCCACTTTCAGCATCCTGTGGAATCCTGGGGTTGCTCTTTAGCCTCAGTAAACTACAAACCCCAGGATTCCATAGGCTGTTGAAAGTGGAATCATGGCGCTATAACAGGCTAGTGCGGAAAGTGTCCAACTCAGATCTTCACTTCAACCTAGAGCTTCTTCCAGAGTTCACTAGGTGAGCCTGAACCAGTCACAGAAACACTGAGATCTACTTCACTCACCACCTTACTGTGAGGATTAAAATGGGGGAAGGCAGAACAATAAACACTATCTTGAGTCCCATTGAAGGTAAACGTAAACAGGACGTAAATGTACCAAATTAATAAAATAAACATCCCAAGTCTATTTTGGACTGATTTGTGCACTACTTTTTTATATATACATATAAAAATTTGTCTTTCACATATGCAAAGATATAAACACACTGGAGAAACGGAAGAGGGTGAGTGCCTCTTACTGGGGGCCTTATCGCACACCAGTAATCTGCATACCAGTGTTGAAACTCACACACACACACACAAACAAACAGTTTCTGGGTCCCTGTCTCCAATCATGTTTCCTCTGTTCTCTCAGGTGGTCTAAAAAAACAGGCACCACGCCAAAGTGTAGGAGGACTTTTGAAGTTCTTAAACAGATACCTTTAAATGGAGACAATGTTGGACCTAACTTAACATCCAGATTGCCTTTTCCCCCTTTTTCTTTTCCTTTTTAAGCAAAGGTGCTAAGGCTATATCCACACTGTGCAATAAAAGCAGGCTGATACCACTTTAGCCACTGTGGCTCATTTCTACAGAATTTTGGGGCCTGTAGTTTAGTGCACTACATGTCTTTGTTTCTTCCCTCCTTTCTTTCATTTGTTTGCTTCTCTTTCTGTTAGAGACCAGTAATCCACTCCCCTGTATGCCATTACAGCTATCTAGTTAAGCAGCTCACCAAACTACAAATCCTATGATTCCATATGAGAGACATGGCAGTTAAAGGGGTATCAAACTGCTGTAACAGCCCAGTGTATAGACATATCCTGAGGATAGACCCTATTATTTTCAGGTATGAGAGCTGGTCATTTGTTCCATCCTCTAGCAGTTAGAAAAGTTTTGTATTACCTATACGGGAAAATTTATGGGGAAAGAAGGCAATCTTAGGGATTGGAACTCTAAGTTAACTGGCTCAAAGGGTTTGATACATTTTGATTTCTACAACTTAATAGATTGATATTTAAACATATAATGCATACAGATATTTCTGTATGTAATATAGGAAGCAGTATATAGTAATAGAGTAAGATAACCATAATTAATTATGTTAGAAGGGACTTTAATTAATATTTTCATTGCATAATCGTATAGAGGCCAATTAACAAAATTTCTTGTCTCTTTCTTATCATTTTTGTCATAAGAGTACTGTTATATATTGGGATAAATGATGTTTTACGTTAGGCACTCTGTTAAAAAAAATTATTAATGTCTAAAATAGTATTAAGAAATAGTAGATCTGTGCAGATAACAGTGGTAGTCGGGGAAAATAATGGACATTCTGGTTTAAATTATATTGGATAATTAAGAGGGTAAGGAATATATACTTAATCACTCACCTCTTGAGGTGGGGGGTGGGATAAAGGGGGGTGGAGGGAGGAGAGGAGGAAGTCAGAAGCATTCTTGGAACCTTATCAGGTGAATATTATAAGGATATTTGTTATTATCATGGTCATATACGCTTCCTTCTGTATTCTCTCCATTCACTGTTTTCTTTTATATATTTCTTTAATTCAATAAAAATTATTTTAAAAAGAAGAAGAAAAGTTTTGTCTGAGGAGAGGGGTATTGGGAGAAGAGATTATTGAAGAATGCTTTGAGAATTACTTGATATTTTAACATGAATTTAATGTCATTGAAGCTTTTTTTTTTAAGATTTTCTTTATTTTTAGAGTATTGGGGAAAACATGCCCCAGTTATAAATATAAATTAAAAATCCCCATATTTCACAACACACTGAATTTTCTCCTTTCCTAAACAAATAGAGTAAAGATCAAAGTAAAATTCAAGTAAATATTAAACAACAGTCGTTTAAACATGGACAGCCAGCATCGTATAACGGTTTGAGTGTTGGGCCACTTCCGCCCTATACCGTTGTAGTGCTATTATTCCACTTTCAACCTCCTATGGAATCGTGGGGTTTGCAGTTTAAGGAGGGAACTTTAGAATTCTCAGCCAGAGAGCTCTTGGGTCTCAGTAAACTACAAACCCCAGAATTCCACAGGGTGTTGAAAGTGGAATGATAGCACTATGACAGTGTAGGGCGGAAATGGCTTTGGACCACAACCCTAGGGCTTGATTCCTTCCTCAGCCATGGAAAGCCACTGGGTGGCCTTGGGCATGTCACACACACTCAGCCCCAGAAAGCCCTGTGATAGCTTCAGTTCACCTTAGGGTCACCATAAGCCAGAAACACCTTGAAGGCACGAAACAACAACAAAATTAAAATGGAAAAGCCAGCATAACATCTCAGTAAAACATCGAGTGAATCTGCAGTCCAACACCATCTGTAGGACTGCATGTTGGCCACTCCAATGCAGAGTAGTTAGGAGAGCATCTTTGACCATAAACAGAGTGCCTTCCATTCACACCAGACTCTATATATGTAGGTGTTGAGCAGGGGTTGATCTGAAAAGTTCATTTTAGAAATCAAGGGGTGCTTCCCTGCTAGCATCCCCCTCACACACACACACACACACACACAAAACATACACACCCTAATGCAGCGGTTCTCAACCTGTGGGTCACGACCCCTTTGGGGGTTGAATGACCCTTTCACAGGCGTCGCCTAAGACCATCAGAAAATACGTATTTCTGATGGTCTTAGGCTCCATTCCCTCCTTGGTGGTGGTGTGCAAGCGCGAGCCACGCGCTCGCGGCGTCCTGCCCCCTTTGGCGGAGCGCGTGTGGCCACAGCGTCGCCACAGCAAGAGTGGTGGTCCGCAAGCACGAGCCACGCACTCGCGTCCTCCTGCCCCCTGTTCAGAAGGGACTGAAATTGCTCCCCTTCTCTGCTACTGGGAGAACCTCCTGTCTGATGGGCCAGCTTGGGGGGCGGCAGCAGCACAGGGGGCAGGCCCCCTCCTCTCCACGGCCCCTGCCCCACTCACTACGGAGGGGCATGCTGTGGAAGGGCCAGGGGCCGCAAGGCAGCGCTTTCCGGGGGGCGAGCTGCACCCGGCGCAAAAGACAAAGGCGCTGAGATTCCTCTCCCCACCCAGCCAGGGTCGACACTCTGGAAACTTTTCCCACACTGCCCCCCCAGCGGAAACGAGAGCAAAGCAGAAGCAGAGCCCAGGGGGGGTCCTCGGAGTTTTTCCCAGGGGAGACGCGTGGCTCCTCTTTCCCTCCCTGACCCCCCCCCCGTTCCTGGCCGGTGAGGCGGCCTTTGCTGGCGGGGGGAGGCATTGTAAATAATAAATAAATAATTTTATGGTTGGGGGTCACCACAACATGAGGAACTGTATTAAAGGGTTGCGGCATTAGGAAGGTTGAGAACCACTGGCCTAATGGTTATTATATGGCTTTGAAAGGAGGACAGAGGGTTTGTCGTCAGCTGTTCTGCGGTAGTCCAATGGAGCCTCTTGGTGCAAAGGCAGCATCCCTCTGATAAATGAAGATTGACAGGGAATGAGGATGGTTACCTGCTGTGCCCTACCTGTCAGCTTCTCTCTGTTGAGGATTCTGACCTAAGCCATTTCTGCAGCTATGCTGCTATAGTGCTATTATTCTCAACATCCTATGGAGCTCTGGGGTTTGTAGTTTGCTGTGGCCAAAGAGCTCTCTGGCTGAGAATTCTAAAGTTCCCTCCTTAAACTGCAAACCCCAGGATTCCATAGGAGGCTGAAAGTGGAATCATAGCACTACAACGGTATAGGGCAGAAGCGGCCCAACACTCAAACACTCAATTGAACAACGGTGGGGGACATTTATTGAGAATCGAAACGCAGATATTGTCTCTAGGAGATTAAAGGGGAAATCGGACGATTAGATAAAAGCAGAATGGCAAATTGTAATGGGTGATTGCTGGGAACTGCCAAGTGAAAATGTCTGAATTATGGTTGAAATTAAAGAGGGATAACTGTAACGTAACGGGAGTGGGCAAGAGAAATGCAAGATCAAGCACGTAAGATGAACATAGAACTGTGATGCATAATTTTTATATGTGAATAGAAATTCAGAAAATGAAAAATAGATCAGAGTGGAAGAACAAAAACACTACATGTAAAAGTACAATTTAAGGTGATGTTTTTTATTTGTGAAACTTAATAAAATTATTTTTTTAAAAAAGAAAGTGGAATAACAGCAGTATAACAAGGTAGTGCAGAAACAGTCCCAGATGTCAAGCTTGGGAAAGTTACATCCAGAGACTTCACGAAAAGTAATCTATTCAAAACGGAGGCTAGAAGGATCTTTGATCTCCTCCAGCAGAGGGATCTCTAACATGGAGAGCATTCCGGCTTGTGTACTCGAAAAATGTAACTTTTCCGAGTTCTGGCCAGCAGGACTGTTGTGATCTCGCAGAGACAGCTCCTCTACATGCCCATGCGATCGCCCCCACCCCCGTAGGCATTCGCCAACAACCCCCTGGCCACCGCTGACTAGCACTCGCCCCAGGCGCCTCTCTCACACCTTGCAAATCCTCTCCCTTCATCTCCCCCGCCCGCTTCAGGGGCTTCAGCATCTCTCAGGCTGCCACCTACCTCCACCTCCTCCTGCCTGGTACGGTCCATGGCTGGGATGGATGGGCGGGAAGGGACCACCGCCACCACCACGGGGGTCAGCAGGCGCGCGCTAGCGTTGCCGGAGCCTCGGCGCTCGGTCCCAGCTGGGCAGCGACGGGGGGAGGAGGAGGAGCGAGGCGTATTTGCTTCGGTCGCTTTAGTTTCGTTTTCGTTTCCCGGCCTGCCTGAGAGGAGGGACCACAGTCTTCCTTGGCGGGAGTGGTTATTTATCTTGATGGAGCAGATGAGGAACCAGTTACCTGAGGGCGTGGCGCCAAGAGAAGGGGAGAGGGCTCCTCTCACGTTAGACCTCGGAGGGTCTTGAAGGCAAAACAGTTTCCGCACGAGGCTGTTATAGCGCTATGATTCCACTTTCAACATCCTATGGAATCCTGCGGTTTGCAGTTTCCCTCCCGAAACTGCAAACCCCGGGATTCCATAGGATGTTGAAAGTGGAATCATAGCGCTATAACAGTCTAGTGCGGAAATGGCCATAGTCTCCGCCTTCCGCCCCAAAAACCAGTTTGCCCTTTCCCTGGCTGCTACCCACAGAGAAGGAAACGCCACACGCCTTCCCCTTGTCCTCACCGCCACCAGCGCCACAACATTCAAGAGAGGCAGTTTCCCGCCCTCCTGAACTAGGCCCTTGGAAAGTGGCCGCTTTATTTTATCTCATTTTATATGAGTGGCTGGTTGTGTCTGATGAGATTGTTGAAGGCTTACGGGGTGTTTGTTTACTGTTCTTCACCTTCTCTTAAACATACTTACTCTGAGAGACATTTTAAACCAATTTCTGCCCTACACTGTTAACGGGTGCTGTTATTCCACTTCCAACCTCCTGTGGAATTCTGGGGTTTGTAGTTTCTGAGGCCCAAGAGGTCTCTGGCTGAGAATTCTAAAGGACCCTCTTGAAACTGCAAACCCCAGGATTCCATAGGATGTTGAAACTGGAATCATAGCGCTATAACAGTGTAGTGAGGAAATAGCCCTGGTTTCATTTATTTGCTCAGGTTTTTTTTATTCTGCACTTCATCTGGTTTTGACTGGCTTAATTGTCTCTTTATTTTATTTTTGCTTGTCATGTTTTATGTTGCAGTGTGCATGCTCAGTTGGAAAGGTGGATTTTAAACTTACAGTACAAAAACAAAAGTGTCTCTAAGGTCGTTTCCGCACTAGCCTGTTATAGGGTGATGATTCCACTTTCAACATCCCCGAAACTGCAAACCCCAGGATTCCAGAGGATGTTGAAAGTGGAATCATCACCCTATAACAGGCTAGTGCGGAAATGGCCTAAATACCTGCACTGAATCCTAATCGTCTTCCAGGTGAGCTAGAGTAAGAAACTTCACTGTCCTGTTGGCTTGGAGGTATTGTCCTTGGACATCGTTGCACTTTGACATTAGTGTAATTCATATGTACGCTGAGAAAACGTCTAATTAGGGCCCTTCCATACTACTGAATTACAGCAGTACAGCTATACATCAGTTAATGTAGTAGATGTGTTCCTGGGCATTCGTTTCTGTAGCAGAAAGTTTGGTACCAGAGGGAGAAAAGTCATAGAAAGAATAGGAATAGATTCCTACACCCCAAAAAACAGGAGCAGCTTGAACATGTATCAGCAGTCTTTTAATAATTATTTATTTATTAATTTTAAACAATCTTATCCGTAATCAGAAGGAAATGCATTCAGGGGAAAAAAAGCAGAGAGAGAAAAGAAAAAAACTAAAACACAATGAGAACACGTTAAAGTAATACACTGGCTGCTAACTAACTAAATCACTAGACACTAGCCAAAACACAAAAGGGCTCTGTGCCTCTCAACCAAACTATAATGATAGAAAAAAAGTAAAATAAAAAATAAAGTAAAAAAAGAAAAGGAATATAATGTTATTCTACCATTAAGATCCAACTAAATAATCCTATTAGTATTACTGGTAACCATAGCCACTAATTATTGCATAATTAGATATCTTTTTGCTCAAAAAGTTCATAAACAGGTTCCCATCTTTCAAAAAATCTTCAGTTGGCTTATCCTTTAAAACCCATATGAGCTTGGCAATTGGGGCTAACTCTGTGATGTTCACAGTCTATACTTCCATCGTGGGTGCTTCAGTCCATTTCTAGGTTTGAACAAACAAAATTCTTTGAGCTGTTTTCATAGAGTGAAAAAGTACAGGCATCCCCAGCCTTTCAACAGTCTATTTTTCAACCATCTGCTCTTTCAACACTTTTAAATTATTACCAGAACCCATTTATTCAATATGTAATCCAGTGTTTCAAACACATATTGAATATATGGATTCTGGTTGTAATTGAAAAGGGTCTCCATCCCAAGGGGTAGAGGGATTAATTGCAGAAACATGAGCTTTGGAGAGGTCAATGCCACCTTAACGGTAAAAGTTGACTGCAAGTCTCATGGTATTTTGCATTTCAGCACCCAATTGCAACTGGGTTTCGGGCACTGCTCAGGTGCGACAGCACACAAGGCTTCCCTTTGCCAAGATGGTGGACGACTGTGAAACAAAAGTGAAGCAGCCATCATGTTACCCTGGATGCTGGGGTCCCTGGGGGACACCTGGATTTTACTAAGGTTGGGGAAATTAGCAGAGCACAACTTGGCAAAATGGAGGGCAGGGCAACACAGCGAGATCTTTTATCCTATGTTTACGGAGTCAAACTGCATGAGAAAGAGAGGAGTCAACTGTTCTTTTAAATGGTCTTTTATTTGGTAGAATTGGCAAAATTCCTCACTCACACACACAAAGCATTCACTCACACAAACTCACAAGGACTACCAAGTTTGAGAGTCTTAAGAAAGGGAAAGATTGAAGGGACAGAGCAAATATACTGCACCTGATCTTGAAGGTTGCTGTTTCAGGAAAACACAGGACAGTTGGTCAAACAAAGAGACAGAGCAAGAGGACAAACAAATGAACAGGTCTGAGAGAGAGAGAGAGGAAGAAAAAGTCTATCAAACCTCAAAACAGAACCCAATTATAGGGCAGAACATCCTTGGGGGAAGCAGACCCTTCTCCTGGGAAAGGACAGAAACTGGGTTATGCAGATGGTCCTCAGCTTTCTGGTTCCTTCCATTTGTGATCGCTAACTTCAGTCAAAAGACACTTAGTCTCTCAAGGTGTCAAAGTTGCAGTCAGCCCATTGAAATGTATACATGCCTTTTCCGAGGTCTTCCTCTGGATACGTGACTGGGGCTACTTGGTCCGACCTACACCAAGGAGGAGGGATTTCAGTCTTTTAGCCCTGTATATCTACGTTTCCATCCGGCTAACCTCTGGCTCAACAGACATCAAATGATTCTCTTCCCCGAGATAGGGTCTATTATTAGTCAATAAATATGTCCCTCTAACTATCAGAGGATTGAGATCATAAATCATGGGTTACAATCAGGAGAGGAGAATGGCCATCAGCGTTGCAGTGACTATGAGAATGAGAATGAACACATTTACAAGCAAGGGTGAGCACATGCTAAGCCTGACTAGGCTAAGCCTTTCTCTATTTCGGAAGCAGTGGGGAGCTACCCTAATACAACTAAGAAGGAGGAGAACCTGCTTTGTGAAGATTTCTGATTTTTGACAGGACTCTGGTCCTAACCTGTTGAATAAATGGGGAATGTCTGTAGTTCCTATTTACTATCCAGTTCTTTATCCATAATACCTATTAAAATTTTTTCTGGTGACATTATAAAATTCCACCTTTTGAATTTTTTGAATTAATATATAAATCTTTGACCAATAACTTTTTGCTTTCTTACAAGTCCACCACATACAGAAAAAAAGAGTCCCCCCATCTCTTGACATCCCCAACATTGATTTGAAACATTTTTAGACATTTTTGACAACTTATTTGGGTTAAATATCATCTGTACATCATCTTATGCATGTTTCTTTTTAAATTACTGTTCAGAGTAAATTTTATATCGTTAGACCACATTTTTCCCATCCCTCCATTTGAACATTATGCCCAGAATTCGGGGCCTACCTTGTCATATACTCCTCGGTAGGTTCATCCTCTGTCTCTAGTTTCAAAAGACATTTTCACCCTTTTTTGATTATATGGTTGTCATCTTTACACATTTCTAATTAAAAATCATTTTCTTCAACCTCTGTGGCTAGATCTCTCTTCTCTTGATTAAATCAAGAGTTTAGTGAGTTTAGTGAGATGCTTCTGAAGGAAGGCAAAAATCTTAATTGGACTGCTTATATGCATCTTAAGCACAGATTTAATCAAGCACAGTATATTTAAGTAATTCTAAGAAATATTATCAAATGCTTTCTCTGCACCTAAAAAAAATCACAGCAGCCTTTTTGTTGTTGTGATATGCAAAATATCAGATAATATTAAGAACAATTCTTGCATTTCTCCTTAGGGTTTTGTTTTTGTTTTTGTTTTGGCAAAAATCTGCTCTGATCCTCATGGATATTCTGAGAAATATTGCTCGCCAAAATAGTATGAATGTCCTCTGATTTTTATCAGCTTGTTTTTCAACATTCCTCTCTTTCAGTGCCTGTAAATGATAGACATGTATCATTGTTTCAACAAGGCATCTGCTGTTTCACCAGTTCTTCCTGCCTTCTTGCCTATGGAGGATGGCTTGGGACTGCTCACATGCGCTCACTGCTTGCAAAGCAAGCTGAGAGGGGGAAAAGGGCAACATGTTGACTCTTGAGGCTTCCTTGGGACCATGCATGTGCTGCTTGCAAAGCCATTGTCAGCTTGGCACCCTTTTTCCCTCTCCCAGTGGACTACACACTGTCTTTGATGGTTTAGTCTGTATGGTGCTTGTTCAGTCTGTGTTCAGTTGTTTGTGGTGCTTCTTTGGGTGGGAGATGTGTATGTATGTGTGTACATTTGGCACATTGGGGAGGTTAGGGATGTTTCTCCCCTTTCTGGGTTGTCGGTCTAACAGATCCCCAGAAACCCATGCCTAATTGTTTCGTTAAGGAGTTGGTGGCCACAGAATGATCACCTCAGAGACGTTTGTTTTGTTTAAGGGGCAATGAGATTGCATGCCTGATAGGGGTTTATATTTGGGAGTCTTCAAGAAGGAGGGAGATGTATGTTGAGGGTGTTGCAAGTTGATAGCATAATAACCAAGCTCGGCTCTCTGAATGAAGGAGGAAGAGATGCCATTGTGGCTTCCCCCACAGGAGGAAATGCAGCTAGGGGTTTAGCTTGACCTCTCCTGTGGTGTCCCCCCAATCAGGGGACGCTGTCAGAGGAGCAGGCAACAGCTGAGTCAATTCATGGAGCATTTACTTTTCAGTGTCTTCTGCTTTTTTGATAGTGCTCTGGTCTCTAACCTGTCAAATAAGTGGGGGGTGCCTATGGTAAATATCTGGTTGCCATCGTTTAACAAAGAGATAGATCCATAATTCTTTCTTAATGTCTCACCTGTATATTTCTGTAATCTATGTGTTTCTACAAGAACCTGGTATTTGTCCTTTTCCTAATAATTCACCACACCATCCTCAAATTTCTTACAATATACTGCAGATAGTCCAAAAAGACCTGGGGCTTTCCCACTTTTAATCCTTTTAATTGCTCTGATGAGCCCCATAGTTGTCACAGGCTCATTCAAACTTTGCTTTTGTTCCAAATGTAGTTTATCCAACTGGAGTCTATCTAAATAATCTTTCATATCTGAGATTTGCTCATTACTCCTCACATGTAAACCTCTATAATATTCCTCAAAGTCTTTTAATATTTTCTAGTTGCCCATTACAGACAGTGAGGCCTGGGCATGGCAGCTGGCCTGACACCCTGCCTTTCCTTTTGTTGGTGTAGGGACATTTCCTCATTGCTCACAGAAGCTTTCTGATGGATTTTTCCCCCTCAAAGAAAGGATGTGGCAGTAGAGGGAGGTTGCAATTTATGGAAATGGGCTGCCAAGGGATACACAAGTGAAAAAAAAGTAGGAAGCACTGCCATAAGATGTTGTGATGATAGTTAAAGTGGGATCATAGTGAAAACAGCTGTGTAGTGAAAGGGGCCTTTCACAGTGTAAGACAGGTAGGAAAATTTTTTCTGCAGTGGAAAACTGTTAGTTTCTGTTTTCAGGTGGTTGAAGTTTGCAAAGTGGGGGTAGGGAGACAGTCCACATGGAACTAAGCTGAAGTCTGCTGTTGGCCACAAGTTTCCTGTTAGAAGAGACCTTCCATATCACCCTGCTTCTGGCTGCAAGGAGAAACAACTATGATTCAGGCAGAAAGAGAAGAGGCACCCCCATCCCGCCAAGCTCCAGGGATGGGAGATGCAGTTTTGCTTTGCTTCTCTCTCTCAGTGTGACTGGAATGTTCAACAATATTCTGTGCTGAGATTCAGCAGAATGACCCACTAGCTGTAGAGACTGACCAAAGGAGCCAGTGCTAGAGCTGTGATTCCAGAAAATCTCATGGATGGGTACATGTGGCAGTGATGCCCAGCAGAACAGGAATGAAGACTCCCCGGTGCAATAAGGCTGGCTTATCACAGTCTGAAGCAAGTGGATTTAATGCATGTTTTCAGCTTTAGTGAGTGGCAAGATGGAGTGATAAGACTATTAAGTATAAAATTAACCATCTGCTCCACTGACCTTTGGCTCTTGTGAACTTTTAGTCAGCCCTTCCTATTTATCTAGCTGTCTGTCTACACTGATATGTCCCAGCAAACAGTCTACGAGACTCTGGCCCACAAATTATAATGGGGAAAACATGAAACACTGCTTTTTTAAAATTTTATTTAAAGTAAAATAATACTACAAATTAACACAATTGCAAATTAACACAAAAAAAATCAAATCAAAAAATACACATTGACACCCAATACCAAATACAAAACAATACATATTAATACTACCCACCATTAATCAAACACAAAAATAACACAAAAATACACATAGTTAAGAATAAATTCCCGCACCACTTTTGATGACACCCTCAGTTCTCTTCCACAATTGGTACTCTTCATAACACAGTTCACCCTGCTTCACACTGGAAAAATTTTGAGCTCTAGCAAAGTTTAAGAGATCTTTTTGGCTTCTCCCCACCCATCCAAAAAAATCAACTTCTATTAAATTATTATATGGAATAACTTAATGGGTTTGTTCACAGCTCTTGACAAGACCTATGCCTTTTCCTGTGCAGAAATTTAAACAGAGAAACTTTGGTTGTAAAGACCAGTACAACTCAGAGCAGCCACTGCTCAATTTTGCAAGCCTCAGTTAAACACCAACATGAAACAATAGCTCAGGATCCTAAATTCTTTCCCATAAAGTTGCCAGTTCAGGATCATCTCCTGAGATTTGTGGATAAAAACCTGAAACCTGGTGATTGCCCCCTGGTGTTATAAAGAATTATGCACTAAGCAATAAGCACAGTCTCCCACAGCTTGTCATTCAGATATGCATGTGCATTCTCTCACACGCAAACATGCACACATGCTCTCCTGGTTGGATATTGAGTGCCATTGCAAATTGATTTTTACACTTGTCAACTTTTGTAAAGTGCAAAAGACTGCACAGCTACCTAGAACACAGTTGTCATATTTCATGTCTCCAAATCCAAGAATATTATTTTGCACAATATGCAAATCAATTGGTATCATAAGCAAAGAATGCACTTTAATTTTGGCACTGCTGATCTATCAGTTAGATACTACCATTATGAAGCTATTTATATATCAAGCACTGATCTGAAAGAAATACAGTTTAGTGTAATGATTAGAGTACTGGATGTGGAACAAAGAGTTGTTGTGAGCCTTCAAGTTATTTCTGACTTAATGACAACCCTAAGACAAATCTATCACGGGATTTTCTTGGTAAGATTTGTTCAGAGGGGATTTTCTTTTGCCTTTTTCTGAGGCTGAGAGAATGTGACTTGCCCAAGTTCACCCAGTGAGTTTCCATGGCCAAGTGAGGATTTGAACCTTGGTTTCCAGAGTTGTAGTCCAATGCTCAAACCATGCTGTCTGTCTGAAACAAAGAGACCCCTGTTCGATTCCCATCTGATCATGAAGCTTACTTGGTGATCTCTTGCATTAGTCAGAGGGAGAGAAGGAAAACCACAGTTCAGTTTCATCTCTTTCATGAACTATATTGAATGATATAGTCAGCCTGTCTCTGAGGCAGAATGAGACAGAGCATCAAGAACAGTGAATTGTTGTACTCCCTCATTCTTGGAGTGGGTTAGGAAGATTTGTGGTTGCAACTTGGCGTTCTTCATTTCTGCTGTTCTACCTCACCGTGCCTCACCCTTTCTCCTTGGCGTCTCCTCCCTGCTTGCCCCTTGGAGCCTCCATTTAGCTTCCTTCCTTGTTTCTGCTCCTTCCCGTCCTTCCTCCTCACCTGCCCCTTGTCTGACCTCATGTTGCTGCCAGCCTGCTTGTGCATCTGCAGCAACACTAAGTGGCTGGTGCTCCATTAGTCAGATGGCAACCCTAGAAAACCCAGTGATAGATTCACCTTAGGGTTGCCATAATTCAGAAATAACTTGATGCATACAACAACAACAACAACAACCATACCTATTTCTGTTGTAGTTCACTATATTTTGTAAGCCACCATGAGGCTCAGTTTGGGGAAAATGCAGGTTACAAATAAAGGGAGGGATGGAAACTGCAAAATTAAAGCTTTCCTGAACATGGAGGGAAAGTTAAGGGAGATTTTGGCACAAATTTGGCCCTTCTTGGCTCATGCTGCTTTGCTTTGAACAAATTGTAAAGTTGGTCTTCAAAAAAGAGAGCACAGAGAAAGCCTATGAGAGATATGTCAAAAGACTTTTGAAAACCCACCAGAGAAGTGTCATAGAGATGACATCCAGGTACTCCAAAGCAGCCATGGCTCAGTGGGAACAGGAAAGCATCTGGGTCTGAGGAAGGAGGTACAAGTCAGGGCTGCCTCTTTCGGTCAGCTCAGTTGGGTGAGAAGAGACCATTCCTCTGGTGAAGGGTTCTGGGCACCCACCTATATCCTCAAGCCCCCTCCTCAGATTGCTCCTTGCCACCCATCCATGACCAATCTGATGGTGTCCCCCCAAGCTCATAGCAGGTAGAGAGCATGCATCCAGACTTCAAGACCATAGTTGTCATCTTCTCATCCTTCATCCATCCATTCTAGGTTTGCAAAGCTGCAATGCCTCTTTGGTAGAAAGGGCAAGAAAGCTGCACCTGCTCCATGTGGCCTCCTGATCAGCAGCCAAATGAATCCTGGTGCTGGCAAGAAGAGGACCAGCATATCCTTCCACTGGTGGAGCTGGAGGGGCTGCACAGTCTAACCCCTGGTCTGGGCAGCCAAAGAGCAAGTGCTACCTGGATTCCCACTACATGTTCATCAAATTTTACACACTCATTGAGAACAGAGCCAGCACTTCAGGTAAGAAGATGTGCAGGGTTCCTGGGACATTGTGGGGATCCAAGGAATGGAGTAAAAGGAAGGTGATGCTGGGTTCTCCAGCTGCCTGGTGGGGGAAGGTTTAAAGGGACAGGAGGGGCAACATCCCTGATTGAGGCGGAGAGCAATGGCCATATTTTCTTGACTGGTGCCATGTCCTTATTCCTTGTTTCATGAGTAGACCAAGGCCATTTCCACACCACATTGTTATAGTGCTATTATTCCACTTTCCACATCCTGTGGAATTCTGGGGTTTGTAGTTTCCTGAGGCCAAAGAGCTCTCTGGCTGAGAATTTTAAAGGCCCCTTCTAAACTACATAGGAGTTTGAAAGTGGAGTAATGGCACTATAACAGCATGGTGTGGAAATAGCTCAGGAGGAATGTTCCTGGCCCCTCCCATCTTTCTAATCTGAGAGAAACCTCTCTCTGAACTTCAAAGTCATCCGCAAGAAGATGAAGAAAATCAAGAGAAAATCTTCTTGCCTTGTGTGACACAGGCCAACTGTAACACATGCAAATTGCTCCCTCCCATCTGGGGACTACACAAGTATATATACTCTGTCTCACTTCCATGCCACCAGATCTTCTGAAGATGTCAGCCACAGATGCAGGTGAAACGTCAGGAGAAAATACTAATAGAACACAGCCTCAGAGCCCAGAAAACCCATAACAACTTAATTTGGAGGTATACAACAACAACAGGAGCAGCAGCAACAACAAGATGTGCAGATCATAGTTGTGTAGCCACATCAACATGTGCTGAAACATCTTTTGGGCACTCAACAATGGCTTCCACATAATGGTTTCCAGAGACTTATGGTCTGATTAGATATGCACAGTCTGACCAAATGTGAGCTGATGGAAACCTTCCATTCCAAACAGTACAACCAACTGTTCTTTTTCATTCTGTGCATAACCTCTTTCAGTTTCTGAAAGTGCTCTACTTTCAAATGCAATGGGACTACTGTTTTTTGTCGTAGAGCAGCTACTAGCCATGTCTCCAGACGAATCATATTGCAATACTAGCTATTCAGCTGTACTTTAGGACAGGACTCTTGGCTATTGTGCCTTTAATCTTCTCAAATCCCTGATGATGACCCTCTGACCATTCCCAGTCAACATTTTTGTGTGTCAGCTGTTAGAATGGTTTGCACTGATCTGCTTTCCTTCTACTACTTCCCACTTTTGCCCTTAGCTTATTTCAATTGCTGCAAACAGTGTTTCCAGTGGAAAAAGTAATTTACATTCAACTCAGCAAGAAGGAGGGGAGGGGAGGGGATGGATTCTTGCTCTTCCCAGTAGGCACAGGCAAAAGCAAACTGCTGCAGTCTCTCCTATGTGTTCATCCTCATTAATAACATTTGCCATTTCGACTGCACTCTAAATTACTTGGTCACACACATCCCAGTTGTCATCTGTGAAATGTTGGGAAGTATGGCTTGGCCATCACATCCTCAGTTGGCCTGCTGCCCTCAGGTACCATGGAGAACCCTCTCTCAACCCTCACTATAGTGCTTATATGTACCTGAAGGAGAGCAATGTCATCTTATTCTTCATCTGAGATAGCAAAATATCTTGAGCTGGCCCTCCAGCTGGGTTGACCAGTGCAGTGAACTTGTGCTACTATATATTGGCCAGAGCTTAGAAAGTTGCATTTCGGAAGGAATTTGTTCCATTACTCATTACAATTTTTTAGAAGCAACTTCTTCCTGTTTTCTATTACTGTCATGTACCGGGCAACTCACACTCCAAGAACACACTCTGAAGTTAACAGTAGTTCATTCATTGGATTAACATGAGCACCAACAACACACTTTGTCAGAAGTTGCCGAAACAAATTAGTGTAGGCATCATACATCTTTTACATGTTGACATGTAAACATTTACATGTTGGTTAATATAGGATGGCCCATTCCCCCACCCCACCCTTTCCTTTCCCAGGCCAGTGCTTGTTTCAGGCTGACTTGTCCTTGAACAACTGTTGTGTTTCCAAGTCTTCCCCAGCTATCTCCATACTTTGCTGTTCTCATAATTTTCTTGCACCAAATATTTCCCACTTTCCAGCCTTGACACTGCTTCTCCATATCAGATACAATGTAATGGTAGGAGATCTCTTGGATATACAGTAACAGAAATTAGCAGAATTGTTTTTTTATGGTATACATAGCAGCAATTACTGATGATTACATGCAGCCGGACAGTTTCAAAGAACACACATTAAAAAACACCTATTCAGCTATTGAATAACCACCTTCTCTTTAACCTACCTGTCATCATGGCAGGGATGCCTTGCAACCTGACAAATACAATGGGGAAAAGTTGACTCATTACATGTTACGCTCGTCTTTCCCCCTATTGCTTTTCTGAAGGGGAGAGAAGCTGAGGCTTGGTATGATAATGACATAAAACTTGAAAAAATTAAGTCTAAATGCTTCCTAAACAGCCCTTAAAAGTTACTTTTGTAAATAACTGGCAACAGTTCTTCTTTAGGCCAATGAAGTAATTTTAGTCTACATTGGTTTTAAAATGTAACTTTATCACCCCCTCATTACCCGATCCCCAACACATTGCATTGGCAGCATTATTCATAACCAGTTAGGTCTATGTTCTGTATGGGGCAATTCTGCATGGAGAACCCTAATTATAATTAATGTATATGTATGTGCCTTCAAATTACTTGTTGAGTGATGTCGACCCCATGAATTTCATAGGTTTTTCAGGCACAGGCTGGAATTATTTTTGTTAAATATGTTGGCTTATCAATTTAAAATGGAAAAATATAACAATGTATTATTGTGTTATAGGACTACTGCTGCAAGGCTGATTTATGGGGGGGGGAAGGAAAAGTAGACAAAACCCTACGATAGACGAATAGTTAGAAAAATTAATGCCACTATCCGAGCAAGATAAATTAATATTTTTGTTAAGGGGTAAAAGTATAATCAAACTTGGCTATATGACAACCTTTCATAGATTTTTGTAAAGAAAGAGAGAGGAGAAACCACAATTACAGGTTTTGATTAGATTATAAAACTCTTATCTGGTGCTCAATGTTAAAGATAAAAAGATAACCACCTTTTCCAATTTTCTTTCCAGTGCAGAACTATCTTTTTATCTTTAACATTAAATTATTGTTTAAATATTTTTATTAAAGTTTTCCATATTTACAAAAAGTTAAAATATGACTTCCCGCACCACTCTATTTGCACACAAAAGAATACAATAAAAGTATAAGAACAATCGTTATTACTCCTCACAACATAATCACCTTTTCCAATTTTCTTTCCAGTGCAGAACTATGTTGTGAGGAGTAATAACGATTGTTCTTCTACTTTTATTGTATTCTTTTGTGTGCAAATAGAGTGGTGCGGGAAGTCATATTTTAACTTTTTGTGAATATGGAAAACTTTAATAAAAATATTTAAACAATAATTTAATGGAAAAGGAATAATTTCTTAGAAAAGGAATATTCAGAGATGGTTTGTCATTGCCTTCCTCTAAAATTAATGGGCTGTGTTAATAAAGAAACTAGCATTCCCTGTCCCACAAAACACAAACAGGAGAGTCTGCTACCCCCTACTGGAGGTTTCCCTCCTCTCCAGGCAGCAACATAGTTTCTCTTCCTGAGACTTGCATCCTGATGAGACCTATTTAGGGAGACAGGACCACTTCCCCTCTCCCTATGTCCTTTCCTTTCTGCCCATTTCTGTTTCACTTTTGACCTCCACCTGTTCGCTGCTTGCTTTACCAAGCCAGCAAATGGCTTAGCTCTGGCAGGTGTTGAACCTCCGCATCATCCTGTGTGGGAGGCAAGAGAGGCAGGGAGCAGCAGTGGCTTCGCTTCCCACCCCATCCTCATTGCAGCTCTCACTCGGCGACAGAGCGAGACGAGAGAACAAGGCGAACGATTCTGGCTGGGCATCTGGCCAAGAGGCTGCTTCTCTCTTCCCCTGCTGGAGAAGTATATTTTAAAAAGACCAGTCTGTGGAAGGAGGGGGGATGGGAAGAGAGAACAGCTTCTCCTTTCCTTCACACTCCATTCTGCAAAAGAAGAGAACCAGTGTCAGGAAAGAAAGGAAGAAAGGTAAGAAGGTAACGGCCCGCTCTCTCCCTTTGGCTAGACCCTCTAGGGCTGTGTAGAGATTGCAGATGAAGGAAGCATAATAACCTTCTTCCCCGAGAAATGATCTGGAAGCAAAAGAAAGAGTGCCTGCTTCATCTGCTAATAGTCAGAGAGGAATTGTAGCTACTGGAGCAGAGGAATGTACAAATCTCCTACAGGAGGAGTATGGCCAGCAGCTGAAAAGGAGCAGAGTGTTTTTATACACTCATAGGAACCCGAGGATTCTAGCATCTCAGAGGACATAGCAATCTGGACTTCACTTCCGATTTCTGGAAAGAGGGAGGCTGAGCTATTCCCAGGAGGAGGGAAGGAGGGTGGTGAGCCCTGCGAAAGAGACGTGGGCCATGTTGGCAGCCCGGGAAGCAGCAGCGCTCTACCAGACAGATTTTGTGCGCAATGCCAGAGCAGTGGGTGCCCTCTGGGCTGGCTGTACCCTCTGTTTTGGCATCCTTGAGGTCGTGGTACTGATCCAGCCAGCATGGGTGCAGACGGCACCCCTCACCTACCAGTTGTCCCCTTCGGGGGTTCTCTCTGACCCCAGTGTGAGTGCCGTGGGATCCTTTGGCCTTTACCAAGTCTGCACAGAACGGGAAAATGTCCTCCAGTGCGAGGGGTCTCTGGTCACCCTGACACCCATCCCGTCCTTCAAAGCAGCTGCCGTCTTTGTCCTGATGGCCCTGGTGCTGGTGATGGGCAGTGTGGCTTCCTTGGGCCTCTTCTGGGTCTGCAGCCCTGGGACCGTCTACAAGGTGTGTGCCTGGCAGCAGCTCTCAGCAGGTGAGATTCTTCATGGGGAGTGAAAGGTGAGGTCTCCTAGCATAGGGCTGCTGAGCGCAGGTGAGAAAGGGCAAATCTGGGTCATTTAAGATGTTTAAGAATGCAGAGAAGCAAAGAAACCCACATGGCATGGGGGAGCAATAATATGGTGGAAACTCAAGTCGTGCACAATCCTTTCAATGTGATAATGTGCTGGTATTTAAAAGGCAAGCTACAAGGCTGTACCACACATTGGAAGACAGTCCAACATGTGCATCTGCTTCAGATAGAAGCAGATTTGATTCTCAGTTGGTAGGACTAACTGGAATTTCCCCACTCCAGCCGTGAATATCCTGATGATCTTTCACTTGCTCCATTGAGAGCAAACCATGTCCTATGCCACTGCATGTGGGAAGCTTGGCTTTCACCATCAGAAAGCTTGCAATGGACTGCAACTTCTCCTGAGGACCTTGGAAGTTTGGATAGAAAACTCTCCTTCCACTCATATCTAACCCAGCATTATGATGGATACTCTGCTAAGATTCCATAGCTTTTAGTATTTATCTAATGCATTAGAGTGGTCTCAAAACCAATCCTCCATATATTGCCCATGCTAATCTTCACACCAACCCTTTAAACTAGACCTCTCTGTAATATAAAATACAGAGTATGTATGATTGAACGATAATAGCATAAATAAAAGATCTCTTATTTTATGAACGAACTTCAGTGAGCTTTCTTAAAATACAGTGAGCTAAATGAATGTAGAGACCTTGGATACTTAAAGATTAATGAATACTGGTGATGGTTAATGAATACTGGTGATGGTTGATTATATTTCATATTCCATATTTATATTTATATATTATACTTGGAAATAATATGTAAAACCAAAAAAAATTATTTTGAAAAAAATAAACTAGATCTCTTTCCATGTAACATGACTTATGCAGGAGCATTTCCTGGTGTACTATGTCTCTCTAATGGGAAGATAGTGCTGCAGAGCTTGGAAAGTTGCTTTTGTTTAGAACTGAGAAAGTGACATGCTGAAGCTGTCTATAATGGAACTGAATTTGGATCCCTCACTACTATGCCATTAAGGATGGCTTCAGCATGTCTTTATATTCATCTTTCTTAAAAGTTAACTTTCTCAGTAGTTTTCACTTTAGATATCCAAACACTTTGGGTGACAATGGGGCTAATCACTCTATAGAGTAGCTTGGTGCTGTCCAGACATGTTGGACTATACTCCCTATCATTCCTGGCCATCATGGTCAAGAACTAGGATGATGGAAGATGAAGCCCAACACATCTGGAGTATCGAGGTGGGCTGCTGCAGAGCAAGGGATGGTATATTCTCTCTACTGGCACTAGCAGAGAATTCCAAGCTGGACCCAAAATTTTGAGGCCTTTAGGCATAGTGCTCTCAGGAAGATGGAAGATGTGGGGTACACCAACTGGTAATGCCATTAGATTCCATTTCACCTTCTTGAATATTGTGGGAATTATGGCATAGCAGCCAACTCTCTGTTGGTGTTGAAGCTCCTATCCTGCCACATAGATTCTAGATTCCATGTAGGAATATATGAGGACATATAGAGGACATATAGATGGGTAGGTTATCAATAAAAAATCAGAAGTAGGCTACCATCTGAGTGCTCAGGACCAGTCCTACTGTTAGGCAGGAAGGCAACTGCTTCTGGCAAAAGATGGTGAGAAGCAGCCTCTTAAATGCCTCTCTTCATTGGAGACAACAGCTATATACAGTACGCAATCTGTCCTGCACGCGCAAGCACACACACACACACACACCACTTACTTTTTCTCAAGCCTGGTGAGCAACACTTTCCCACCACTAGTGTTAAAGTAAGATCAGTAAAGTGAGATCAGGCCAGTCAGCTTTTATATATGGACTAGTTTTGTTCTTGTTTTGTGAAGTGTTACAGATGCCTTGAGGGATGCCAGTGAGCCCAGGGGTGGGTTGGAAATGGAAAAATCCAGCATAGATGTTGGGTTTAAAGATGGATCCCTCTGGGTTTATTTTCCATGCTATTCTTTCTCTTCCAAACACAGTGAATTAATCCTCCAGACAGAGATAGGAAATTTTTAGAAAAACTGTATGGAATGGAATGGAAAATTTTCCAAAACGATTGTTGCCTCGACTGTCATACTGCAGTCATGTTAAATGAGCTGAATATAAGGTATGAATGTTTAGGTGTTCTTCTGGGGAGGCAAGCACTGACAAACTCTAGTGGTCAGAGGAACAGACTAACAAATGAACTCACTGCTTGTTTCTGTTTCACAAAATCTCTTGCTTCTCGGTCAGTCACAAGTACAAATAGTAATAAGACAAAATGCAATATGTGGCCTATGCCCACAGACTCACATACATCCTTTAGTGAAATAAAATGTTCAAGCAGTGGTACTGAATCAGATTTTCTCATCTTCAAGTGGAACTGATAAGTAACGTGGAGAGTGAGTGAGTAAAGCTGAAGGTACTACGGTTATACCTCAACAAAAGAATGTTTTAGTGCTGATGTAAGATATATTGGATACAGCTCTCTTTATATATCTATCATTTTTAAAATGGTGTTAAAATGTAGTCATATTTTGTTTAGATATAAGGGTAGAATATGCTGTCCATTTTACTTTGTCAAATATTCCAGTATAATAATTTCCACATAAAGCTTTGAAAGTCTTGGAAATAACATTTAAACCAAACATGCTGAACCAGACAATGTTATTCAATGCCCTTGAACATTTTCCAGTTCTCTTTTACTTGAAAACATGTGCCACTGCTTCCACATAACATGAATAAAGGTGCAGTGCCAGTTTTCCCTTTCAAACAAATGTAGTTAAAATGGATAAACTTTTCTGCTACCTCTTTGAGCTGGCACTCTTATCAAGCTGGTAAACTGGAGCAAATCAAGTGGAAGTAGCTCAGGACCAAGCCAGACATAATGAAATGGAATTGTGTGGATTTTTTTAAAATGGCAGCTGGAGAGGGGACGACCCAAATCAAGACCACAGTGGGAAGAAGGCTTGTTGTTCCCACTGTACTTTTGTACAGCTCTGTCAAGACTGTGAGCCTTTTAAGATCTGGCTCCGCATTTGTGGAACGGTCTTCCTTTGGACCTCTCAGGGGAGAAGGATCTCACCCGTTTTTGTAAAGGGTTGAAGACCTTTCTCTATGACTCTCCACCTTAAGTCATTGAGAGGAGCTTAAGGTGCTGAGATGGGTAGCGACTGGTGTGATGTTGGGGATTTCATGCCATGTATTGTTGTGGGTTTTTGTTTTAATGTCTTTGTCCTTGATTGTATATGTCGTTGTTCCACCCTTTGGTGTAAAAGGCATTATAAACAAATGAGGTGATGATGATGACTAAAGATGAAGGGCACATCCTGTCATTTGCCTTTAACAACAAAACGTCTTGAGTTGCCTTTGCTATGGTAGCAATTTGTGTCTTTATTTAGGGATGACTGGTTTATTCTCTTTCTCCCTCTCTCTCTGTCCTTTGCCCCTTCCCTCCCCTCCCCTCCCCTCCCTCCCCATTTCCCTCCCAGCCACTTGTCAGGCCCTTGGCTGCCTGGTTTTCCCAGATGGCTGGGGAGCACCAGAGGTGAGGGCTCTCTGTGGGCCTCGGGCTAGAAGCTACACCCTGGGCACCTGCAGCATCCACTGGGCCTTTACCCTTGCTTTGCTTGGCATCGCTGATGCTCTGGTGCTAGCTACCCTGGCTTTCGTGCTGGGAAACAGACAGGATGCTCTGCTACCTGAAGGCTATGCGCCACCTCCAGAGGGGAGAGGTAAGCCATTTTTTGCATGTGTGAGTGTGCACACACAGCTCTTGGTAACGAAGAGGAGTAAAAGAGACTTCAGCCTGGAGAAGACCCATTAAAAGCAGGGCTGGCAGCAATGTTAACAGTTGCCTAGCAATGGCCAATGAGCCACAAAGACACAAATGAAATAGAGAAAGCTAGAGGCTAGATGTAGTCTGAGGAGGGGGAAGGGGAGAGAAAGAAACCAAAAAAGGGCATTCTTTATAGCAGTGGTTCTCAACCTTCCTAATGCCGTGACCCTTTAATACAGTTCCTCATGTTGTGGTGACCCCTAACCATAAAATTATTTATTTATTATTTACAATGCCTCCCTCCCCCCAGCAAAGGCCGCCTTACCAGCCAGGAATGGTGGGGCGGGCAGGGAGGGAAAGAGGAGCCACGCGTCTCCCCCGGGAAAAAGCATCGAGAACACACCCCCCCCCGGTTCTGCTTCTGGCTGGGAGGGGAGGAATCCCAGCGCCTTTGTTTTTTGCGCCAGGCGCAGCTCGGCTCACCAGAAAAGTGCCATCTTGCGGCCCTCCGGCCCTTCCACAGCGCCCCCCTCTGTGGCGAGTGGGGCAGGGGCCATGGTGAGGAGGGGGACTGCCCCCTGTGCTGCCGCCGCCCCCCCAAGCTGGCCTGTCAGACAGGAGGTTCTCCCGGTAGTGGAGAAGGGGAGCAATTTCAGTCCCTTCTGAACAGGGGGCAGGAGGACGCGAGCATGTGACTCGTGCTTGCGCACCACCACCGAGGAGGGAATGGAGCCTAAGACCATCAGAAGTACGTATTTTCCAATGGTCTTAGGCGACCCCTGTGAAAGGGTCGTTCGACCCCCCAAAGGGGTCACAACCCACAGGTTGAGAACCGCTGCTTTATAGCATATTTAAAGCCCAACATTCTCAAAATTATACAAATAATAGAGTGGTCAGAGTGTAAACTGGAGAAGGCTCCTGTGCCTGTAACAGTGGTGCGGAAGAGGAAATTTCAGCAAGTCTTCCTTGTTACCTGGATGTGTGACCAGCAACGCCTGCAGAAATTCCCTTTTCTACACAACCATTAAAGGTAAAGGTAAAGGAGCCCTCTCCAGGCTTCAGTCTAGCAATTCAGAAATGCAACAGTTTTTCCTCAAATAATACAGAGACTCCCCCCACTTTCGAAACTGGATTTTGCCCATATCACAAAATCTAGTTGGGCAAAAATCCAGTTGGGCAAATGTTGCCCCTATTGCTTATTTTGTACCATTTTTGTTAGTCACAAGGAGGGATAAGAAGTCTTTATAATGTATGGCTAGTACTGGAGGTTAATGGTTTTGTGTATGTGTCAAGGCTAGACTCAAGAATAGTAGAGCCATTTCCACACTAGGCTGTTATAGCGCTATGATTCCACTTTCAACATCCTATGGAATCCTGGGGTTTGCAATTTCGGGAGGGGCTGACTGGCCCCTCCCGAAACTGCAAATCCCAGGATTCCATAGGATGTTGAAAGTGGAATCATAGCACTATAACAGGCCAGTGCAGAAATCACCTAGGTTTTGACATTCTAGCCTAAATTACCCATTTTTCACCTCCTGAGATTTGATGTGAAACCAAGCATGTGTTGCCTCGGAATTTTACATATCTGTGATGGCCAAGGTTCTGTTTCATAGATGAGTAGTACATTTCCTAGAATGTTTTAAAAATGTGGGTCACTAAAAATGTGTGCAGTTGAAAATATACACAAAGACACACAAAGACAGCTTTACTAAATGGGCCATGTATGTACAAGACAACATGCTTTAGGAGAAAGCCATAAATAATTAGGTACATATAAGACATGTACCTATTTCCATGTAGGAGGAAGAAAATTTTGCAACGTGATACAATTGGGAATAGGTGGAGCAGAAGTACAGACAGAATTTGAAAGTGTGATTGATTGATTGATTACAATACCGATATCAGGAGTTTTCCACATCACCAAACAGGTCTTGACCCCATCCATGAAGCCCATTTACTCTGAGAGCATGGGCCACCTTCTTGATTCCAACATGATATGTAATGTGGCTTGGTCTCAGAAGATATATTTTGCTGCTGAGCTTGACAGGTCCCACATAAGATATGTCCCAATGTTTCAAGTTTGGGCTAGGCGGTGGCATTATCAGGCAGCTGCTGAGGATGTGGCATTCTGCAGGATCCATGCCTGTCCTGGGGCCTTTAAAAAAGCAGCCATTGCAGTGATCACCACTGCCATAGACATCTCCTACAGTGTCCCAGAGTGAAACTATGAACATTTCCGCACAACACTCTTATAGCACCATGATTCCACTTTCAACCTCCTATGGAATCCTGGGGTTTGCAGTTCCGGGAGGGGCCAGCCAGCCCCTCCCGGAACTGCAAACCCCAGGATTCCATAGGAGGTTGAAAGTGGAATCATCGCGCTATAAGAGTGCCGTGTGGAAATGGCCTATGTCAGGGCAAATTGTATAAAATCAAAATGGAGGGACCCATCGCTAAACTGCAAACCCCAGGATTCCATAGGATGTTGAAAGTGGAATAATAGCACAATAACAGTCTAGTGTGGAAATGGTCTAAGTATTTCTAGAAACAGGCTGCTCCTAGCAGATCAGAGGAAAAATTTATTGCCATTTCAAATAGCAAAATGGTTCAAATCAACACTATTTATGGGACACGATGCACCAAATAAAGACCAGTATTTTAGCATGTTTGCTTTACTATTCTCTCTTTCTCCCCTTCAATGTACACAGGTGTTACTTCGGCACTGAGTCCAGACTGAATTCTTTCCCGTGGTGAAATTGGCCTTCAAGCAGCTATCCTTCAGATTGGGACATTTACTTGCCAAACAAGCTCCTAGTCCTGCTGTTGCAATAAATATTTTTTTATAACAATACTATTGTGTGTGTTATTAATAACTTCTGTAGCTGTTCTAATATGCTTGTAAGTAACTTCCATAGCTGTTTTAAGAAGTTTTTTAGAAAATTATCATTCTTGTTCTTCCTTCCTTCCTTGTCTAAGGCAAGTCATTACAATTTCTAGCCATTTCCACACTAGACTGTTCTAGTGCTATTATTCCACTTTCAACATCCTAGGGTTTGTAGTTTATTGAGACGAAATTGCTCTCTGGCTGAGAATTCTCCTCCCTAAACGGCAAACCCCAGGATTCCACAGGATGTTGAAGTGGACTAAGAGCACTATAACAATCTGGTGCAGAAATAGCCTCTGTTTTACAGACAGTAAACATCAGAGTTGAAAGAAAAGTGTGGGTTGCCCAAAGCTATCCAATAAAATTCCACATGGCAACAGCACTTGAATCTTCCAGACAGCTCAGCTGGGGAGAACAAAATGCAGCCTAATATAGCCTTATACTCAGAGTGAGGTGTAGGTACCTTGGTCGTCAGTTCTCTAGTGTTCCGTTCCAGGACTTCCTTTTTGTTCCATTCATCCATATGTGCATGTGTAAATAAATGCAAATATATTTATTACACACATAAACACATACAAAAAAAAGAGGAGGGTGTGTGCACATGTGTGCCAAGTAAAAATCATTCCCTATGAGCACAAATGCCAATACAGCCTGCTAAAACAAAGCATGTAAAGATGACACCAGTGACATCACTGCTACATTAAAATATCCAAGAGGACTTTTTTTTAATTCATTTATGCATCACACCAAAACTCTGGCCACAAGCATGATCAAACATGGAAACAAATCTGCAGGGGGTGCATATGTATTTGTATGTACCAAGTAGGAGTGAACACAAAGGGGTCTTACAAACTGGACAAAACAAGCAGGTGGAGACTGGGGGAGAAGGGGTGAGAGACAGGGGTGGCGTGATGTGTGTATTAAGGCAGGAGGAAGATTTGGGGGCTCCACATTTGTTTGAGCCATATTTTTAAAAACGGGCAGGGAAGGAAGGTTGAGAGTGGTAGTCCCCAGTTCTGGGTTTGGAGTGGCAGGGAGAAGGATGCTCACTGTTCCTATTGAACTGAACAGGAGTTTTCTGACAGGATGTTCTGAAGGTTAGTGTGGAGAAAAGTTCCTTTCCCCACCCCAAATATAACTGGGAAGGAGACCCCAGCCCAAAGTTTCTCCCCTTCCTCCCCAGTACGTGAGGGGGTCACAAGGCAGAACAGAGGCAGGAAAAAAACACTGGGGGTCACTTACAGTCCATTGACATTCAGAGACTGGCAGAGAGAAGGGGGCAGCGATGAGGTGATCTCCCTCCCCCCATGTTTTCCTGCAGAGGCCAATTCCTGCTATTCATGAATATACTGAAGCCTCTGAGTTTCTCCAGCTACGCCCCTCCTCCCTCCAACCGCTTCCCCTTCTGTCCGCTTGACTCGTTGCAGTTGGGGTTCCCCTGCTGCCTCCCCACCTAGCCTCTTGACCCTCAGAAGATTGGGGGGCTCTGGGAGATCACCATCAAAGATAGCACGACGCAGGCGCCTGGGGGACATGGGGAGGCGCGGGGGGGTCAGGTTGCTTGTTCTCGACAGGATTCTGCCAATCAGGTATCTGCGAAAAAACAGAAAAAAAGAATTCAGGAGATCATCAGCCAGACCACTCTCTAGTCTGAACTCACCCAGACTTGGTGCTGGAAGAGATCTAAGAAGAGATCTTGGTTCTTCAACTTTCCTTTTACTTCCGTTCAGAAACTGGAAACAACTTATAATTCCTAACTTGTAAACGTTGTTGTTGTGTGCATTCAAGTCATTTCCAACTTATGGTGACCCTATCATGGGGATTTTCTGGAGCTGAGAGAATGTGGAGTGCCCAAGGTCATCCAGTGGATTTCCATGGCAGTGTGTAAGCATAGATGACCTAAATACCATAAAGGCACAAGATCCCATCTGATCTTGTAAGCTAAGCGGGGTTAGCTCCAATTAGTACTTGGATGGGAACTGCCAAGGAATACCAGGTGCTGGAGGCTGTATTTGAGGAAACTACCTCTGAGTATTCCTTGCCTAATAGAACCTATGAAATTCATGGGGTCACCATCAGTTGACAGACAGCTTGAAAGCACATAAAGTATAAGTACACACTCCTGTCTCTGTCTTATTTGCAAAGGGAGGGCAGAGAATATGTAGTCTTTCAGATGGTGTTAACATTTTAATTCCCATCAACACAAACCTCTGTGGCCAATGGTAAGGGATGATGAGATTTATGGTCCAATAGTATCTGGAAGGCCATGCATTTCCCATCCCTGCATTAAGGCCCATTCTGAAACCAGGAAAGACATGCCCCTTATCACCACTACTGAAACATCTAGGAAAGGATGTAAGGTCTGGAAAATACTCCTGGGCCTGTTGCTACAGAGGAAAAACAAATACTTGTAGATTCCTTCTCTTTCCTGGATTGACTTTGGCTTTTACCCCGCTTCATCCACCGAGACAATATTTTTAATTATGTGTTGTGGGAAACCTAAGGGGTCTTGGAAGCTCATCTGAAGTTTTTCATTCATAAGATCAATAATGGTGGGCAAACTTCCCCAAGACTGCTACCAATCTTGCCTTGTGGATGATCTAGAAAGTGTCTCAGAATCCTTTGCGGCACACTGAAGCCCATGGCTGAATACAAGAGTACCTCTGCATGCTACAAAGAAAGCATTTACTCATGGTCAAAAGACTGAAAACCAAATGGAGGGCTATGGGTTCACTAGGAGAGCTGCCATCAGTCAAAATGAAACAGCAAAAATCTAAATATAAACATGTATATTGATCTCATCCTTATGCTCCTTGAAGCCTCTTTAATCCAGTGGTGTCTTCTGTAAATGAAAGTAGTCTGGCCCTTTTCACTTATTTCTCCTTCCTTCTGTAACTCCTATGCTCCTTTAAAAAATATCTCTCCCAGATCAAGGCATTCTTCAGAACAGTAAGGAAGATGGTATTTTTACCCGATTTTTTTTTAAAAAACCTGTAAATTACAAAGAAAGGCGGGGGGGAAAGGTAAGAATCCATAGTCTATTAATGTGGGACAAGGCATCCGCATGGCAGATAGCACAGGGGTGGGCTGCAGAGGAAAGCAGCAATTTTTGAAAACTTCCTTCAGTTACTTCTGTTCATGAAAGCCTCTTCTGGAGCAGACAGCCTTCTGTCCATCAAAGGACACATTTGGATAGAAACTGAAATCTTATTCTTTTAACTTTCAGTGAAAGGATCAAATGCCAAATACCTACTTAATGAGAAGGATGTTAATTCCTCACTAACCAGTTAGAGCCTGTTGCATTACTTAAAAGGTTATAGATGTTTCATCTTTAAAGGACTGCTGCAAATTCATGGGTACCGGCAGTATCCCTGAATCTTCCCATATGACAGTGATAATCGCTAGGGTTCAGATATGCTGAGGAGACTTTGGGATTTTTTTTTAAAAGGACAAAATGGTCTGGCACTCACATCCTCTAATCTAGAAAACCTGATCCTATTCCCAGATGAAGCAATGGGCTGGAATAGGAAAGAGCAAGCTATGCTAATCCTCAAAATACTCAGGAAGTATCAGTCCCCAACTGTTAGACTAAATCTTGTAAAACTGGATAATTATCATTTTTACTCTTTTAAAAGAGAGTTTATGTACTGTACAAAACCTAGTGGTTAAGAAGTTATTGATGACCTCCACCACTAGCAGTAATAATGATAAGGATAGTGGGCACCATTTCAGGTGAGGATTTGCATGTCTGAATGACCTCCTTGTGCAAAAGAAACTCCCCTGCATACAGAAAAACACGTCATCAGGATGAAGGTGAAGCATAACCCTTGCCCCTGAGGTGCTAGTATCCTTCATGAGGGGAGGTGGTTGTTTTAAAATAAGGTAGATATCAAACAGGCAAATTGCCACACCTGTATCCTGAAGTTTATACTCCAGGAGAAAACTTTACAGTAGAAAACAGTAGTGGTGAAAATGTGAATGGCCTCCAAATTTCTTATGAACCTTTTCCTGTTTCACGAACTATTTCCTGAAATGATCTATAAAGTCTGTTTTTTCAGTCTCTCTCTCTCTCCGTCTCTTTATATTTAGATTTAATTAAGCGCGGGGACAGGCTGACTTTATGTAGTGGAGAAGATGCTCAGAACTACCTCCTTCCTTGTTACTTCCTCTCTTGCATGACTGAGAAATGTTATTCAAAACAGCCTACTTCTGAGCAACACTCTGATGTTTTCTTTCTAGATTTCCCATTTCTAGCTACCTCAGCATTTCAGGGTCCATTTCTCCAGTGGTTTCTTCTTCCCCTCCCAGCTCTTCTTGGGGTTCAAAACCTCCTTCAGGGACCCAGTAACGATTCGGCAGCGATCTAGGTGGAGAGGAGGCCCCTGCTAATCCGGTCTCATCATAATCAGGATACAACTGGGCGCCTTTCGCTTCATCCCAAAGCCTTAGCAGGTTTGCCAGGTAGACAGATTCCTGGTCCCGACGATGCCCATCCTGAAGAAGGCGCTGCAGAGCCAAAGCCAAGCGCTCATCTGGTTGGAACTGGTGACTGGGTGGAGCTACTGCCCTCTCCAGTGCCTGAGCCAAGCGGTCATCTTGGAGCTGGTTACCAGAGGAAGCCATGGCTCTCTCCAATGCTTGGGCGAGGTGCTCTTCTTGAAGCTGACCACCAGGGGACGACATGGCTCTCTCCAGAGCAGCCAGCCGAACCAGGTCTGGGTAATACACTTCATTAGCCAATGCAGTCTCCACAGCTTCATAGGGAGACCCCTGAAGCTCACGTCGTACCCGTCGGGTCCCCCCAGACAGATTGTGGTTTAGCCCTCCATGGGAGCTGCCTGGGGTGGCAAGAGGCTGTAAGAAACAGGGAAGATGATTTGAAGGGAGTTATTTTTCCAGAAAGTACTCATCAATCTAATAGTGAAACAAGGATAATCTCCTATCCACCCTCCCCTTGTTGTTGCTATCTGCTTTCAAGTCATTGCTGGCTTAGGGTGAACCTAAGGCAAAGCTGTTAGGGGGTTTCTTGGCAAGATCTGTTCAGAGGGGATTTTGCCAGTCCCTCCTCTGAGGCTGAAAGAGCAACAAATACTACTGGGCACTCTTTGCCTTACAAGAAATTTTGCATTGGGGTTCATTGGAAACCAACATGAACCAACAATTGGTGTAGTTTTTAATGTTTTAGAATTAATGGCTCTTTCCAGTGCAGCCAGCCAAACCAGATCTAGGTAATACACTTCATTAGTCAATGCGGTCTCCAGAGCTTCATAAGGAGCCCCTTGAAGCTCCTTAGATTATAATTTTAAAACAATTAAAGGACACAATCCAGCCAAAGGACACTTTTCAATCCCACTGATTTCAGCAGGGGAGAGTCCTTAAGCAGGGCTGGCCCTACCATTAGACAGGGTGAAACAGCTATTTCAGGCATCAGTTTTCGAGGGACATGAAAAAAGACCAAAAACTCTTAGTTAACAGGCTTTGTTTTACTACTGTTAATAGGGAATGGGGCTTGTGGGATTTTCTACCATAAATAATCTGGCTAGCTTTTGATGCCATACATCTTGACTTAAGCGAGTGTTTCAGAGTAAAGTGTTGTATTTGCTGGCATATAAGATGCACCCGTGTATGAGATGAACCCCATTTATACATTGGCAAATGCTATTTGCCAGCGTATAAGACACACTAGCATATAAGATGTGTCCCATTTTCAAACAGTATTTTTCAGGGGAAAAAGTGAATCTTATATGCCAGCAAATACAGCATTTGCCATTTGGGGATGGCCGGACCCAGAGAGAACACTAGTTTTTTAATGAGTTTTGGTAGCCTTGTGGACTAGGCAGAGAGATCAGTTTACTCTAAAACTTTTCCCTCTCCCTCCATCTGGATGACATAATTCCCTCCACTTATGTATCCTCACAGCAGTCTGTGATGTAAGCAGAATGGCCAAGACAGGGTGCGGGGTGAAGGTGGCAACACCCAGGGAGCTTCAAAACTCAGGTAATAAAGGAGGTAGAGACAGAATAAATTTCTATGAGTTAAATGGGTAGGAAACTATCCATCCGTTTCCTTATTACCTCCCTATGTTAAAGAACTAGAGCAATACTTTAACAAAAACAAATAACTATCCAAGCTACACATTGAACTGTTCTGCTTGCTCCGCTCCTCTGTGGACCAAGGGCTATCTCCTTGGTTGCAGAAGAAAGATGCATTCCAGATTTTTCTCCTTGGTTTCAGTTTGGATTTTTTTCCTCCAACGGACAGACAGTCACGTAGCTGTCTGTAACAGCACAAACACAGTAAACACAATTGTATCTTAGAGATCTAGTGGTTTATGGGAGAATTCACAGCAGGTGTTCATAGGAACATTCACAGAAAACAAATGTACACAACACAACAGACTGCTTTGCCCCATAAAGTGCCACAAAGCTTGTGGCAGGAGGCTTTGCAGAGTGAATAGCATCTTTTTGAATTCTGACCATTGGACTATGACCCTAAAGACCAGGATTCGATTCCCCGTTCAGCCATGGAAACCCACTGGGTGACCTTGGGTACGTTACACACTCTCAGCCCCAGAAAACCCCATGATAGGTTCTCTTTACGGTTTCCATACGTCAGAAATGACCTGAAGGCACACAACAACAAATTATTGCTTGGCATTTCTAATGAGTTTGTCTTAGCAATTTATAAAAATGCATAAATAAATAAGTGGCTTTGTAGAAGAGACTGTATTATTTATTCATGCAGTTTCTTTGATGACCTATAGTTGAAGTTTTCTGGGATGCTTTTGTAAAGTAAACAAAATGACAATTAGTGATGTGTGTTGGTGTGCATGAACGGCTATAGATACGACATGAAGATATTGATATAAATTCAGTACATTAGCCTCTACACGTATACACACAGACAGACACAGAGAAAAAGCTGATTTGATTTTCTGGCCCACCAACTTGATATAGCCCAGTATGAGCTTCATTAGGCAACCAGTCACCTGACCAACTTCTTTATTACTGCAAATCATTGCATGTCCTTCATACAATCCAGATCTACATAACTGAGCAGCATTCAGATTTCTAGCTTCGTGATTAGTCATTATTAATATAATGAGCTTTTGCCCGAGATAGTGGCATATCCTCCATGACTCTGTGGGAAGGAAACAAATTGTACCATCCGTTCTCCCACCCTTGGTGAGGCAAGCAACCTGTTCTCTCTAAGACTTATCTGAAAGGGGGCACTTCCTGGGAATGAAAAAGGGGGCTCACACCTCAGACTGGCCAGGCTCAGGCTGGGCATTTCCGCAGAGAAAATACCCAGAAATCGGTGAGGATGCCAAAGAGAGGCTCTGCGGTCTTCTTGCAGGGCTACTCATAACACCTCGAGAAAGAGAAAATACCGGGAGGCTTAGGTTGGATACAGTGAGGCACTGCACCAATGGACCAAGGCTCTCCAAAGCTTCGGGGCCTCTCTCCTCAGCCTCCTACAACCTCTCCTTGTGGCTGTTGTGTCACAAGCCCGTTCAACATCCACTCTGCCTCTGGCTGTATTTCCAGCACTCCATCTCCCCCAGATAGTAACAGATCAGCCAAGACTCCTGGAGTTCTGACAGGCAGGAAAAGACAGCAGGCACACATTGCTTCTGGAAAAAAAAAATCCATAATGGCCATGCCCTTCAACACAGGCTGCCTCACATCGCCCTTGTACACATATTCTACTTTGCAGACTCCTGTTTTCTTCTTCCATAAGAACACCCAATGCATTGTATTTCCATTGTGGGCAGACAACAGGCCACCATACCACCACAAGAGGAAGCTCACACAAACACACACATACACAAGGTGACTTTTGGCACCCATGTCACACCCCTTTTACAAAAGTAGGGACCCCATCCTGCCCCCAGTCACATCTGCCTCCATTTTGCACACCCACTGCCCCCATGGCTCCCTTGTCCTGCTTTACACATTCTTTCCCTCCCCTGCCATGTAGTTTGGTGCCAGTGCCCAGAGGCACGATTTGTAATGTAAGTTTTACCCACCCACCCACATACAAGACCCCTAAAGCGTGCCCCACTGCTCCCAAGTGGGCATATGGATGAGTCACAGTTGGATCCACACAACCACACACACATGCCAGCAGCTTCCCTGGATGGGTGGGTGGGAAACTAAAGTAAGCACACATGACTCAGTGCTGTGTAATTCCCACAACACACACACACACTGCTTGACAATATCATTTTGAGATTCAAGGTGTTTTTTGGTTCATTAGATTCTAAAACAATAAAAACAGATTTTCTGTTCGTTTTCTCCACACTTCATCCTTCCTCTGAAAACTCGAGGATGCTCTTTTCTCCACACAGCAGCCCCCAAACTGCCACGGAGCTTGGACATTTCTGGAGATCACCTGCATCTCATCCCATTTCCGCACTACGCTCTTATAGTGAGATTATCCCATTTTCAACATCCTATGGAATCCTGGGGTTTGCAGTTTAGGGAGGGGCCTTTAGCATTCTCAGCCAGAGAGCTCTTGGGCCTCAGGAAGCTACAAACTCCAGAATTCCACAGGATGTTGGAAGTGGAATAATCGCACCATAAGAGTGTAGTGCGGAAACGGTCTCAGAGGTGGAAGCAAATCTGGTACAGCGCTCGCTTCCTGTCAAAGGCGGCAATTCATCCATCCGCCTTGACAGAAGGATTTTTTCCAAAAAAATCTACCCAGTCCAAAGCAAGGCTTGTTACAGAAGCAGAAAAAGAGGTGCGCCACAGAGCGCGAAGCCGGCAAAGCGGATCGCCGAGGGGACTCGAGCAAGGACGCCAAGCCGCCAGCTCCGGGGGTCACTACAAGTCCCTAATCAAGGGGCGTGGGACGGAAGACGCACGAGAACCTGGCATCCTAGAAACTCCATAGACGGACGGACGGATAGAAAGATCTACAAAGCGCCTCCGACCACCCCGCGGGCAGAGCCCCCACGCCCCCCAGCAGCCTGCATTCACGCGATCACCACGCCCGCTCGGGGCTTCTTAGACGCCGGTGCCGGGTTCCAATCCTACCTTGGCGGCTCCGAGGCCCGAGAGCAGCGCGAGCAGCAGCGCCGGGCCCATCGCTCCGTCGGCGGCGGACGGGAAGCAGAGGCTGCCCAGGCGGCGGCGGCGGCGACAGCAAGCGAGCGACGGAGCCGAGCCGGGACTGCCGCACCGCCGGAGGGAATCGCAGCTCCAGACTGGCCCCGGAGCTCCGCCCCGCCCCGCCGGCCCCGCCCCCCGCCTCGGCCCCGCCCCTGGTCCCGGGCTCCGCACCCCGGCGGCGCCGGCGGCGGCAGCAGCATCCTCGTGTCAAGGACAGGCGAAGGAGGAGAGGCTGGGCGAGAAGCCGGTTTCAGCATCCTGGGAGGTATGACGTCACGAGGACAGCGGTGCCTCTGTGCATGGGCAAAGTGCGTTTCCTCCACCGCCGAGCGCCTGGAGCAAAGGCTTGAGAGAAACCCTTGGAAGGAGGGGATCGGCCCAAGCAGCCTTTTTTTCTTTCCTCTTTTCCACCCCCCTTCTTCACGCAATGCCTCTCCTCTCCATCTGAGTCGGGACTCCATTGGGTGTAACCATCGTTCTTATCGTTCAGCGCCTGCAAGAAAACTCCGACTGGTAGCGATCCCTCTGCTAGGGGTTTCTCGACGGCGTTTCTTCCAAGGGGTCTGTGCTATTGCCTTCTCCTTAGGAGTCTCAGGCCATTTCCGCACTAGCCTGTTATAGCGCGATGATTCCATTTCCAACATCCTCTGGAATCCTGGGGTTTGCAGTTTCGGGAGGGGCCCCCCGGCCCCTCCCGAAACTGCAAACCCCAGGATTCCAGAGGATGTTGAAAGTGGAATCATCGCGCTATAACAGGCTAGTGTGGAAATGGCCTCAGAGAGAGAGAGAGAGATTTGCCCAAGGTCAACCACTGCGTTTCCATGGCTGCGGGGAAACCCGATCCTTGGTTTTCCAGAGCCCTTTGCTGGGATTGTTGTGTGCCTTCAGATCTTTTCCAGCTTATGGCAGTCCTAAGAGGAACCCATCACAGGGGTTTTCTGGGGCTGAGAGAGTGTGACACATCAAAGGTCACCCAGTGGCTGAACATGGGAATCAACCCCAGTTCTGTAGTCTGATGCTCAAACCACTACCCCACACTGACTCTCCCCAGATTCCTAGTCTAACTCAAACCAGCTATTAGAATGGTCTGTTAGTCAAAACGGCTCAACTTTGGGACATAAAATGTAATACAGAGAGAGTGTTTCTGAGCATGTGTAAAACACATTCACCTCTCCTGTGCAGCTTCCAGGCAACTAAGGCTTTCTGGGAGGACTCAGGAGTGTGACGCTGAGGAAGGCTTGGAAACTAAGTTGAGATATTGTATTTTTCACCTTTTCCCCTCCTTTACTGTGTCCATTTCCCATGCACTCCATTTCCAAGGTTTCATTTTGCACATCCTTTTTGTTTAATGTTTAACCACTTTTTGGCCCTGTTCTTTCCCAGAGGACTTCTGGGTAACATAGATGGCAAAGATCCCATTTCACGTTGTTTTCACAACAACCATGTAAGGTGGGCTATAGGGTCAGGAATTATAGCTAGCTGGTGGAGATTTAAACCCAGTGCTTCTCAGTCTAAACTCAGCATGCTTTTCCCTATAGAGGGGTTTTGCCATCACCACCAATGTCTCTTATAAAGCACATATTAGACATAAGGGGGGATCTAAATGTCATATGAGTATAATACCTTTATTAGATCAATGGCCAGTCTAGACTACTTTCAGAAGCTTTGCCATCTTCTTCTTCTTCTCCTCCTCCTCTGGTAGCAAAAGCTTTTGGGATGGCCCTGCAGAAAAGCTTATTTAGGAAGGCCTCAATAAAGGCCCCTCTTGATAACAAAATTTTGGCAAAAAACCAAAACCAAAAAAACACACCATTGCAACAGTACCCTTTCTTCCGCACTTGTAACCCACATCATCCATTCATCTCCCCCTCTTTTCCTCATATGCTTAAAAACAAAGAAAGAAGTCAATCCTTATAAAAAGGAGGAGGGAAAGGGGAGAAAGGGAAAAAAGGGAACTGTGGCAGCCTCTTTAAGACTAATTTGTTTTCATTTTCATATGGGATTTCATAGATATAAGCCCAGTTCCTTGGATGCTGTGTATTGAGTCAGTTTCTCTTTAGGAAAAAGGGAAGAAAACAATCAAATTCAGTTGTGTCTTTGCAACCAAAAGGGTCTGTTTATTTATGGATCGGGAAGGAACAAACAAGAAAAGCAGAGTCAGTGCAGCCTTGAAGCAGAATCAGTGCAACCAAGGCCCCTTCAGGTTGTTCCCAAGGACTAGCTGCTCCAAGCTCTTGAGATAATCATCACTTCACCACCACCAGCAAGCTTAGAGCTGCAGCCTCTGTAGTGACTCCCAGGACATCTTGTGTACCTATGCACTGGCCAGGAAACTGACATTAAGAAGACTCATTTCCTATCCATCAATATAAATTAGTCTGAGTGGCTCTCATTAAGCCAGAAGTGGGCCATGTGTGACACTATAAATGATACTGAACTGCAACTCTAGCCAGCATAGACAACAATTAGGTATAAAGGGAGTTATAATGCAGCTCTTCTAGAAGGCCAGACATTACCCATTCCCTGATTCAGAAAGCCCAGTATTTTATTTTCTGCCTGGAATGGCATCCATGAAGCTTTCCTGGGTCATTTTTTCCTCACAGTATAGCTTTCCAAACATATACATTCTCTTTGGCTCTTCTTCCAGAATCCACTCTTGATCACAATTCCTCAAGCCAATGATCCCTTTCTCTCTTGCTGAGCCAGATGCAGAAAGCCTACATTTTAGAAAATGTCTTTCTCCTCTGATCCACAGTATGTGGACTGTATGTTTAATCAACACAGGACAGCTCAGGGTTTCACTTCTTTTATGGTGGGTGGGTTTTTTCTTTACTTTTGGAAAACAGTTCAGTTTCTTGTATTTTAGCAATCAGCTATTATACAGAAATATAAAAAGTAAAGGGAAAAGTCAAATAAATTAATTTACATGCAATAGTTAATCTATAACAGATGAATCACTTTCCGTACCCCGCTTACACTTTACAGCACGTAATTGTAAGGCCGTAACAAGAAATTTAGATGTTCTAAAAGATACATATTTCACAGCATCAGATAACAGAAAACAGACATTCACAGAGTAGAATGTCCCTTAAGATTTTTCAGTAAAGTGAAAATATAATAATTCCCTAGATCATTATAAATAGGGCATTCAAGCAACACATGAGTTAAATTTTCTGTTGAGACAGAGTTGCAACCACCTACTCTGTCCTTCATAGGAACACTCTTATAACAGCCTAACTGAGCTGCCAATGGAAGAACATTGAACCTAGCATGCAGAAAGGCTAACCTCATTTCAATGTTTGCTTTTGGAAAACATAGATCTACCTACTGTTGAAAAATGCTATCGAGACAGTCCTAGCATTCTGATCCCATTTCTGTGCATTTGAGGCTATAATCCTAAACATAGACTCCATGTTCATTTTGTCAAAATCCCCATGACACAGTGAGTGCCAGGACACAGCTCTCTCTCATACTTTTTGATATCAGAGACATCAGTGTGAAAAGAGCTGTTCTCTTTTTATCCATTTGTCTACAGTCACTTGCTAACCTTCTTTTTTTAAAAACTTATTTATTTACAAGTTACGTGTATTGCCTGCCTTTCCTCCAGTGAGCTCGAGATGGCATACACAGTTCTTCTCCTCGGTTATTTTATCGTCACAACAGTATTGTGAGGTAGACATGTTGAGACAGAGCAACCAGCCAACTTCATAGCAGGCAGGAGGCTTGAATGTGAATTCCCACCCATTTCAATTCAACATTAATTTGGGGATGCTTGATTTACAAGGTTGAAGATAGACTCTACTTACTCACCTAAAATAAAATTTATGAATGAAATATAAAACCTTCTGAAAAATTAAAAAAAAACCAGCATAGATATCTGTTTGGATAACTGAGGATCATTTAAGATGCTAATACACCACAAATGGGCTGATCTAAAGAAGAGGCTTTATATCCACAAAAGCTCATGCTAAAATAAAAACCAGTTGGTCTTAAAGGTGCTACTACATTCCTTTCTCCCCTCTTCCTCCTCTTCATGCTGCAAGAGACTAATATGGCTACTTCTTTGAAAACCACCAAAGCATGTGTATAACAATTTGCCAACTGAGGCAACAGCTTATGCATCTTGTTAAATGGGTGGCTAACCATGAAAGCTGATATCTGTCCATTAATCCAATCAATTTTAGTTTTTAAGATGCTGCAAGACTTAGGTTTTTTAAGAAATCATTTTTTTATTGCTATAGAACTGAAGGTTTTTGTTTATAGAACAAATAGAGTAGGGGTGGAGATTACTTACCTGTACAAACCTTTCATATCTACCAGCGGTCCTAGCATTGGGAGCAGGGCAGACCATTTGTTTGGACCATGAGTTCCATCTGCTTAATCACTTTTACCTTTGTATTTGTTGTTATGTTGGAAAATCAGTTTTCACTAGATGAAAAACCTGAAAGATGGCAGTGCATGAAGGCCCAGAGCCAGGGTGACCTTAAATCATGATCAGCTTCTGTTCTCCCATCTGCAGACTGAAACAATGGTGATGCATGTATTGGGACAGAAACCACCTCTGAGTATTTCTTGCCTAAGAAACCCTTGTGATATACATGGAGTCCCCATAAGTCAACAGGCATGCGCACGTGCACACACACACACACACACACACACACATATAATGGGATAGCATAAGAATAATTTGCCATTGCATCCAGTGTTCTGTAGTCATTAGCTATCCTGTTTTTCATTTTACTCTGGTAAGAGAGCCCATGAATAGAAGTCAGAATTGTGAACAGAAGCTATAGCTGCTATTGGACTGCATCCCCCAGGAGCGATAGTTCATTCAGAATTGGTGAAGAACGCTGGGAGATGAACTCCAACAACACGTGGAAGGCTGCATGGTTCCCAGCCCTTCCCAAGGGACTTATAGTCTCCTTGCAATATTTGTTTTATAGGAAGATCTCCAAGTACAAGCCTAAATGGAGGGAAATAGCAAAGCTGCTACTCCTACCACCAGATGCACAGAGAGAAAGAGAGGAGAGAGAGAGAGAGAGAGAGAGAGAGAGAGAGAAATCTCCTGTACCTTCTGTGACAGCTGCCTCTGCCCCTTCCCCTCTTGCTCATTCCAGGAGAAGGGAGCACAAGACTTCCCACTCACTCATCTTAGGCCTCCACCAGGCAAATGAATAGCCGAGCTGCAGCCTTTGGAGCCAATGAGAGCTTCCCGCACAAGGTAAATAGTAGCTTTGGGGCAGAGTATAGCTGACCCAATAGATTTTGACGCCTGAGGCAAAGGATAAGTTGGTGCCCTGCCCATTTTAGGGACCGAGGGCTACTAGACTGGCAGCCAAACCACATTTCCGTACTGTTGGTGAGACAACATTCTTCTCTACATCCAAGGGCAGCAGAGTAACTTGGATGGTGCAGGACTAGTCACATGGCATACAGACAGTACTGTCCTCCAGGAGAGGGGAATGGTGTTGCGGGGGGGGGATCAGGTGGAATAGCCAGGGGTGTGTGCTGCTTCTGTGTTCCCTCCCTCTGCTGCACAAAGAGTCCATACTATGGACAGCTCCACTGACTGCCAGTTTGTTCCAAAGTGCTGCTTATCTATCTACTAATATATAAAAGTCAAAGTTTGTTTGTCTGTATCACGTGAGAAGACCTCATATGATTGGCTGTATCAGGTGAAGATATCATATGATTGGCTGCCTAAGAAGATTCTATAGAATCCTGGGGTTTACAATTTAGGAAGAGGCCTTTAGAATTCTCAGGGAGAGAGCTCTTGGGCCTGTCTTGAATAGGTCGGTTGCTATGGGGATGAGGCCTAGCAGCAAGCAGGGGGGCAGTGTATTCCCTCAGGAACTCAATCTCTGCATGTTAGTAACTCCGAATACAGATTGGATTGGGAAATATGGGGGACAGTGACAGGTACTGAACAAGACAGTTTGAGGAATTAAGAGACACAGGATCTCAAATCTTTTGGCAGAATGAGCTGAATGAGCTGGCCCGGGCTGTGAGATCATCAGGAAAAGCCTTCTCTCAGTCCCACCACCATCGCAAGCACTGCTGGTGCAGATGCAAGAGAGAGTCTTCTTGGTGGCTGCCCCTAAACTCTGGACCTCCCTTCCCAGGAAGGCCAGAATGGCCCTCTCCTTGTTGTCGTTCTGTGGGCAGGCTAAAACCTTATTATCCCAGTAGGCTTTTAAAACAGAAAGTTGTAATGGCTAAGGGATGCTGAATTGTTTTAAAGCTTTAATCATATTTTATCTTTTTAAAATGCATTTTATTCTTTTAACTTGAGGTTTGAATTGTTTTTAAAACTGCAAGTCATTTAGTTCTATTTTTCATGTTTGTTTTTGTATGTTCATAACTGTATTATTCTTTTAAATTGAAAGCTGCTCTGAGTCCCAACTTTGGGAAATAGCAGGACTAAGGCAAGGGGAAGGGGATGGGGAGGGGGGCAGCCTTGGCAAAAGGGCATTTCCTCCAGAACCACAGAGACTAACTTCCTTCCCCATACTTCTATGTGGATACTTGGCAGGAGTGGGAGGAGTGGCAGGAGCCTGGTGGTGCAATAGTTAAATGCTGGTACTGCAGCCACAAGGTTGTGAGTTCGATCCTGCCGTGCTCCAGGTTGACTCAGCCTTCCATCCTTCCGCAGGTTGGTAAAATGAGTACCCAGCTTGTTGGGGGCAATTAGCTAACACTTTGTAAACTGCTTAGAGAGCACTTAGCTGATAAGCGGTATAGAAATACACATGCTATTGCTATTGCTGTAACTTTCATTTAACATTTTAGTTACCAGACAAGTTGACTAAAATTGCATGACTAAGATCACATTTGGCCCTTGTGGGGATCAGAGCCTCATTTCTACCCCTATTTCATCCATTTAAGTAAAACTGTTATAACTGGTGACTACCGTGTGAAAAAGCTCAACAGCAAATTCACATTTTGTCCTTTTAATCAATAATTTTCATATCTATATATTATTCTATGTTTATATTTGCACTTCCATTCATTTTTTTTAAGCTGCTTTAAAGGACTGCTCACTTCCAGCATTTCTCCTGGTTAGTTTTCTATAGCTTCCTTATTCTATCAAAGCTATGACAAGAAGAGCCTCATACTTTATAGCATGTTCATCTGGAGCCTTTATTTTAAAAACTACTAACACAAGGAGATTTTGGAAGATCATCCTTCATCATCTCACGCACACAACACCCTTCTTCCTCATGCAAATACTCCACTTCTCTCCCTCCCCATCTCCTTCCCTTCCATTTATTACCATCTTGCTTTCTGCAGCATCGGTCGCCATGGAGACGTAATGACTCATTTAGGAATTAGAGAGGATGGTGGTGGCAGGAGGCAGGTGTGTGGTGCATGATGGGATTGGCCTGCAGTCGCCTGCAATAAAACAGACTGTTTTCCTACTTCCAGATGATGCTCTCTTGAGATCTAGAGGAGGCAAGTGATTTGGGGACAATCTGTGATGCCCGTCTGGCAGCAACACCTTGTTCCTCGTGTCCAAGCTCTTCTGTTACAAGCCACAGATGACCCACCACCACCCTTGCCAAGCTGCTAACTTACTCCTCGCCACACACACACACATAAACTGGTCCGCATCCCTCTCCCTCCCTCCGGTGCAGCCTACAGCAATCCAGTGAGGGAACGGATGCTGAGCTGTCCTCTTGGCCTGCCTCCCATTTCGCCTCAAGTTAATGGCTCTTTAGAAGTCTGTAAGTAATCCTAGCCCTAGCCTGGGGCTGTGGGAGATACAGCCTATCCCCCTTGGGGAGACCAGCAATCACACTCTCCTAAGTGGGATGAATTACTTATGGTTGAATCCATTAGCTCTTCTGCGGATCCCACAGGCTTGCCCTTTCTCTCAGCTTCCCTTCCCACCAATCTAATGCTCAGACACAGTTGCCTCGGGTGTGCCATCAGCTTTTTCATACATTCAGTGGTTGATGCAGATGCCTCTGAGTGGGAAGGAATTATCATACCGGAAGAGCCCTTGCCTAGTGTTGGCATGTGTTTTTCTGTGGTTGCATTTGCTGTGTTGTATAAAATGGGGATAGAGCTTGGGGAGAATGACACTTTGGACTACCAGCATTTCCTAGAATGCCCATTCTGGCTGTTGGATCCTGGGAGTTGCAGTACAAGGAATAAACTTTTGTGAGTTTAGGGAATCCAAATTTGCCGGACTGTAGCTCTCAATATCCTGCACTGTTGACTATGCTGGCTACAGCTGATGGAAGTTGCAGACCAGCAAATCCAGTGGGCCACAAGTTTTCCAAGCCTGTTTTAGAAACTACGATTGCCAATTTTTTACCACCTTCTGCTCTTGTACCTTCAGCTGCTAATGCAAACATTAAGAACAGAGGAAGCCACCTATTCCATATCAGACCATTAATCCATCTAGCTTAGTTTGTCTATACTGAGGCCATTTCCATAGCTTATCTTATTCCAGAGATATCCAGTGCGGGTCCCAGTGTTGTCTGCACCAGATAAGTGCAGATGAGTGGCAGGAGGGGTGCGCAATCATCGGTCATTGATGGGGAAAACTCATCAATGATTTGTGATGTGATTGTGCTGCCTGAGGACGGGAGAAGGACGGGACCCAGATGACATCATGCAGAACCGTCATCCGGGTCCCATCCTTTTCCCGCCCCCAGTGTGGGATGATGATGTCCTGCAGAAAAGGCCTGAGTGTACTGTCTCCAGAGTTTCAGATAGGTCTATATCCAAACCTATCTCGAGATGGCAGGGATTGAACATAGGACCTTCAGCTTTAAGTCCACGTGCTCTACTCAACTAGGGCTCTTTCAGTCATAAATATTTGCAGGTGAAGATGCACATCACCACCATAAGAAAAACTTCCTTTGTTGATTTCTGAAGATCAAGCTAAGAGAGTTAAAAGGCGCAAGAAAAGGTTGAGACATTTCTCTTCTTCACTTTTGAAAACTAGGGTGGATATGGGTCCTTTGTCCTCTGTAAAAGAGGACAGTGTTCTATTTGAAGGGCTGAGAAAGGACAATCCTACATTAGAAGTCATTCTCTATTTGAAGGACTTTCCAGTCCAAGGGACCTTCCACACTATACAGTTATAACCCTATAATTCCACTTCAACTGTCATGGCTGCATCCTACAGAATCCTGTGGCTTGTAGCTTAGTCAAAGGCACCAGAGAAGCTCTATAGGTGAGAATTCTAAGTACCCTCCTCTAAACTGCAGATCCAGGATACCATAGCATGTTGCCATGGCAATTAAAGTAGTTAAGTTGTGTAGTGTGGAAAGGTCCCAGGTCTGATTTAAAGAACCCTAAGGAGGGAAATAAGGTATCCTGAAGTTGTCCATCTACAGTAAATACTTGCACAGCAGGCTCAGTAGCTGCTCAAGTCATTTGATTCACAGTCTTTCCCATATAGTTGAAAATATTGTGTTGCTGTTTTAAACTAGTGAAAATAATTTCAATTTTTCTATTTGTACATATAAGTTATCATATGCCATATTATGCAATTTGGCATCCTCTTTATAGAGAAAACCATGGCTGCTACCCTATGCTTTTTGGACAAAGGTTATGATAAATGTGTCACCGACCGATAAAGTTCTATGGAACTCACACAAAAAGGATGGCAGTTTGCAAAAAGCTTTGAGGAGGAAACACGAGCCTCTCTCAGTCTGAGACATTTCAGGACACAAAAAAGTCTACCTCAACATATTATATCATTAAAAAGAAAAACTTTGGAGGACTCCAGCACAGATCCAAAAATTTGTTACAAACAGCCCCACAAAGGAATAGAATGAGTGGATGAGGCGGTAATAGGAATCAGCAGAATGCAAGGAGCTATATTTTAAGGAATCACCCTAATGGCACCAGATGTCTGATTTTGGAAGCCAAGAAGGATCAGTTCTTCTTAGTAACTGGATGGGAGACCACCAATGAATACCAGGTGCTGTAAGCTATATCGCAGAGGAAAGAACTGGCAAAACCACCTCTGGGTATTCCCTGCCTAAGAAAACTGTGAAATTCATGGAGTCACCATAAGTTGACAGGTGATTGAAGACAGGCAGGCAGGTACAGGCACACATGCGTACACATGTACGTACACATACACAGAGACCAAATTGGAAGAGAGTCTGCACAGTATACAGTAAGGTGCCAAGGTTAAGTTGCTCTCAGGGAACAAATTGGCTCGAAATGGCTATTGGCTATATCTGCCTATTCTGTACTGGGCAGCTTTTTATAATGCCAGGCACTGAGATTCACCAACTGGCATCTTGGGAGAAGTGCTTCGAGTCCAATGGAATTTCACTGTGATAAGACTGGCTCTCTTAAACTGAACCTATCCCGCCCACTCCCTGGACTTCAGCCCAGTTCACTATCCAGGCAGGGGGATGGGAGTGGCCGCTTTGTGTGATATGATATTTGTTTCCCTCCCCAGCTATCAGGCAGAGCTATGATCAGGATGCGATGACGACAGATGAACTGGAACATCAACCAGTTCAGAATGGACCGTGCATGAAAGGGAAGCTGAGAAGAGCTCATACCATACAGCAAGTGTGCACAGCTCGCAGTACAAGAGTGGGGCCAAGTGAGAAGAGTGAGCCCAGTGTCCATCTCTGGTCAAAGCTGCTGCACTTGCAGGTAAATTAGGGCTCCTTTAGAACAAAATTCCTCTTGGATTCATAGTGGCTGTAACTGCATTTGTTAATCTTTAGTTCATTATGCTTCATCCTGGAATGTGTTTCTAACAATCCTCTGCCTTCATTTCTGCAGCTGTTTCTAAAAGTCTCTGGCGTTTGCTTTCTTTTTTTCAAACATGAGCCTGGAATTTTATATACTGTGGTGGGGCCTCCTCTCCTCCTGTATTTAAGGAACTTCTATTTAGCATAGCTGCTGACAAGCATGTCATTGAAGTTTGGCTGTGCTTTTAATTTCCCTTTAATGACATATGTATATAATATCTATCTATCTATATAGCACACACACACACACACACACACATATATATACATATACACACACACACATTATATATAACATATATAACATTATCCTTTATACAAAAATTATTATTTTGGCAGCAGACTATATCTTGTGTGTAGCTGGAGTCTGTGTATGGTCTCCCACCTTGAATGATGTTCAGAAACTGCCATCTCAAGCACATTGGCTTTAAAGAGCCCTTTATTCCCTTACCTGAGGATGCTTCTGCTTTTTATTTTACCTTTGATTCTTGTGCAGTGAAGGAATTGATGTCCTTACTATGAAACTATCTTCGTTCATGTGGTATTTGTGCAGGGCCCCCCAAATACATCATTGTGCTGAAAGGCATCAATATGATCATTATGATTTTAAACCAAATTCTGTGACCACAAGGAATTCTGGCAAAAGATATCTCAGGAGGGGTGGGGTGAACAGAAAGAGAGACTCATAGTGTTGGAAGGAATCTCAGTGGCCATCTAATCTAACCTGCATGCAAGAATCCACAGCAAAAGTGCTTCCAAGAGATGGCCACCCAACCTCTGCTTAAAACCTTCTAACAAAAGAGAATCCACACTTTCAAAGTGCTTAAGTCCTTCTCAGTATTTACTTAGAAACTCAGTTCTTGTAATTTTAATTAGTTAATGTCCTAGTCTCTGGAGCAGCAGGAAAAAAAACCTTGCTCTATTGTCTACATTATATCCTTTCAGATGTTTAAGAACAGCCCTCTGAATCCCTGTCTTGGTTCTAGAGAGGCCTGCCAGGGTCCCAAACTTTATGGTATCTTGGATAAACTGGAAATCTCCTTTTCTCTCTTCCTTTAGTTCTTTCACATGAGCTCCCAAAGGCAGAAAGTTTTGGTTGGTGCTTTCCTCCAAATAGCCTCAATGCTACTTGAAAAGAGTGGCTTACTAAGAGCAAGTGTTTAAGCATCCACTCTGAGGTTGGTGTGGGAAGAGATGTCAATCAGTGTGAGGTAAACATTCTACATATTATGAAGAAAAACCCTGAGTCGTACATGATTATATATCACCATATGGGCCTGTCAGTGGTTGGTATGTCAATAAGGAGTGGGTGGAAGGTTGCTAGATTGTTTGTGATCAAACAAGTATCAGGCTACTGTTATTAGAATCTGACTGTGACACAATTCATCAAGGAACAAACCTCATGCTTGTCATGATTGGGGCTATCTCCCTGTACTGTGGAGAGCTGTTTTAAAGCTGGACCTGAATGGAAACAAAGCCATTGTCTACGAGTCAGAGAAAAAATACAGAAGTATAGAGCACATACTTTCCAAGTGTTCTGATTTAGCAGGGACAGTCCCAATTCATCCTCTGCTATACCACATTTTCAACTGATTTAAAAATATTTCAGTTTCTTCCTCCTCCTCCTCCTGCTCCCACTTTCCCTTTTTATTTTCATTGGTTGTTGTGTGTCTTCAAGTGGTTTTCTGACTTGTGGTGACCTTAAGGCGAACCGATCACAGGGTTTTCTGGGGCTGAGAGTGTGTGATGCGCCCAAGTTCATTCAGTGGGTTTCCATGGCTGAGTGGGGAATTGAACCCTGATTTCCAGGGTCATAGTCCAGTGCTCAACCCCAGTACACCACATTGGCTCTCTCTTTTTTCTTCAGCTTACTTCAACTGCTGCAAATCAAGTTCAAACTAATTTGCACTCAGTCAACTTGGTAGGAGGGAGAAAGGAAGAGAGGAAAGGAGGGAGTGGACTCTTCCCCTTCCCTGTCGACTCAGGCACAAGCAAACTGCTGCAGCCTCTCCTAGCTTGTGTGCCCTTCTTCATTAATAATTTCTGCCATTTTGACCACAGTCTGATGTTTCTTGGAAACACATGTCCCGATTTTCATCTGTGAAATATTGGAGAGTATGGGGGAAGTATAATGCTGGGCACAGTCTGATCAAAGTAAAATATTTGAAGTCTAGTTAAAGCAAAATTTCTATGTCCCATTGATTTTGATGGGACAGCTCAGCACATATCATCTCAGCATGGCTGTGACAATCTACTTATGTGCTTTTAAAACTGGCATAATCAGCAAAAATGGAGCAGAGCGGTGATGCTTTTGTATTTCCATATGGAGTAAAGTGTTTGTTGTGGGGGTGAGATTTTGCTGTTGTGAATTGCTGTCTGTTGTGTATCTGTCAAGGCAGAACCCCTGCTAGAAAACAGAAACAGATTGGCCCCATTATCTATTAGGTCTGGACTTTAGCTTCTCCAATACAGCCTCCTAAAACTATGTACCACCCCCCAAATCCCCAGGGGTCCGGCCCCCTCCCAACACGTACGCTTTTGTTCCTGCTGTTTTGCCTTCTCCTGTTATTCTAGCCCCAGTGGGGTGGGAGGTTAATGGCCCTGTTGTTTCCTGTTTCCCCCCCTTCCAGCCCTTTGAACTGACTGGGTTTGGTTAGGAGGATGGGCAAAGCTCAGGAAACGGCAACCCAGCAGCAGCCTCACCTCTCAGAGCCCCTTGCGCCTTTCATCTCTGCTCTGGCTCGGCTCCCTGCCTCTCACACATAACTGGGGCCAACCCAGCCATGAGGTTGCTAGATCTCAGAAACTGCCCCCAAGTGCCCTGTTGTCATGGTTCATCTTCAGGGGGGAAATGAGGGTAAAAATTCCCAGTTTTGAGGGGCTCTTCTCCAGGCAAGAGGAAAAGGCTGTGTGCAAATTTCCAGCTCAGAAAATAGAGCAGGAGCTTTCTACAATTTTGCGGGGCTTAACTGATTTGTTGCTACAAACAGGGCGGGATGTTGCCTATGTATTTACTTAATTAGCTTTCACTTTCTTTCCCAATTGCTGTGGCAGCAGGGCTCACCGTCTGCTCTGCATTCACATTCTGGCTAGAAGCAAGTAGGCTGAAGTTTCTCTGTCCCATCTCCCTAAGTTAAACAAGAAGGAATCATCTCTCATTTCACCTTGATCTGGAAACAGCCTCTTCAAGCTGAGATTTCTGTCTGATTTTTCAGTTCCCAACTGGCAACCCTAAGGCAGAGTGAATGCAATTGATTTTGAGGGTCATGAAAGGACAGCAAATATTTTTTTACTACCACAATGGGAAGAGGTACCTGTGAGATTTTTATGACATTTCCCATGAGTGCTAATACAGGTCTCTTTGCTACAACACAATTGCAATCCTTTGGTGCCACTTTAAACTGCAATGGCTCCATCCCACAGTCTGTAGTTTCATGAGATACTCTGAGTTCTCTGCCAATGCCTCACGAAACTATAGATCGCAGAATTCCATAGGATGGAGCCAGAGTAATTAAAGTGGTATCAAAGCATTGTAATTGTGTAATATGACAGAGACCACAACTATCTCTGCTCCAGCCCAGCTTTCTGCCTCACACGTACAACTGGGGATCATCTTGGTGTCGTGGAAGGGCAGAAAATAGTTATTTAATAGGCTGTTACTGTATTTTTCCTGTCAGAGGGGAGATGCCTGTGGGATTTTCTGCCCACATCCTAAAATTACTTGGCATCAAGCTTTGGCTACAATGGGTAGATCCTTGGGTAGATCATCACAGAAGTGTCTCAGGCAACAAAATGTTTCAAGCCAGCCCTTTGGACAAGCTGATCTACAATCCAGTTTAACTGATATATGCCATGCATTTTGAAGCTGACTTCAGAGCTCATCAGTAGGTCTGAAATCCAAACACTCTGCATCAGTCGGATTTTGCCTATGTTATTGTGGTCTGTTGCATACTACACAGTTATAGAACTTGGATACCACTTTAACTGCCATGGCTCAATCCCATCGAATGCTGTGATTTTTAGTTGCATGAGATACCCAGAATTCTCTGTTGGGAACCTCTAGTGCCTCACTGAACTACAAATCCCAGAATTCCACACATTGGAGCCATAGCAGTTAAAGTTGCTTCAAAGCACTATTTATTTTATTTCACTTTATTTTCAGTATGTCTGTCTCTCCCTTCTGCCAAAAAGATTCCTAGAGTGGCTTACAAATCATTATTTTGATAGTTCCCCACCCTCAAGCTTACAACCTAAGTAAGGCATGGCACATGAGGAAAAGAGGATGGCAGAAGAGGAGTGGGTTAAGTCCAGCTGATACTGGCTGTCCTTCTCTTCCTCAGAAGGCAGAGCAATGGCAGGTGGAACATAGAGAGAGTGGCTCTTATCAGCTGCTGGGTCAAGGCATGGTACGGCTGCAGGAGGGACAAAATGAAGCTATTGGTTCCCCCCAAAATTCAGTAGCTGCAAATAAATATTTTTAGTCCCAAATTGCTAGCATTGCAGAGAAAATTGCTCACACCTAGAAATCTTACATTTGCTGTTTTCATTCCCTTGGTAATTTTTGTGCCCCTTTCCTTTGGGTACCTAAACTGTATTTCTGTATGTTTAGAATGAAATTTTAAATTGCTGCAGTGCAGTGGGAGACTGAAGGAACATTTTTAGGGGTGCAGAATTCTTATGTGAGGAAACTCTCATTTTGATCCCTTCCCATAGCTATACCTTTGGTGTAGTATGAAAGAGACCATTATTACCTCATTGTCAGATTTATGATGGTATTCAGTCAGGAAAAGTGAAGGATAGATTTTCTCCCCCTCTCCATCTTTTGGGGGAGCTGGCTTCCTCTTTCAATAGAGCAAGATTATTTTCATGGCCTAGGTTTCTATTTTAGCCCCGATATGATTGTAAACTGAAATGCACTGCAGCTCATAGTTCTTGTTCTTTCTCACCTCCCAAGATAAGCCAGGGTTCTTTGTTGTGGAGATTACCTTCTCAGAAATGTCTTTTCTTTCCCTTGTGTTGTGAGAACTTTTCCAGATTTAGGAAGGGAACAGTGTGTTTCTAGAACTACCAATCAAAAATAAGGAAAAGTTAATTTTTGGAGTGTAACTCTCAGAATTTGCTGGGCAGCATGGCCAAAAACTGCACTAGGTATAGAACTGGTATAGAACAGTGACACACAAAGTGAATGTATGTGGATCTGTTGGACAGTTTCCAAGAAACAAAGAAACAGTTGTAGCCGCTGACACAATGGTATCACTCCCTGGCACATTGTGGAAAAAAACTGCCAGTCCCTGACATCAAATTGCTTGTGAAGCAAAAGTGTAAAGAACTGAAGATGCTTGTTTATGACACTTTGAAAACTTCCCATACCCTCTTCTATCCAGGTTCCAGTTCCCAGATGTCAACCATCCACTCAGATGTACCTAATAAGATTGAAGGAACAAATACAGAATCCAAAACGGACACAGTGCCCTCTGCAAAAATCACCCCAGAGTCAGGTAAGGAACTTGACAGTGTACAATTCTTTCACATACAGTTCTTTCACAACATCTTGTTATAAGTCTTCTAGACTGTAGATAAAACTAATGGGTCACTCAAGCATTAGAGCTCTCTTCTTTTTTCTCTCTCCCTCTGCAAGTCCCATTGACATGCACCGGAACTTCTCAAGAGCATAGCAATTACCTGCCCAATGTGCCAGTGCTATTGTTAGGCAGACCGAGGCAGTCACCTTGGGCAGCAGATAATAGCAAGCAGCAGTAAAGTGTTAAAGGAGAGAGACCTCTGCATCAAATAACCTGTTCTGCTCTGCCTAATCTAGCCTGCTGCCATCAGAGAATTATAGAAATACTCAGGGCCATCTACCAGAAATTCAAATCCTGCCATGCAGAGGCCATTTCCACACTACATTGTTATAATGCTACTATTCCACTTTCAACCTCCTGTGGAATTCTCGGGTTTGCAGTTTACTGAGGCCAAAGAGCTCTCTGGCTGAGAATTCTAAACGCCCCTCTGTAAACTGCAAAGCCCAGGATTCCAAAGGATGTTGAAAGTGAAATAATAGCACTATAATAGTGCAGTGCGGAAATGGCCGGAAACACACAAGTAAAGCACTCCTGAGAAATGCCCATCCAACCTCTACTTAAAGATCTCCAAGGGGGAAAAAAGTTCATTCTCTCTCTGAGGCATTCTATTCCACAGTTATACAGCTCTTACAATAAACAAGTTCTTCCTAATGTTTAGGTGGAATCTTCTTTCTTGTAATTTCAATCCACTTGCTCACTTGTTTCAGGATTGCTGTCCCATCATCAGTGCTAAGTTGAGAAAAAAATTGTAGGAAGCCTTCACAAAAGGACTAAGCACCTCAGGGAGCAAAATCCCTTGGGCTGGCCCTGCGCTTTCCAAAAGATCTATGCTTGACTATTGATTCATGGGAGGTACCCATTTAGATTTTCTGCCTTATGAACCAACTTTGATGTGACAAATGGTATCTCCATGACAGGACACACTGTGACAGAGGTGCACATACAGAAGCCAGAATCACTGGATTCCCAGCAACTACATTTAATGCTCTCAGTGCTCGGAACAAGTATTTTTACAGGGCCCACTGGGATTTGACAAGTGCAGAGTTTCACCTTGCAAGGAAAATCATTTGGTCTGTTATTATATAACTATTTTATAATGGCATACTCCTCAAACTACTTAGAGGTAATGTTTTACAACCAGTGGGACTAATCTGTGGTAAGTGATTTAAATCCATAGTGTTTTTTGTTTGTTTGTTTGATGAGACCACACACAGCAGCTATAAAGAAACCTGAAATCATAATTAAAATTAATTAAAAAGGAAAAACAGATTCCATTAAATGTCTTTCAACTCCTTTTTAAAATTATGTTTTTATTACACTGCATCGGAAAGTGACAAATCATATCTTTGCATTATTCATTTAAAGTTAGGAAAGCTAACTGTTTTTCATTTTTGTACCTTCTTAGTAAGATGTGATTTTCATCAATAGATGGTATGGAACATGGAAATTCCATTTCATAGTTGGACGGAAAGTCAATTTAATTCTAATAAAAATGAGCTGTGCGTTTCAAGATAAGTACTCAGGTAGTAAGATTGCCTGGAAATAAGGCTTACCCATCACTTTACCCTCACGGAAAAAAAAAAAGAGAGAGGAAGATGAAGAAGAAAGAAAAGGAAATGCACCACTGAAAAGAAGTTATAAGAATACAGAGATTTGCATAAAATGTAAATATGGAGGTTTATATGTGTAGATTATAATTATAAAATCAGATTTGTAATATTATACTACTATTTTATATAGTATATATATTATACTTTCATATATTATTATTATATTCTTGAACAGCTTTTTCTCTAAATAAACACCCAAGGCTTCCTACAGTTAAAAGAACTTAAATAAAAACTAAAGTTAATTTTAAAATTGTAAGAAAAACATATAATATAAAGTGACACTTCTCCAGGAACAAATTAAAGACTACTTAACTGGTGTAAGGCTGATATTTCAAATTTGATTGATCATACTTATCAGATATCTTTGCTGTTTGTTGCTGCTGCATCCGTTGTTGTTGTGTGCCTTAGGGTTTTCTCTGCAAGATTTATTCAAAGGAGATTTGCCATTGACTGTAATTTTTCTAATCTCATTATCTAAGGAAGCAGTGAGTAATACTTTCTTCCCACTGTGAGAAAGTACTTGAAAACTAAACAGTTTTCACAGTTCACAATTTCCTTTCCCCAAGATTTGAACATAATATTTTTGCACAGAAAACAACATTTTATGGACAGAAAATAATAGTTCTCTGCAGAAATATTATTTTCTGATCATAAAATGATGTTTTCTGCAGAGATAATGTTGTCTTTTGCACAAAACTATCATGTGCAAATTTTGCACAACATTTTCATCAATTCAAGACAAGGACAGATCATGGGATTTATAGAAAATGGCATTAAAGTTGTCACTATTGACTCTAGGGACATATCTTGTTATTGGCACTTTCAAAAATGCCTTCTTGATTTGGTCATTTTCACATTGCCTTCACACAACCTGGATCTCCACACCGCACCAAGGACTACAAAGGCTATAGTACAACTGTTAGCTGGGGAACGAGAGGAATTCAATATGTCTGTAAACTCTGTTAAGTTGTCTATTAAACTGAGAAAGGCTGTCCTGAAGTATGAGATCTTCTCATCCAAACTGTTCAATTAAGTTTTGTTACTGCTCTGCATCTGTTCTCTTTTTCCACTTCCACCCTCAATATTGGGTACACCATTCACTTAACCTTATACCATTAACTTAGCCTTCAAACCCCTTATTTGTTAAATGTGAAAAGTAATGATATGAAATAATATATTACTGTAATTTCAACTAGGGGACACTGATCCACTGGTAGTGCTGCAGTATGGCAGGCTACAAAGATCAGTCAATGGATCAAGAGTGGAGAAATCTTAATTAGAAATGTTTTAAGTCTCTCTGACCATATGCAGAACATTTTCTTGCACAACTTAATTCTCACATCCTCTTTCCATCTCTGTATCCTTTCCAAAAGTTTGATAGGCAAAGTTCAGTGGTAGACTATGGTCATTTCCACATTATACTGTTATGGTGCTATTATTCCACTTTCAGCATCCTCTTTTTAGTTCTTCATCTTTAGACTGGATTTGAATGGGGCAATCCTTCAAATGGAAAGCATTTTCAAACGGAGGACTGTACTCTCACAATATTTTGTCAACAACCCTGTGTGGGCCATTTTAGGTTAGTATACTGGTTGGGGATGACTGAACTGTAGTACAATACAAGCAGACTGCACTAGTTGTGAAACCTAGTCCAGAGTTTTGAAAACAATCTGAGCTGGTATGCAGGCCAACCCTGAAGGCATGTCTACTTAGAAGTAAGTCCTATAGAATTTAATGGCACTTGTGACTAGGCAAGGAGATATAGAAGCAATCTGGAAAGGAGCACAACCCTCAGAACTCAATGGGGAATTAACCTCCCGCTGCCACTGCTGTTGAATTTACTGCCATCGTGGCAACAATCGCCTTTTTAAAAAAAATAAAATAAGGTTCAAAATATACTTACTGAACATGCTTCACACGATTGATCACAATATAACAAAAAAATTCTGGAGGATCTTACTCTATACAATAACAATAGCAAGAATTGAGTATGCCAAACTTTGGAAGAATGAAGAGATCCCCAATGCAGATCAGTGGCTAATTGCTTTGTTAGAAATAAAAAACACGGACATAGTAACTCAGAGACTTAAAGGTCGAACAGGTGAAGATATTGAGAGAGAATGGGACTCTTTGAAACAGTTCTCTCAAAAGTAGAAAATGTAAAAGTTCTAAAACAAACATTTTTGTTCGGTGAGGTTGACTTAGGGAAACGGGGTTAACAAATCTATGAAGTTCACACTCCATTGAAGAAGGGGAAATTGTTTATTTGACTTTGTAGAAAATGGAAAAGTATATTCTGTTTTTAACAAATAATGTAAAGAAGGCTGAAAAGATTAAAACTAAAACAATAGATAGACTAGAATTTTCAGAAACAAACAATTAATTGGATGAATATATGTGTGTAGTACAATTACAATGTCAAGAATATTTGGTTCTAGTAAGGATTGGAAGAACTATTGAATATTTTGATGAGATATAAATGTATTATTGAATATATTTTAAATATAGTTTAATAAAAAGTATTTAAAAATATTAAAATAAGGTCCACAGGGGCCACACACCTCATTTTTAAGAGAATTGTGCTTCCCAGAGGCTTTTAAAACTGCATGGCTATCCCTTGTATACTTTGCTTATATGGAGGGAGGGAAAGCAACACTTTTGACACCACAAAAATAATGGGTGGGCATATTCCTTTTGCAGGGTTGTAAAGATGTCAGTGGAATAGGACTGCATGTGGAGCAGAAATTGCAAATGGAGCAGTACTATAAGAAAGGAGAAGTGATGGTTAGGGTCATTTCCGTCCTACACTGCTATAGTGCTATTATTCCACTTTGAACATCCTGTGGAATTCTGGGGTTTGTAGTTTATTACTGGGGCCAAAGAGGTCTCTGGCTGAGAATTCTAAAGACCCCTCCCTAAACTGCAAACCCCAGGATTCCACAGGATGTTGAAAGTGCAATAATAGCACTATAGTGTAGTGTGGAAAGGCCCCTAGTCTGAATATATTTCCTTCTTTCCATTACCAGAGCATGAAGAATCTTTCAGAAGCACCTGTTTCTCCAAGAACCAGGGATGCTTGCCTGGCCAGTTTACTTCCAATGAAGATTCATCTCTCATTCCCTCCACCCAGCTAGCAGAGAAAACTGAAAATGGTAAGATAAAATGAAGGGGTGGCAAGAAAGGAGTTCATTAGCAGCATGTGGAAGGTAACAGTTGAGGTCCTTAATAGAGATCTTGGTTTTATTAGGTTATTGTAATGGTCTATAATCCCATCTGCTTGTCAATTATTTATTTACCAAAGACCTCTGCATATTGATCAAACCTTGTACAAAGAGCCTCTTCACACAGAAGCTCTACACATACAAGCTCCCCACTCAAAACCTGTACACAAGGGACAATGTTCCCAGCTCCTCTCTCCTCACTGTTGGCATTGATTTTTAAATGTGCTTTAAGGCTGTCTATGCAAGGTTTGAGAGAGTTACGTGAGTTCTTCACACATTACATGATCAACAGGAGATAAATTAGCATTAAAGAAGAACTAAATAATTCCCATGGGAGGAAGGAGAAGAGAGCAAAATTGGGTCTTGAGCGAAGGGTTTAACTCTCTTACTTAGTGTTGACCAAAATCCTCACCACCATCACATTGGCAAAAGGCTTCTCTTAGCCCAAGGCGGGTGACCTCTTATGCCACATTGACATTACTTACAACCTAGTGATGCCATCACTCTACTTGTAAGTTACCATATCCTCCAACCTTGACAACTGTGACAAGGACAGTCCCAATTAATCCTCTGTCATCCCACTTTTTCAGCTGCTATTTAAATGTCCCAGTTTCTAAGTCCTCCTCCTACTTTTCCCCTTGCTCTTCAGCTTCCTTCAGTTGCTGCAAACTGAATAAATTAACTCATCAAGACAGAGAGAAGAGAAGAGGGGTGGAGTCTTGCTGCTTGCAGCCTCCCCTAGCTTGTGTGTTCTTCTTCGGTAATAACTTTTGCCATCTTGATCACACTCTGATGGCTTGGCCACACTTGTCTGTGAGATGTTGTAAGGTATGGGTTGCTGTTTGAGAAGGAGCAACAAACAGCATGCACCATTCCCATGTCAATGAGTTCATAATACCCAGAGTCAGCCAAGTCATTTTGGCACATTTGCCAGAAAACTCCCAATCAACTCTCCCCATCCCTGACACCATACACAAGCCCAAAGACATACACAGCGATGCTGAGAGTGGTTACAGGGTGCAGGGAAAGATGCATGATTGACCTTCTTCCCTAAATCTACCTGCAAACCAAATGTTCTTTCTTTAAACACATTTTTAGGTGGCTTCAGTTTAGGCCTAACCAGGTCAGGTCTCAGGATGTAAACCCCCCACCAGTCCACAGTTTTGTTTATTGTGAACTTCATCCCAAATTCAAATTCATCCCAAAATGGTGCCTGCTCACCCCAATTTCTGCAAACATACAGCCCCCTCCTCTCCTACCACAACCCTCAGAATCATTAAATGCCTTCTTTTCACTCCATTTTTCTTCCAAAAGGAAGTGATGTGGCATCATTTTTGGTCATCGTTTTGGAGTGGAAATGAAGGGAAAATGTGATATTTTGTCTCTTCATTGGAATGCCATCCATGGGAGGGATTGCAGGTGGAAAATGGCCCCTGCAAAATTGCCAGCTCCTGCACTAGGGCCACTGTCTGGTCTGTTCAGATATCAAAAAATTATTTCATAATTATTTTTTTTAACCTATCCAGGAACCCCAAAGTCCCAAGCCCTACAGAGGTCCAAACCTTGGGGATTTTGCCTGGTTTCCTCCTGACTTCTCCTCAGCCATGCATGCATCCATCTATAACAAATTACTGCCCTTTCATGACACCTAAAATCTTTGGCTTGAGTGAGACACTTGATTCTGTTCAGCATTAGCAGCTGGCCCAGTTTTAGTGGCCTCAAGTTCCATTCCTCATCAAGGGCCAGACATGTGTCCTCAGGTTTCACATTCTTTCTCATTTCTTTGCAGAGTTTCCTCCTTCAACTGTTACCAATGTCATCACCTCCCCTTTCCAGCAGGGGAAGTTTCCCGTCCGCCACACCTACTATACCAATGGCTGTGGGGTTGCCCAGGTTTCAGTAAGGCAGCAGCAGCCACGGAGCGCAAAGAACCAGCGCGTTGGATCCACCACCTCCGTCTGCACCAACAGCAGTAAGAAGAGCTGCAAGTCTACAGCTTCTCAGATTCAAGAGGTGGCTGGGGATGGTGAGTACATGTGGGCACTAGAAATGGCCAGAGGCCCACGGAAGAATTATCACTGGTGGGGAATGAGGAGGAACTGAGCCCCCCAAATATTGACATTGGAGTTGTGGGGTAAAAACCTAAAAAGAAAAATGGGAAAGCAAACCTAAAGGCAGATTCAACTGTGATGAGAGCAGGGCCAGCCCTATCATTAGGCAGAGTGTAACTGTTACCTCTGCTGGTAGATGCTGGAAGATGGCACTAAAGGGTTGGGGGGGACTGCTTGTTTCTTTGTTTATTTCCCCCTAAGCTGGCCTGCTTTTTTCAGGGAGTGAGAAGAGTTTCCTCCCCCATCACCAGGGTCAAAGAAAGATTCGACTGCCAATCCAGCCAGCTTCTGTACATGGGAGGGAAGGAGCTGCCATATTCTCTGACTCAGGCAGCACAGAGACTCTTGGGGGAGACTCTGTGCATGAGCAAGGACTTAAAGAATGACAAAGCAACTGGTAGTCCTTCTGATTTAGTCCTCTATGTCCTTCTGAGCCCAAGGATTACACCACTCCCCCAATTCACCAGTTCTTAACAATGTCCCTCCATGTAAGTCTGATACTGTAGGCAAAGGGCTTTAAAATCTGGCCATTTCCACACTAGACTGTTATAACACTGTTGTCCCACTTTCAACATTCTATGGAATCCTGGGGTTTGCAGGTTCGGGAGGGGCCTCTGGCCCCTCCCTGAACTGCAAACCCCAGGATTCCATAGGATGTCGAAAGTGGAATAATAGCACTATAACAGTCTAATGCAGATCTGTCTTCTGCAATGGCAGCATCAGTGGAGATTGTGGGCTGGGCCCTTCTCCTTAGGGTGCAGGTCAGCTGCTCACTCTGAAACATGGGCCAAGGGCTCTTACAAACCTGCCAACTGTTGCCGCAACCAAGGCTCTGACTCACTAGCCAGAGGGAGGCAGCTGCCTCTGACAGAAGATGCTGAGGGGTACAGCTGGATGGGCAGACCTGTGTGTGCCATGTGCCCTATTAGCTTTACATCCTCTGAGCCTGTCTGCTCCTAAGCCACAGGGGGAAAGAGTGTGTATTCAGATGCCCATCTAGCCAGCTTAATGGTTTGTCTGGCTCTTTAACACACACTCCCACCCCTGTGTGCAGAGGAAGAGAGACTTTCTGTTAATTTATACTTCTGAGAGAGGCAGAAAGGCTTTTAAATCATCAACCAACCCACACTCAGAAGGTGGGGGAATGGGCTTTAAAGAGGCAGAGATGCTGTTTAGAAAAGGGAGCATTTAAAGAGACAATCCTCCATGTGTGGTCTAAAGTGGTACGGTCCCAACAGACTTGAACCTTGTAATTGCTTCCAATGCAGAAACTGTCTATTACCTTGCCGTTGCTTAGTGATTCATGGACTTAAGTGGCTTGAGCCAGACATTCCGAATGGTCCTCACCCCAAAGATGAGAAAGTGGAGACAGCCATAAAATTAAAAAGAGGACTAATAAAGAGTTCCTGCATTGCAATAGAAGCTTGGCTTCTTCCCAGTGTTTCATCTGAAGTAACAGAACTGGACACAGACAATTTGCATACAGGTATATCCTATTTAAAGAGCCAGCACGGTATAGTGGTTTTTGCACTGGACTACAACGGTGGAGATCAGGGTTCAGTTCCCTGCTTGGCCATGGAAACCCATTGGGTGACCTTGGGCACATCACACTCTCTCAGCCCCAGAAACCTCCATAATAGGGTTGCGTCAGGGTTACCATAAGTCAGAAGCAACTTGAAGACACACAACAGGAGCACAGCAATACCTCAGTTAGTGAAGTAGATATGTTCTTTAACAGAAACTTTGATACCAGAGACAGAAATAATATGGAAAGAACAGGGATAGGTTCCTATGCCATGATAAAGAAAAGCAGTTCAATATGTTCCACCAAAACTAATAATCTGCAGTTATGAAATGAAGTAACCAAATCAGGTGAACCTTGCCTAACTAAACAAAAACATGTTTAGCTTTCTAGCAACCACTTGAAAGCTTCTTCTAAAATGCATCCAGGGACATTTTTTTTCTTTCACCAGCCTCCATCTTTCTGATGTATATCTATTTTGTTGACTAAACTTATAGATCTTTCTCCTCCTCCTCCTCCTCCTCCTCCTCCTTCTTTGTCTTCTTCTTCTTCTTCTTAACATACTGAGGGAAGCTGAAAAGGCAGGCTTACGTGTTCTCCCCCTTTTGCATTTCATGGATGCTCAGTAAGGGATTCTGGAGGGAGCTGCTGTTTAGAGTTGGACTGCTTAGAGTAAAATCCCATCTTAAGCATCATTGCTTTGTTTACTGGAGACATTTTGCTCCAACCTGACACTGTAAGGTTGTTTCTCCAGCCTTCATCATGCTTCCAGTGCTGATACTGCTAAAAACCTTCCAGTTAGAGAGAGGGCGAGGAAACAAAGTGAATGAACTGGAATAAAAAGACTTTGTAAAAAGGAGCTTCAGAGTCTTTGTTAACTGAAGTATGTCTGTACAGATTTAGAAGCTAACTGTGCTTGTTCCTTTATGTTTGAAGCTGGTTTCCCACCTTTTTGTTTCTTAACTGCCTTAGAGAAATGTTTTCATGATATTGCAGGCACCAGCCAGCTGGCAGCAGATCTGGGGTGTCATGAAAGAGAAGCAAATGGGTAGATATTTATTTTGTTATTGTCTTCTGCTGTAAGAGACAAAGGAGAAATGCTTGTAAGATTTTCTGCCTCAGGCACCAAAATAATCTGGCTGGATATGATTATTATGTACAGTCATTCCTCCACATTCACTAAGGTTAGGGGCAGAAGACCCTCATGAAAGTGGAAAAACAGTGAATAACTGTAGGCCCTCCCAAACAATATTTAACGTGCAAAAAAACTATGATCACCATATTCAATCCACCTTGGATTCCTTTGAGGCACCAGGGTTCCTTCACAAGGCAGGAGTGGCTGGCTGGTGGGGCTTGCTGCCACCTCCACGGCTGCCCCACACCATTTTTAATAGGGACTTACAAGCCTCGTTCACAGTTTCTTGGTCTCATGAGGCTTGCAGTCCCTATTAAAAATGGCATAGGGAGGCAGCAGACGTGACAGCAAATAATCCGTGAATAATCAAATCTGCAAAAGCGGATCCCACAAATGTGGAGGGCTGACTGTACTTTCACTGACTGTGGTGGAAGAGAGGCATGTGAGCTTCATGTGTTGCTCTGCCTCAGACAACTAAATATGTTGTCTTGGCTCCTGCTGTCTTCTAATGCAAATGTGCATAGCAAATATTTCATATCCTTCAGCTATCCTGTTTTGGCAGGGACAGTCTCCCCTGTTGTTCTACTTTTTCAGTTATTTTTAAGATGTCCCAGTTTTATTCTCCTCCTCCCACTTTCCCCCTTTGTAGGCAGCTTACCTCTATTGCTGCAAATTGAATTAAAAGTGCAAAAGTTGTTTGCACTTAATCAGCTCAGTAGAGGAGAGAGGAGGGTGGGGAAGAGTCTTGTCTTTCCCAGTCAGCTCAGGCAAAAGCAGACTGCTGCAGCCTCTCTTAGCCTCCTTATTATAACTTTTGCCATCTTGACCACAGTCTAAATTTGCTAGGCCACACATGTCCCAGTTTCATCTGTGAAATGTTGGAGGGTATGATATTTTCAGTATAACTTAGAAGGGTGTACATTTGAATGAAATGCTGCAAGGATGTTTCTACAGAGAGCCCACTCCTGGCTTTTTAAAAATTTCATGTGTGGGTGTGTGTTTACCCTCTCATTCCATCCACAGAGCTGTGTGCCACCCTCCTCTTGGCCTGTCTCTTCTGCCGTTTTTCCGACATTCTACCTCTTCTGACTGGGCCCTTCTGCTGCCCTTCCTGCTTCCCACTGCCAGCCTGTGGCTCCGGGCTACTCGGACTTTGCTCCGATCCCCAGGGCTGTTGCTGCTGGTGCTGCTGCAGACCTGAAGGGTCAGGTCTCGAGTTATGCTACCATGCTGGCGACTGTCTAGAACTTGCCTTAGAAGTGTCTGAGCTGTGCTACCATTGACTAACCCTGGCTCCCATGGCAGCCTCCTACAACTAACCCTAAACTTCTGAGATCTTCGTGGCAGGTGAGAAACCTGTGAACTGATTTTGATCAGTGCTTGGAAAATTTTATGTGTGTGTATGTCTCTTAAGGAATTAATTCCAGTTAATCATTAAAAAAAGAAAAAGATGTAAATGTAATTCATTTGTCTTACTGCAATACTAAAAAAAAGTAATTCTGAGTGTTGCTAGTTGTTTTTCCATTACCTTCTGTCACTTAAAATATTACTTTTTCAATTAATCAATTAATTAAAACTGATTGATCGATTAATTTTTAAGGGACTGATAATGAATAATATTATCTCAAATGATCTATCTCCTGGCTGTTTTTCTAATCCATCCCTTCTACCGAGTTCCCCCTCAGAACAAAGTAATCCAGCTTTTTCTCCCCTTTCACTTCCTAACCTGTGCTCCTGCTTATGAAGTGGGGAGCTGCCCAAAAGCCAAGTTGCTGAATCACAATTTAGTTGCTCTCCACCAATTAAGACAGGCAAGCAAGTGAGCAAACCGGGTCATGCAAGGTGTTTGCTTACATCTGAGATGCAATCAAGAGGGACAGTTGGTAAACATGGTAAAATTCTCCTGGCTTTAGATTGCAAGTTAGCTTAGACATATTGCATGCATGCTGTTTGTGCACACAAAAAACAACTATGTCAGTGTAGAGCAAGCAGGCACCTGCAAACTGCAAGCAGGCACTGGCGGGAACTGTAATGCAGAATGCAGCATCACTACTGCGTTTTAAGAGAATCCACCCTAAGGAAAAGACTCATTTATGGTGTCTTGTGTGGAAAGGGGGCCAGCTTCAGAGTTGTTCTTTGGGGTCAAATTCCAGTGGTAGGCAAGGTCAATGGCAAAAGGGAAAGGGATATTAAGAAAGTGCACATTGTTTTGATTTCTACTGTTTTTAACTTATTTTGATCCTCTTAAGCATGAGTTTTAAATAGTTTTAATATTTTTGGCACCTTGTATTGCAGTTACAAATTCATAACCTAGAGTTATAGATCTGTAATAGCTCCATATTGAATAAGACCACGTAGCAATGATTGCAGCACTATTACCACAATTATGAATGCCTCTCACACCTACCTTACCAGCCAGCAACTGCATTGAGTGATGGAGATCTGTTCAGTTGGCAACTGGGATGCAGAAGGATGACATTTCCAACCCCTGCAACCAGTGAGTGAGGCTGCAACAATCAGAAGGAGGACTTCTGACAAAATTCCTTATCACAGCCTTACTTGCGGGCAGGAGGGGCCATCCTAATGCACACCCTGATTGCCAGCTGAACAGACCTCCACCGCTGGATGAGGCTGCTGGCTGTTTAGGTGGGTTTGGAGGGGCTAGACTAAGAGATGTTACTTAGGGCATTTCCACTGTACACTCTTATACTGCTATTATTCCACTTTCAACCTCCTATGGAATCCTGGGGTTTGCAGTTTAGGGAGAGGCATTTAGAATTCTCAGCCAGAGAGCTCTTTGGCCTCAGGAAACTATAAACCCCAGAATTCCACAGCATGTTGAAAGTAGAATAATAGCACTATAACAGTGTAGGGCAGAAATAGGCTTAGTTAATAGTTTTCTAAATAAGTTGGCAAGGTAGGATGTCTATGAATCTCAATAGTTTAATTCTATTTTAAGGTTGATTTTTGTATATCTTTAACTATGTTGTAATCATGTTAATTTTTCAGTTGCCTTGAAAACGACTTTAGGGAAAAGATGAGTTATAAATAAAGATGATGAAAGATGATGACGGTAGTGGTTATAACAATAGTAGTAATAATTATGTCAATGATGATGATATGTGTGGCCCAAAATACCAGCATGTTTTAGTTTAAAGCTCTTCCTGCAAGTTAAGGAAGGATTAAGAGAGATATTTTGACACACACACACAAAAGGGCTGGATTGTGATCCCAGGAAAAACAAATTCAGCCCCAGCGCCCAAATTTAGGTTATGTAGAACCTTACTCCCAAATAAGCTAGTCTTCTATGTGTAGCATTCTCCACGGCCCTGGAAATCCAGGCAATTCTTCATCTCCAGAAGTGGTGCAATCCAGGAACTATGTATTTCAGGAGGTAAATTGTCCAGAGCACCCTTTCTCAACCTTTTTTTTACTGTGGAGAAGTCCTTGAAATAATTTCCAGGCCTTAGGAAACCCCTACTTAAAAATTATTATATCTACAGCTCACAAAGATTTTTTTTTCCAGTCACATTATCTTGTGGAACCCCTAGCATTCCTGGGAGCTCTGGTTGAAAAATTATGGTCTAGATCCAAGCTTTCCAAACTTTTCATGTTGATGACACAATTTTTAGATATTCGTCATTTTGCGACACAGTAATTCAGTAAGTAACTCAGTGAGTGGAAGCAGCCCCTCCACCACCACCACCCCGTTGCCAGAGTCTTCTTCAGCCTGGGCGGTGGTGGCAAGAGAGGCAGCCCCGTCCCAAGGTTCTGGCCCACTGTGACAGTGTGAGAGGCAGCCCCTCCACCTGTTACATTCATGTGACACACCTACACACTGCAGCTGACACACTAATGTGTCGTGACACACAGTTTGGAAAGCTCTGGTCTAGAGAATCTAAAAAAGATTAGAATTTGTAACAGAGCACTGAAAGCAGTGGGCAGAAATAGCAATTTGGGGAAAGTACAGGTGATGAAAGAGCTGCCTAAATACCTTGGAGGCACCAAGATCCCATCTGATCTTGGAAGCAAAGCAGGGTCATCCCTGGTTAGTACTTGGACCAGAAACCATCAATGAATACCAGCTACTGTGTGCTATTTTTTCAAGAGAAGGAACTGGCAAAACCACCTCTCAGTATTCCTTGCCTAGGAAAAACCTATGAAATTCATGGGGTCACCATAAGTGGGTGGGTGACTTGAAGGCACATGCAGGTGGTGAGATTCCTAGATTCTGTTAATCATGGTCCTTTCCCCCTTCTCCTTCTCTTTCTCTCCTGTTCCAGACCGCTGCGCCCATTGTGCCCTCGCATGCCTCTTCTGTGAATTCATGTCCCTCTGCTCCCTTGCCCTGGAGTGTGGGAGCTGTGGGGGCTGCCTGGAGGCTTGCTGCACTGGGGGCGGAGGCGAGTCCTTGGCCGAGGGCTGCTGCTGTGGGGAGGCAGCTGGTGGGGGAGCTGCCCCTGTGGATTGGGCTGCGGGATGCTGCAAGATTGCTGTGGCTCCTCCGACTGCCTGGAGATTTGCCTGGAGTGCTGTTCGATCTGCTTCCCAGCCTGAATTCAGGAGCAGGGTTACAACAAGGCCCATAACATCCTCCAGTGGTTGCTGACTGCATTATGTGGTGTGTCTGTCCTTTTAAGAATCTCCTCCCTGACTACAAAACATGGCAGTGGACTGTTCTGGGACAGGCCGTATGTGGTGGGACATCATCAGACAAACGCCTCCCTTACAAAAAAAACAACAACAAAACCTCACAACAGCAGCCAAAGAGCGTGCAGATTCACTAACATACACAGAGCTGGATATTATTATTTGTATTCCATGAAGTAAGACCGGTTTAATACTGTTTAAGTAGTTTGATGCCACTCGCCCCCACCCAGACAGCGTGATGTCAAAAAGGCTAAGCTACATCCTATGCAGCAGACAAATTCCACTTGAATTCTGAAATGTTGTCAGATTAAAGTCTTTCTTTTGCTAGCACAATGCATTCCAGAAAGATCTGTGCCACAAAGCTTCTGGCTGGCAAAAACAGGGAAGATTGCACACAGCTCTCTCACCCTTTTTTTTAACTGTGATGGAAGAGCCTTTATGTTGATTCTGGGAGGACATCAATGGAGCAATTACGACTGAAGATTCTGCTGCATCAATACCCCAGAGTTAAGGAAACACCTCTTCTTTTTGCTGTGACAGTGTGTGTCTTTCGCTTAAGTCAGCTTTTCCCAGCCTGGGTACGCTTCAGAAGTGTTGGGTTACAAGTCACATCATCCCAGCTGAAATGGCTTCAGACATGTTGGCTGAGGATGATAGGAGCTGTAGTTCAACACATCTAAAGGGTGCCACATTGGAGAAGGCTGTTTTAGACTGAGACTGTGATCTGGCTGTTAATCCCACAGGCTCTAGGTTAGCATTGCTCATGCAATGGTCATTTCTTCATGTCTGGAAATATACTGTTGTGTTGCTGAGAATGATGAACTATGAAATAAATTAAAGAGCTGAAACAACCACTTCTGCTGTTTTGATTCTGTGCTTGCCTCAGCATTCTCTCTTCTCCTCTCCATTGTTTTCATGGAGTATTCTCACTATGTGTCCCTCAGTTTTCTTCAGAAAGGGCTGGTCCTACAAAAGAGAATGGGACAACTACCTCAGGCAGCCAACTTTGGGTGTCAGGAAAGGGCAATCAGTTTTATTTACCTTATAATTGCATTTTTATTGTCACAAATTATATCCTTCCTAAAATGAGGTGCCCAGAACTGAACCCATTTCTCCAGATAAGGCTTGACTAATGCAGAATATAGGGGAATATTCCTTCCCTTGTTTTGGAAATCACAGTTCTCTGAATTCAGCCTATAATACTATTTGCCTTTTTTGCTGTAGCATCACACTGCTGGGTCATGTACAATTTAAGATCATAATCTCAAGGAGAAGCATTTGTGGAATTTGCCCTACCTAGCACAAAAATCATTTGACTAGGGAACTGCGTACCTTGGCTTGTTGGGGATGGGAATAGGGTGCTATTTACCATAATTTCTCAGACAAAATGTTTTGGTCTGCAACTAATTCTTTTGATTGCAGGTTCCATTTGCATGAGCAACCTAAGTTTGTATGCCAAAATAAGCTTCAGATAAAACCTTTATGAGATACTCCTTTGATATTGGTCACAGATTCAGCCCTCTATTTGCCTCTGGATAAGACTTTTGGCACTGATAAACCAGTAGATGATACTGTTCAGTTCCATACTGCTCAGTAATGCTTATACCAGGGCTGGGGCACATGCAGCTCTCCAGATGTGTGCAGGACTGCAACTCCCATTATCCCTGACCATCAAACATACTGCCTAGAACTGATGGAAGATGCAAATGAACAATATGTAGAGGGTTGTGCTTTGCCCACTCATGGCCTTCACCAAATGGCAGTGGATCTTTGGAGTTTCAAGCAAGGGCAAGAATCTAGAAATGTTTTAAAACTAGGGGAAGGAGAGGAGTGATCAAGTGGGCTGGCAGCAGTAGTTCTATATAATTTAAAATTTAAAAATATAAATTCAAGAGGAATATCAACTACACTGAAAATGTATAATTGACAACTGCAGAAAACCCCACAAGCTCCAACAATGGACCATTTGGCCTTCTCTGTACCCTCAGCAATGAGTCTCCTCCTGGAAACTCTCAGTTCCACCTCCCTTTCCACATATAGAGCTCTTAATTTCCCTCTCCCATCATAGTATAACTTTACTCCTCATTCTACAGTGACAAGAAAGCCAGAGGTTGCCTGCTCTTAGAAGACTAGCTGCTGTACCCCCTCAGTACTGTTAGGGTATCCCCAAATGATGATTTTTATATGGCCTTAGGTCTGTGCACTTGGTCTGCCTCATTCAAGTCATTTTCTGGGTGGGATGGGGCCCCCTCTTCTCTTTGTAAGGTACATTTCCCCAGTGCTCTTCTAGAAACCTTATGAATTACTGGTTTGGTCTAGTGGGTAAGGAAATCCTAAAGAAGGAGCTTTTCTTACCAATTTCGTTCAGAAAAAAAAGGAGGGCTGGAGAAGAGAGGAGCTGCTGTTGCAGGGGAAAAGCATTAGGCCTTTTCACCTTGAATAATGTCGCACGATTTTCAGTGATGCATTTGGGAGAGGACAAAAGGGTAAAATCCTTGTAGTGGAATTTCTATTACCTATTTGTTTATTTTATTTAGGGCTTTAAAGTTTGCATCCAAAATTGAAATGCAGTCCGCTTTTCACATTTGCTAGGATTAGGGGTGCAGGAAAAAATGGAAAAGTTGCAAATATCAAAATGCATGTGTGTGTATTTGGTGAGGAGAGTGGGCACTCAGGGTTGGCGGCATGGTGGCCCTATACTTCCTCTCTCTTGCCCATCTCCTTCCTTGGGTGTATGTGGGTGGCACTGGGAAAAGGTTTGTAGTGCTGAGAAATTGGGCTGTGAGCTGTCCTCAGCTGGCCAGGCAGTGGCTGGTAGAAGAGGAGGGCAACCAGAGATGGGTTTTTAAAGAGCTCTGTGGCCTGATTGGAGCCACCGTGAAGGCAGGTTTCCCTGGAAAAGAAGTACCTGAGATGGGGGGGGGACGGGTGAGATAAACTTGCAAATAATCAAATTCATTAAAGTCAAACCTGCAAATGTGGATGGGCAACTGTACTGCTAAGCGATGTATGTAGAAGAGTCCTACAGTCAAATGCTGTACTGACACCTCTTTGGATGCACAGCACTTTGGGACACTAGATATATGTTCAATTCAGAGTACAATTTAATGTATGATGGTTGTGTTTTTTTTACAAGAAGTTTAAATGCACACATATATATCTCCATTAGGAAAGAACTCTGGAATAGCTGCACAACACCACTGAATGGTAGTGGTTGCAGCCCTCTGTTTAGTACGGATGAGTGCCTCATAAAGTTTAAGGCGCCTACATATTCTGATACTTTCGGAACTGGGGTGGCCAACAGTGGCCGGGTGGATGAATCCAGTCCAAGTTTTAGTTCAGACTGTAATCAGGCTATTGAAGGGAAGGTGCTGAACTTTTGATGGGCAAATAGTCATAACTCCTTTAAAGTCTGAACTAAAACCTGGGATGGATGTACTGCCTCACTGACATGGAAACCAACAGCTGCCACTAGTGGGCAATATATTTTCAGATGAACGGATATACTGGTGATGGAGGCCATACAGATGAGCAAGACAGAGTGGTGGATGAAACTAGGACCAGTAGTGGGTGGCCAGCACACCTTCCCCTCACCACACTCTTATACCACCAGGCATAGGTCTGTTCCCGTCACACAGACACATTCTGTGTAGGCACACATTCAGATCTTCCTCTCCAATGCAATCTTTCATTTCCTTCACAACTTGGGATAGTTTCTTTTTGGTCCACAGCACAGCACACAAAATCCTCCAATGAGCATTGCCACTGTGAGTTATAGTCCAAAAAAGTAACTTTACTGAGCTGTGCTCTCACAATGCCTCCTCCTAAATCCAGTTGGTAACAAAGCCAAAGAACGCAGAAATGTCAAAACGTGATGGTTTGTGGGACAAAATTCAAAGGATGCAGAATTTTGCTGCCGCCTACTGGGGGACTGAAAGCCTAACATTTTGATGAGGCAAATTCCCAGAAAAAAAATGACTTCATGTTCAAAGCCACAGGAACTAAAAAAATGCTACTTATTACCATAGAGGTACTAGGGTGCCTAAATACCCTGAAGGCACCCCATCCTGTCTGATTTTGAAAGCTAAGAAGGGTCAGGCTTGGTTAGTACTTGAACAGAGGACCACCAGGGAATATCAAGTGCTGTAGGCTATATTCAGAGGAAGGAAAAGTGGCAACATCCCCTGTAGGGCTGCCTTATCCATTAGGCACTTTAGACACAGTGCCTAGGGCCTGTGAACATTTTAGGGTCTATGAAAACAGGATTGTAGGGCCTGCAAAACATCCCTAGTGGCATGTCAAGCCGAGGCTGGGAGGTTAAAAAAACAAAAGTGCCTACGGCCTGTGAAAAACTTAATGCAGCCCTGGTCTTCTGAATACATTTTGCTATGAAAACCTTCAAACCAGGTGTCCATAAATCAGAGAAGACTTATGGAGACACACACCAGAAACAATAACAAAGTATCATGGGGCCTCCAGATATTAATTGGACTCAGACTCTTGTAATGCCTTTCCACTGACCATAATGGCTGTATCTGATAGGAATTGAAGTCCATCAATATCTAAAAGGGACAGTTCCTCATCCCCGTCCAAGGTGAACGAAGAGCAATCAAGCTGATGGTTTGGCTGAGTTCAGATACAGACATGTGTCTTGTTCAGCTTCTGTAGTTAACCAGGTGAACAGAGGCTGCAACACACAAACAGACCCATATCAGAATGACCCATTGAACAGTGTTTCTATAAAAGACACACGCAGGAATAGCACTGTGACTATTTGAACCTCTTGTCTTTGCTGTGTTCTTGCTAGATGGCCTCAGACACTGGTGTGGAACCTCTGGTCCTCTGACATTTGGGTTTAAAAGTCCCATCAGCTCTACACAGCACAGCCAAGGCTACTGGAGTTGTCACTCAGAACAGCAGAAGGGCCAAATGTTCCCCACCCCTTGATAAAGGATTTCTTAGACAGCAATCCTATATGCACTTCCCTGGGAGTAAATCCCATCAAGCTCTGTGGGGCTTACTGTTCTTCTGAACAGAGATGCAGAGGATTATACTGCTCGTTTATTAATCACTTTACTCTTTAATCAAGAAGGGGACAATCCCGTATGGCAAACATGCTGGAGCGTGTGTGTGTGAGAGAGAGAGAGAGGGGCAGAGGAGTGAAATACACGACTTTATCTTTGCCAGTCCAGTGCGTCTACTAGCACTGTGTCCGCAGCTTGGGGGCGCTCCTGGACTCGCCACTTCAGATGACAGCTCAAATAGATGCGGCGGCCAGGAGTGCCTGCTATCAGCTTCGGCTGATATGCCAGCTGCACCCCTTCCTGGACCTGGAACACCTAAAAACAGTGGTGCATGCACTGGTAACTTCACGGCTCGACTTCTGCAATGCACTCTACATAGGGCTACCCATATGCCTAGTCTGGAAACTTCAGTTAGTTCAGAATATGGCAGCCAGGTTGGTCACCGGTAGACCTAAAACTGACCACATAACACCAATTCTGAAGTTGTTACATTGGCTGCCTATTAGTTTCCGGGCACAGTACAAGGTGCTGGTTATTACATTTAAAGCCCTTTATGGCTTGGGGCCAGACTACCTGCAGGATCGCCTTCTCCCATATAATCCGCCCCGCACGCTAAGGTCCTCTGGGAGGAATTTACTGCAGCCAGTCAGAACTAGGTTGGCTGCGGTTACCCAGAGGACCTTCTCTTCTATCGCTCCCAAGCTATGGAATGGCCTGCCGGAGGAGACCCGGCATATTACCAGTCTTGACAGCTTTAAAAGAGCAGTCAAGACTGATCTCTTCCGACAGGCCTTCCCAGACTAGCATTTCCATCGCCTCCCATCTATTGCCTTGTTGCCTTGCTAACAGTAGTTGATGGACTGTTAATTGCTGTGTATTTTAAGGGGTTGGTTTAGGTGGGTTGGTGGGTGTGGAGGATGGGGTATGTTTTTAATGTCTTTTAATGTATAGTGTATGTTGTTCGCCACCTCGATCCGTGTGGAGAGGCGGGATACAAATAAATATTATTATTATTATTATTATTATTATTATTATTATTATTATTATTCTGCTGGCATATCTTTTCAGGTTCTACCATATCCACCAAGTCCAGCCCAGTTTTCCCCGACCTAGATCCCTCCTGACAGGTGAGGAAGTGCACAGCTTATTGAGGGTAAGGAATCCTACTCATAGAAAGCCAGCCTACCAAGCAGTAAAAGGGCTGAATTTGGGGTCCTGAGCAGAGGCTTTTTGTACGATTTGTCCCTCTCCCCCAATGCAGTCTCCAGTGCAGTCTCATAATGGGACTTGTGCCCTTGTGGCGCAGTGGTTAAATGCTGGTACTGTAGCCACAACGTTGTGACTTTGATCCTGCAGGGCTCCAAGTCGACTCAGCCTTCCACCCTTCTGTAGATCAGTAAAATGAGTACCCACCTTGTTGGGGGCAATCAGCTAAATACATGTAAACTGCTTAGGGAGTGCTTGCACTAGTAAGCGGTATAGAAATGTAACTGCTATCGCTATATTGCTATGTGCCATATCCTCTGAGTATTCCATCCCTCTCCAACCTGATGCCCTCAAGACATTTTGGAATATATAAGTCCTTGGCAAATAATTGTGTTGGTTGGTGCTAATTCAAAACAGCTGGAGGAAAAGGCTGTTAAGCCTCAGACTCAGACCATTTCCGCACTACAGTGTTAAAGTGCTGCTATTCCACTATCAACCTCCTATGGAATTCTGGGGTTTGTAGTTTAGGGAAGGGCACTTTGAATTCTCAGCCAAAGAGCTCTTTGGTCTCAGTAAACTACAAACCCCAGAATTCCACAGAGCGTTGAAAGTGGAATAGCAGCAGTTTAACACTGTAGTGCGGAAATGGCCTGAGTTCAATCTGGCCCTTGTTGAGTCAAATCTAGCCTCCTGGACCAACCCATACAGTCACCTTCCCAATGACACCATAGATTTGTGGTTTCCCAGAATTCATACAGTTCCTCTCTCTCCAACTCTGAAGGATTAAAATGCCTTTCCTAAGGCTTAGTTGCTGGACATAAGAGCTTTAAAGTAAAATATGCTGGGATTTTTGGTCGTTATTATCTAATATATCAAAGTCAAAGGTAGTCTGTTTGTCTGTATCAGGTGAAGGCCTCATATGATTGGCTGTGTCAGGCAAAGTCCTCATATGATTGGCTGCCTAAGAAGATTCTATGGAACCCTGGGGTTTGCAGTGTAGGGAGGGGCCATTAGAATTCTCAGCCAAAGAGATCTTGGGCATGGCTGGTTGCTATGGAGACAAAGCCTAACAGCAAGGAGGAGGGCAGTATATTCCTTCAGGAACCCAACTTCTGTGTGTTATTAATTCTGAATACAGATTGGACTGGGGAATATGGGGAAAAGTTACAGGTACTGGACAAGACAGTTTGGGCAATTAGAGACACAGTATCTCAGATCTTTCTAACAAGTATTACCTATGAGAAAAGAAATCCTGGGCAACACTGGGTATATATGCTAGTTGTTGTTGTTATTGTTGTTATTATTATTATTCTATGATTCTATGATTTCATTTATATCGCACTTTTCCAATAACAGGACTCAAGGAAGCTTACAAATTATTAAAACCTGTACAGATTTCAAACCATACAAAACCATCACTACACATACACATACATTTTATTTTTAAAAAAACCAAGCAATTTATAGAGGCAAAACCATTTAAAATTCAGTAAAAGATAGCATATTTTTAAAAATAATTTATTTGGATTTATATCCCACCTTTTTCCTAATATGGGGCTCAAAGCAGCTTATAATGTAAGTTAAAGCAAAATTAAAATAAAATAAAATGAATATTAAAAACAATATAAGTTAAAATAAAATAACTAAAACAAAATGTAGCAAAAAATTTTGTAGCATAAGACTTCTTTATTTCTGTTCTGCATCCTATTGCCAAAGCATATTTTGGAACCAAAAAATAAACAAGCTGAAATGGGTATTAAATTCACTCAGAACTAGAAAAAAGGTTGATTTATTGATTAGGGACTATATTTCATTCTTGGAAAATCATTTAAACCCCCTCCCATATTTTTTCTCATTTTAACCAATGGCCAATCCCTTCTTCTTCACTTTGCTACTCCACTAGGCTCCACCTTGGTGCACAATGTTTTTTATGCCTGATCCTATTTAAAGCATATAAAGCATTTAACCAAGGGACAGGAAAGATGCATCTCTCCAGGGTATCCTTGGACTGTATCTCTCATCAGCCCTAGCCAGCATAGTGAATGATAAGTGCTGGGAGCTTGAAATCTGACAATATCTGGAGAGCCACATGCTTCCAACCCCCTTGTAAATCTCAGCTAACTTCCTATAACACAACCTCTTTTTTTTTAAGTGGGCAAGAGAAGAAAATGTCACAATTGTATATTTTTACTTTAGTCTAAACCGAAGGTAGGAATCATGTAGCCCTCTAGATGCTGCTGGATGCTGTTCTCAACTTTTGTATCATTGGCTACATCAGCTGAGGTTGCTGGGACTTGTAGTTCAATAACATTTGGACATGAATCTCATTCCTAGTTTAGACTGCAATTATCATATACAGTCAGCTCTCCACATTGGTGGCTTTCACTTTTGCGGATTTGATTATTCACGGATTATTTGCTGTCACTTCTGCTGCCTCCCTATGCCATTTTTAATAATAGGGACTGCAAGCCTCGTGAGACTGAGAAACTGTGAACAAGGCTTGTAAGTCCCTATTAAAATGGCGTGGGGCAGCAGTGGAGGTGGCAGTAAGCCCCACTTGCCACCCACTTCTGCCTTGTGAAGGAACCCTGATATCTCAAAGGAATCCACAGTGCATTGAATATGATGATCATACTATTTTTTTCTGTTTTAAATATGGTTTGGGAGGGCCTATTCATGTTTTTTTCACTTTCACGGGGGTGCTGTGCCCCTAACCTTAGCAAATGTGTAAGGACGACTGTATTTCCAAATTAAGACTGTAATCCAAGGCCCAAGGAGCCAGCATCGTCTAGTGGTTTGAGCATTGGATTACAATTCTGGAGAACAGGGTTCAAACCCACATTAGGTTATGGAAAAGGAGCCCTGGTGGCGCAGTGGTTAAATGCCAGTACTGCAAGCCACAAGGTTGTGAGTTGATCCTGCCAGGCTCCAAGGTTGACTCAGCCTTCCATCCTTCCACAGGTCGGTAAAATGAGTATCCAGCTTGTTGGGGGCATGTACAGAAAAATGTATCGAAATACATGCTATTTGTAAGTTGTTCGCCACCTCGATCCATATGGAGAGGCGGGATAAAAATTTAATAATAATAATAATAATAATAATAATAATAATAATAATAATAATAATGGAAACCTACCAGGTGAACTTGGACAAGTCACACTGTCCCAGCCTCAGAGAAAGGCAAAGGCAAACCCCTTCTGAACAAATTTTGCAAAGAAAACCCCATGATAAGTTTGCTTTAGGATTGCCTTAAGACGGAAAATGACTTGAAGAGACGCAACAAGAACAGCAGTACCTGAAAGTAAGCCCTACTGAACATAATGGGACTGACCTCTGAGTATGCATGTACACAACTCTGTTGCTAAGATATCATGGCTTATCCTAGAACATAACATGGCAAGGAATCTCTTTTGGATTTGGCCAGTTTCCTGTGAAAATCACCAAGCCTCATTCCAGCTCCTTCCTGGGTTTACCGGGAAGGATTAGTGAAAAACAATGTGATTTGATAGTTCATGCACAGGGAATCCACTTTAATGGAAGGAGTCCATTCTTGTGAATGTTTTTCCCATTTCACATCAGCAAAAAGAGTATTTGCCCTACATGATTTAGATGAAAGCAATAACTGTTGCTAAAATGCATGAGAAGATTATATCTCTTTTAAGCCATCTGCAGCCTGAGGGCTGCCATTCATAACTTGAATCTTCTGATCGTTCTTATCTGTTCCTGATAGTATCGTCACTTTTTTTCCCTCTTTTTTGGAAGCCGTGGGGGGAATCCATATAGTCTCTGATCGTTAATCTGCTTCTGAAGAGATGCCCAGAGATGCATTTCTGCTACCTGAAAGTGTTTTTCACAGTCCAGATCTAAACACAAGTCTGTTGTTGTTGTTGTTGTTGTTGTTGTTGTTGTTGTTGTTGTTGTTAGATGTCTTCAAGTTGGTTCCAACTTCTGTTGATCTTCTCATAGGGCTTTCTTGGCAAGATTTATTCAGAGGAGTCGTGCCACTGCCTTCCTCTGAGGCTAGGTTTCCATAGTTCAGTGGGGACTTAAACCTTGGTCTCTCAGAGTCCTAGTCCAAGGTTATTTCCACACTACACTTTTACAGTGCTATTATTCCACTTTCAACCTCCTATGGAATCCTGGATTTGCAGTTTAGGGAGGGGCCTTTAGAATTCTCAGCCAGAGAACTCTTTGGCCTCAGGAAACTACAAACCCCAAAATTCCACAGGTTGTTGAAAATGGAATAATAGAAAACACTACACCACACTGGCTCCTACTTGTACTTGGGACAAAAGTAAGCTCCAATTGCTTTCTAATACTTCAGAAATAGAAGCCATGTGGCTGGTACCAACTACTGTGTGCCGTGCAAATACAACCCACAGCCCAGAGCTCTCTCCTCCCTGTTAGTTCCACCATCACAACATAATTTTTCTGTTCATTCCCATAATAATTGTTCAACACCCTGCCAGCATGGGGATTTATTTTTTTATTTTTATTGATTATACAGAGCAAAAAAAAACAAAACAAAAAAGTAAAACACCATGTGATACACATAATAGTGAAACAAAGAAATTTCATCAAAAACAAACTTACATTATTATTTCTCTCTAAGACCATTACAATCATAAACTTATTCAGCTTATTCTATATCATACTACTTGTATACTTTTGCTACCTATCTCTAGATCTCATTCTCATTATACTCATTATTATTATAATAATTTCATTCTTAATTCTATATTTTTCCCTTACATTTAATCTATTGCTATTACTAAATATAATCTCATTACTTAACATATCAAACTATCTCTAAAGGTAAACCCACTCCCCAACAGCATGGGGATTTAATAACATACAAGTCCATTCTTTTATGAGTTCTAACTGTTCCAAATAAAGGCAGCTGTTACCCTGATCTCTGGGGGTCCCGGGAGGGACACCTAAATAACCAAACAACAAACACAACCTTTGGGGAAAATTAGCTGGAGCACTCACTAAAGCTAGCGAGAGGTAGGGTAACTTAGCGGGATCTTGCAACCCAGCGTCTACGGGGTCAGGTCAGTCAAGCAGTCAGACGGTTTAAAATAGCAAAAACGATGTTTATTAAACACAGACAACATTAAAGACAACACAGGCACACAGCTAACAGAAGAACTGGAAATAGGGATTTTCGGAGGGAAATGGGGGATACGACACCTGTCTTGTAGTCCTGGAGAGATATGAAGATAGAGTTCGTTGGGGTGCAGAGCAGAAGCTCTGCGCGGTTCGCTGAGGGGAGCTCGCCAGACACAGTGGCAGCAAGGCGGGATGAAAGTCCGGAGTGATCCGAGGAAGGTTTCAGAATCGGGGGCTTTTATAGGGTGAATTGTGACTGCAGGCCATACCTTACTCGGGGAGAACAATGCGATTTAGGAGCAGGACAAAGCTTTGGAAAGGTCAGAGTTTAGCATGATTGGCTTAAAGCCGAATCAACAATAGTGTAGCCCGTATGCAAATGCGGAGGGCTTAGTACAGCTTTGTAAGGCTACCTGCTCGGGGCTAGGAGCCTTTGTTAGTATCGCGCATGAGCAAAAGGGTGTTTGCGGGAGAAGTCCCTGAAGCGACGAACCGGCTCTGTCTGGCCTGCTTGGGTGGAGAATGGAATGTCCAGCAATTATCGGCCGCACCTGTTTACGTGCTTGTTCAGAGGCCTCGCAAACACGTGGAGCGGGGTGGCAGAGGAAGGCTGAATGGTTTGATATCAAAACGATATCAAGTGCTATCTCTGGGTAGGCCTGGACCGCAGTAACACAGCCATCACCGTTTATAGTACCCAGTGGATCTGTATCTGTTCAGTCCAGTCAATTCCATCCATGATGAGGTATGTCCTACCCAAGCATGTTGAGTGGGGATGAAAGGACTGACCCTTCTCACATAGACAATTCAAGTGTCAACAACTCATACTAGATCAATCCCTAGAATCAACTACACAACTGAATGAACAATTCGGTTTCTTAAACAGTGGGGAAGCAGGTAACGTGGTATTATGGTGTTGGATTGACTTGCGAAATGCAGATTCTAGTCTCCACTGAGTCCTGAAACTGATTCTGTGACCCTGCAAAAATCAGTCACTCTCTGCCTGCTCTGTCTTACAGGGTTGTTGTGAGGATAATACAGAGCAAAGATGAGTAAGTCTTGAGTTCCCCGGAGGAGAGGCCACTGGGATACAGAAAGAGAGAGAAATAAACAGGGAAATGTGTGCTTTGTGTGGTGGTTGGGTTTCTTCCCCCAATTCACATGTTCCAGAGCCAGGCCTTGGACACTGGCCCTTCTGGCTATTCCAGCAAAGCTCAACAGGAGTTAGGGTTAAGGTAAGAGTGCGAAACATGGCTTCCTACAGATGTTGTTGTGTTGCACTTCCCAGCAGCCTTAGCCAATATTGCCAACGGGAAGGGTTGCTGGAAGTTGACGCTCCCAAATTGTGGAACGCCCTCAAATTGTGGAATGACCTGCCAGAAGAGATTGAACAGCTGGACACACTGTCTACCTTTAAAACAGCATCTCTTCCAGCAGGGCTATCCAGGTGGTTTTTAAATTAGGAATTGATCATTTTTAATATGTATTCTTTTGAAGCTGATGCTATGCCCTTTTGAGTGATTATGTATTTTAACTGTTGTTCATGTTTCTAACCATGTGATGTGTCTATTTATTCTTGTATTTTAATCTGCTGCTCCCCGCCTTGATCCATGCGGGGGGGGGAATGAGAGAAATAAAATACATTTTAGTTTTTGCAAATATTATTAACAGTATTACTAACATATATGTATTAGCTTATAACACACTTTAAATATATTTACACACATATACTTTAGTATTTGAGCTTTTGTAATACAGTGAAGTCTTAGGCCCTTTTCGCACGGGCCTTTTCTCGCGCGACAGCCCCATGAGCCTCGTGGGAGTGGGAGCGTTGCTCCGCACGATGCACTCCCACTTCCGCCGGGCTCACGGGTCTGAAGCGGCGCGAGCGCGGGTTTTTTGATTTTCGCTTCCAAGCGAAAATCACCCGCGCTCGCGCAACGCTCCCGGCGCCCGCGCGCACTTACCTTTCATGCGGAGAGTCCAGGAGCTGGCCGGGTTGTGCCTCCTTCCCTCCGCCCCTGCGGAAGGAAGGGACAGGGGGGGCGCATGCGCGCGCGTGCGGGGGGGCGGATGGGAGGAACGCCTTTCTCGCGCGCGCGCGCGCGGGGGGCAGACAGGAGGAGCGCCTTTCTCACACGCGCGCGCGGAGGGAGGCGGACGGGACGAGCGCCTTTCTCTCTCGCGCGCGGGGGGGCGGACGGGACGAGCGCCTTTCTCTCTTACGCGCATGGGGGGCGGACGGGACGAGCGCCTTTCTCTCTTGCGCGCATGGGGGGCGGACGGGACGAGCGCCTTTCTCTCTTGCACGCATGGGGGGGCGGACGGGACGAGCGCCTTTCTCTCTTGTGCGCGGGGGGCGGATGGGACGAGCGCCTTTCTCGTGCGCGTGGGGGGGGATGGAGGGGACAGGCTCCTTTCTCGCGCACGTGGGGGGGGAATGGACGGACGTGCGAGCCGCTGCCGCCGCCTCCGGGAGGCTGCTGCTTCCCCGCTTGTTCCTTCGCCTGCGGAAGGAAGGAGGAGGGAAGCGGCAGCCTCCCAGAGAAGGCTTCATGCGCGAGCCGCCCTCCCCCGCTCGCGCGAGAAGACTAATGCGAAAAGGGCCTAAGAGGCATATTTTTAGAAACTGGCAGCTGAAGAAGACCTTGGAGCAAGAGAACCAGACAGATAGAGATAAGGTATTCAATAGTGGGGTGTATGTACTCCTCTTTTGGGAGGCACCTGCTTATGCAGACTGAAGGTCAGCAAAAGCTGAAAGGAGTAAACTAAGTTGATAAAGAAAGACAAGACAGGAATTTGGCACTGTTTAGCAAAATGGGAGGTTAAAATCTGTTTGATGGGCATTTTGAAATTACTAATGAGAATTAAGGGACCATGAGGGAAAAACGTGATTATGTGCGTGATCATATATACTGTAAATATGGGGAAGGGGGCATGCAACTTCTTAGGCGATTCTGATAGGGTTGTAACCTCTGTGACCTGGCCAATTAGGTCCCAGAGGAGGGAAAACTTGCTCGGGATAAGGAATAAAACATAAGGTATTCAACATTGGGGGGGGGTCCTCTTTCATGAGCACCCTCTTCTGCAGAAGAACTTATAATAAATGTGATTCATTTGATCCTATGCCTAATTTCTTTGTGCGTTTTCTTTTCCTCTGAGTTATTTATCACAGGGAAGAAATGAATTATCATTATTATTAGTACTACTACTATTGTGGGACAAGCTCTGAGCCACGAAGAATCATGGGCCCTCTAGATGCAGTTGGACTGCAACTCCCAGCAACCCCTCTCATTGGCTATGCTGGGTAAGGCTGCTGGGAGCCGCAAACCACTAAGTAAGAAGCTGCGATTCCCATTTTTGCATTAACCATAATGCCAACTGAGCTTTGATAGAATAGCAGGAGCAAGCAGACCACCTTCTCATTTTATAACACATACGTGTTGCTCCCGGTTGATCAAACTCTTCCATCCGCCTTTTCCTTGCCTCTCTTTCCTTTTCTGTCCTATGATTCTATTTTTGTCCTTCTCATGATCACCTACTATTTTTTGGCTTTCATTTCACAAGTTCCACCAAAACCTATATATTTATTATTTCTATTTACGTCACACCTAGGACATCTAAGGCCATTTCCGCACTAGCCTGTTCTAGCGCGATGATTCCACTTTCAACCTCCTCTGGAATCCTGGGGTTTGCAGTTTCGGGAGGGGCCGGCTGGCCCCTCCCGAAACTGCAAACCCCAGGATTCCAGAGGAGGTTGAAAGTGGAATCATCGCGCTAGAACAGGCTAGTGCGGAAATGGCCTAAGTCTCGTACACTTATTTGAAAATAATAAATTATTATTTAAAAAATACAAAACCAGTACAATAAGACTGACGCAACGACAAAAGCCAACAAGATTTTGTAAAAAAGCAAGGACAGCTTAATCAAATATTGATTTTAAAATGACCCAAACAATAAATACGTGCTTACCTAGGAATACAGAACCAGTGGCGTTTATGTACCTAAGATCGGTTTAAAAAGCCAATTTGGATACATGTGAAAAATACAGGCCATTTCCGCACTAGACTGTTATAGCGGTATTGTTCCACTTTCAACATCCTATGGAATCCGGGGTTTGCAGTTTAGGGAGGGGCCTGTCCTCAAAGGCCCCTCCCTAAACTGCAAACCCCAGGATTCCAGAGGATGTTGAAAGTGGAATCATAGCGCTATAAGAGTCTAGTGCGGAAATGGCCACAAACGGCTGGGTTCAGGAAAGAGAACACACGCTTTCCGTTTCTCTGTTTACCCAGACGAGAGTTTGGTTGCTGTTAAATGCCTGGTTCAGAAAGAAAGAAAGAGAGCCCGATTTTAAAAATAGAAGATTAATGCACGCTAATAATACAATTAGCCGGCCAAGCGTGGAAGCGGGGGCCGTCCGCGGTGCGCGCCAGCGACCCCTAGAGGCCGCAAGCGGCGCTGCAACGGCGGGAGCGCGGAGCGGGAGAGGGCAGGAGGAGGAGGAGGAGGAACAGGGAGATAGACGTTCCCCAGTCCTGCGGATTATCTGCTGCCCGGCCCTCCCATTGGCCAGCCCACCTGTCCTTATCCTCCTTCCCTCCCCCCGCCCGCCCCGCCCCGACAGGAGGGGGAGGGGGAGGAGGAGAAGGGTAGCCATCGCCGTTGCCGTGACTACGACCGTTGGTCCCTCCCCGGCTCAAGCGCTGCTATTTCGGGCAGCATCAGCACCGCCGCCGCCGCCGCCGCCACCAAGGTTGCTCCTCCTAACCTCTCTCTCTCTCTCTCTCTGCGAGCTCTTTTGCCGCCTCTGCTTGGCAGGGGGTCCCTGGAGCCGGGCAATCCCAGGCCGCGGGGGGACTGGGGCAAGGCCGGACAGCGCTGGCGGCGGGGGCGACCACAGAGGTAAGGGCACGGCCAGAAGAAGAAGAAACCCGCCTCCCTCCTCCCTAGCCTCCCTCCCCCCTCCCCCCTCCTTCTCTGCCCTCCCCAGGCGCCTGGCATGGCGTGGCTGGAGGGATGAGCTCTTCTAATTGGATTCCACCCCCCCCACCGGTCTACTCTGCAGGGGGGGCTGCAGGGGGGAGGAGGTGAGAAGCCAAGGATGCGGTGGAGGGAGGGTGTTGTGGTTGGAGGGGGGAAGGGGGAAGAGTGATGGGTGCCATTCAGGGCGGGGGAGGACAGGAGGAGGAGGAGGAGGAGGAGGAAAAAGGTGAAGGGATGGTGTCCAGAGAGATGGATCAGACCTGACAGGCAGGCAGAGGAGAAGTGCAGGGGGGGGGAGGACTAGAGATGGTGGAGGGGATGTGACAATGCCAGCAAGCAGAGGGGTGGGTGGGGGCTAAAGAGATGTGACAGTCTCCCCGCTGCACACACGCAAACACACACCCACACACACTCCGGTGGGGGACTTCCCTCTCTCCTGACTCCCTCTTTACCTGGAACCTTGGGAAACAGCAATGCATGGACGTGGACGGCGGGGGGGGGATTAACCTGGGCAGACCTTTGCTCCAGAGACAGCAGCAGGAGCAGCATGGCTTTAGCTCAGTCATGGTTGCCTAGGAGGAAGAGGAGGAGGAGGAGGACCAGACATGGAGCAAAGATGGGATGTCCCAGCCCAGATCCCCATGACAGCGGATCCAGTTGTGATGGGGGGGAGGCAGGATGAGATGGGATGCCTATCCTTTCTGTAGCATCGCCGCGAGAGCGCTTTCCCCCTCCCTCTTGCACGGTCAGCCTGCTTAGATAAGTGCTGAGGTCAGTCTCTGTTCTGGGAATCCCTCCCCCCCCGCGCATGTTTCACTTCTCTGAGAGTGGCCTGTATTCTAGCGTATTCTTCTAAGCATTAGGGTCTTAGGAATATTTGGAGGAGCCCCTCTTGTTTTGTACCGAAATCCTAGGGGCGAGAAGCAAGCTTCCCCCTCCCACATTCCTACTCCCAAATGTTTACGTCCATAACTGAAACTGGAAAAGTGACCTTTCACATGATTTATGATTCAATAGAATAAAATCCAAAGGCCTGCAGAAGATGGTGTCTGTCCGTTTTTGCCTCTCTCCCACCTATGTGATCAGGCAATAAAGGGGCAGATCAGACACGGCGTTGATGGGATAAGAAAATGCATGGCAAAATCAAATAATCTGTTTATAGTCATGCTGTTGGTTTGAACCAAAGATGTTATCCGACTGCAGTGTTATAGTGCTATATATTCCACTTTAACTGCCATAGCAACATCCTGTGGAATTCTGGGGTCTGTAGTTTAGCAAGGCACTAGTGTTTTCTGGCTGAGGATTCTAAATTATCCTTCCTGAAATGCTAATCCCAGGATCCCATAGGATGGTAGTGCTGGGATATAGTGCTGTTAAAGTGGGATATAGTGCTGTTAACAGTGTAGTGTGATAAGGCTGCAAGTCTTGTTGTAACCACTGTGAAAAGAGAGTTTAGAATTACAGTAGAATTGGTAGTGTCCATGGTACTGCAGTACCAACTGTCAAAAACTCAGAGAGCATCCACAGAACTAGGAATCAGTGCCGAAAGTTGGTTCCAGAGAAGAAGAAATGGAGCAGGGGGGTTATCTGTTTTTGTGTGAGCAGATTGTGCTGGGTTTATTAACAGGCTTTCCATATGCAGCCTTTCTTGTTATATATTCTCTGGGATGATCCATCCTAATTTACAGCCAATGTCCAAAATGATATTTTTAACTGGCCCAGAGCTTGCCAGTGTCACAGTACGCATTCTGAACTGAAGAAGTATCAGAAATTGTTACAACAGCCTTGTAAAGTAGGGTAGTGTTATCCTTGTTTTGCTAATGGAGGGGCACTTAACTAAGTTCATGCTTAAACAAAGTATTTTGGGGGAAATAGGTTCATTGGATAGCCACTATGCTGTGCATCATCTCTTTCAAAAGGTGATCTAACAAAAGGTATCACCTTTGTTCCATATTTCTTAAATTCCCTAAAATTTATGGGATTATTCGGAAATTGAATGTATATGGAAAATACTGAATGTAAAATTCTTTTATATCATACTACAGTAAAGCATAATATGTTGTTCTGCTGTACCACATGCATTTTTACAGTTATGAATGTCTTTCTCCTCCAACCCCTTCCCAGCTCCCTTTACAGAGAAAACTGGTTCAATGAAATAATGGCTAGGGTAGAGAATTTTTCCTTCCTGACATGCTAGCTTTTGGTGTTCGGGGAGAGAAGCTTTATCAGTGGTGGTATGTGGGTAGTGGGACCAAAAACCGAATACGCTCAGGGTACGGTGGGAGTACTTCACTATCCTAGATCCAATGCTCCTTCCACTTCTCCAACATACAACTGTTCTCTTGACATAGTACAGAAAGGAAAAAACAGCATCCCAGCTGTGGGGCTGATGTGCTTCTTTCCCCCCAATAGTGTTAGGGAGGAGGCAAATGCAAAGGCTATACTGGTCTAGATGTGTGTGAAAATTCTCCTTGTATAGAAATTAGAAATTAACACTTTCTCCACCGTAAGAATATCCCACACTGCCACATTACTCTGCACATGCCTGAAATAATAAATAGGTCTTCCCCCACATCTGTGAGGAGCATGTTTTGAAACAATGGTGCCTCCATGAAGAAAGCCATAATCAAGTTTCTTCATGTAGTTCAGGTTTTAAGCTAATAAAGCCAAATATAAATCCTCCTAAAGAAATAATACTTCAAACACTTCAGGTAGAGCAGAACTTTAGAACTTTAGCAGATGTTTTCAGAACATTGAGGGGCCAATATGGCACAATCCTATAAGTACAGTACAGTGATTCATCATGCCAAAAGTAGCCTTTCACTCACACAGATAGCAAGTTTTGGCTGCCTGCCTGGCTTTGACATGCCTTTTCCACAAAACGAAAGAATATAAAGCAGTTGCAGGGTTGTGAAACAAACCTAGCCCTGCCCACCAAATAGTGAGAACCATGTCAGAAAGGCTGTAAGTTTATACCAGAGTCTGCCATGGCACACAGGAGCACTTCTTCTTAGATATGTATTAGGCAGACTGAAGCAGCCATCCCAAAGAGTTGATCCCCACCACCACCACAAAAGGCCACAGGACATTTAGCTGGTTAATTCATTTTAATTACATTTTTGTGGCCAGGAAAGGGGGATGGTGTTCTTGTGGGATTTGACATCATGGATGACAAAATTACTTTGCTGATAGTGGTTGCTGCTATGCACCTTGGCTTGAGGAGGGAAGAGGATGCTGCTTGATACTCTGCCTCAGCCTGCAAAATGTCTTTGCCCGGCCTGGTTATATACCTACAAAGTATATTTGAATTTGAGTCATTTCAACATTTGTGTTTCCCAGCAGGACAAAGTGAGGCAACCTCTGGGGGCCCTGCGAAGCCCCCCTGTTGGTTGTGGGGGGCTAAGTTTGGGCCCCCGAAGTGAGATCCCTGGCTGTGCTGACTGTGGGGCAGTCATGGGGGGTGCCGGCCCCCATGTCCATGATTGGGGATCAGAACGGATAGAACCCTGTGGCATCAGGTCAGTTCAGCTTGATGTTCCTTAACCTAAGAGGGCTGTGAAACAGAAAGGTGGCGGGAGGGATGGAAGGAGGGGGAGAAGGAGGAGCCATCCCTCCTGCCTAACATTAGGGTCTCCTTATTCTTCCTCTCCAAAAAGCTGCAGTACACGGCAAAGCCCCCAGGTGACGTGTGAAGCTCGGATCCCCACAACAGAGACCACCCCAGCTGCAGGAGGTGAGTGAAGTAGTAGTTTTTGTGACAGTGAATAGATAGGCAGCCTGAGGAGGCAGAGGTGGTGCAAGCCAAGGACCCTTTCATACCTCGAGGCCCCTCCCTAAACTGCAAAGCCCAGGATTCCATAGGATGTTGAAAGTGGAATAATAGCACTATAACAAACTAGTGCAGAAATGGCCTTCAACTGCTGGGGCTACATCAAGTGGAATCCTGAGAGCTGCAATGTGGTGAGAGGCACTCAAGCTCTCTCACAAGGATTTTCTAATTACCCCTGCAAATCCCAGGATTCCATAGGATGGAACCATGGCAGTTAAGGTGGAATCATAGCACTATAACTGTGTAGTATGACGGGGCCTCTGGTTGGCAGTGATGTTTTAGCACAGGATTCTGTCTTCAGCTGAGCAAAGGATAAAGAGACAGCAACATTGGCCTTTATGAACTGCCACTCATTCCAAGATGGAGGCAAGGGGCTCTTTAGTCCTGCTCCTTTTATGGCCCGAATAGTTGCCAATGGACACTTTCTTTAGGCCCTGCTCACTATCACTTCCTTGTTTCTTAGCTGGATTGCATTTGGCAGTGAGTAACTGAAATGGTTTAAAAGGAGTATCTTATCTAACCCTCTTGTGCTGTCCACATTGCAAAAGGGCCAAAGAGTTCAAAAGCTCTTTAGGCCTGTCTCTTGGCCAGCATGAAAATGGCTGAGATACAGAATGGAGTTAGGTGTGGGGAGGAGGGTAAGTATGAGATATGAATGGAAAACTTGGAGAGCCAGTTTGGCACCTTAGACATCAATTTGCTTGTGGGGTAGCCCATTTGTGTGAGTACCAGAGATCACGAAGAAGAACCTATTTTCTTCCTTGTAGCGCTGGCTTGTAAATAATTGTTGCCCATGGGAAATAAAAATTACCTGAACAAACAGGTGGTTCTGTTCTCCCGTCTCCTTGCCCCACTTTAAGATTGTGGATGATTTACAAGGTCAGATGTTGGTGGGCAGGCAAGTAGAATATTTTTGTGCTCTTGTAGAAAATCATAGTAGGGCTTAACTTTGCTGTGTATTCCAAAACGTATTGTTGCCGTTTTGGCCTGAGTTAGTCAAATAGACTACTACAGTGCTAAAATTATGAGTGTGTTGCATATACAACAAGTTTTGTTTCAGTGCAATTGTTGCAGTTTCATCTTGCCATCTGTGATATCTGTACATCCCCAATATTACTGCCAGATTTGAAAACTTTCCCCCTGAAACACAGAGGAGAGGCAAGCAAGCCTCGAGCTGGTACTGAATATGAAGGTGTGTTCTTGTGGAATTAAAAATGAAGAAATCATAAAAAACCCTACCACATTTTGGTTTGAAACCTTCCTCTGGAGCAGTAGAGTCTGCCAGTCTTTTTCATGAAGGAAACTTCTGTATGATCCCTTCTTGGCAAGAATCCTCACAATTTATTAAAAAATCAGAACATCTACATTACTTAAGATAAACTTCTTTCACTTCCTTAAATATGCCAACAGATCAGGCATGATAGAGCCATACACTACCTGTATCCAATGAGGAAATTACAGATAGTAGGTAACTTTTGGTCTTTTGTTTAATTTTGTGTTTTCCTCAGACTAGTTTCAAAAGCTCTCTGCAAGATACCTGTTCTCATCTCTGGCAAGGACACTCTGATCCTTCTCTAGCAGTCTGCAGGGCATGGTGAAAATGAGGAGTGGGCAGAGAAGATGGTGTCAGAAAGGAAGATAAAGAGTGGCCCATCTCACGTTTCACCCTGGTCTCACACACTGCTGCTTTCAGCCTGGTACCCCTGCCATCATACAGCCCCAAACAGATTAAACCTGAGGGATATAACCTTCAGCATTAAGATCAAGTCACCGTATCTCTGCTTTTGGTCATCTCTGGTGCTCCCGAGGAAGAAGAAAAATACCCTGCACTTTTAGATCTAAAGGGCCCCAACTGGGATACCGGATTTAGGCCCTTTCCGCACCTTACCGTCTTCTGGCGCTGGGGTGTGGGGATCGTGCGAGCAGCCTCCAGTGAGAGGCTCTTGCATCCAGGATCCTTCGGCTCCGCACGAGCTGCCTGCTTGCGTGAGAGCCCCGCCTCTTCCTTCTGCAGTGCAGCCTAGGGCCCTTTTCGCACCTTACCATTTTCAAGCGCTGGGGTGTGAGGATCGCGCGAGCAGCCTCTGGCGAGAGGCTCTCGTCTCCAGGGTCCTTCGGCTCCACATGAGCTGCCTGCTCAGGTGAGAGCCCCGCCTCTTCCTTCCGTAGTGCAGCCTGGGAGTTTCCCAGGCTGCGCTGGGGCAGAAAGCACGACCGGTGTGGCTCCAGAGGCTCCGCATGCCAGGTAAGTGCATGCAGGGCCTGGGAGCAATGCATGATCACGCACCATTTTCGGCTTTTAACCAAAAATGAAAAGGTGCACGATCGGCGCCTGCGACCCCTGGAGCATCACACAATTGTGAGTGCGTCGTGCAGATCACTCCTCACAATTGTGTGACGCTCCAGGCCCTCTTTCGCATGGAAAATGCTGTGCGGAAAGGGCCTTAGTCTGCAATCCTACACCCATTTTTCTGGGAGTAAGCCCTATTGAGCTCAATGAGACTTACTTCTGAGTAGAAGAAATGTATAGGATTGCACTGTTAAAAATTATAATATACCTGTTATCAATGTATCCAATTCTGTTTTGCAGTCAATGGTTATCTTGGCTCCTGCAACTGCCCCAAGCAGACGATTCCAGAAAATTAGTCCTTCTAAATGTATGAATGGCTAGTTTATAACCAGTTTATGGCCTTGCATTCCATAGCAGTGCCTCATCTTGGCTAGAGCTGAAATGGGTATTTGAAATTCACTGAAATTTCCAATTTCACCATTTAAGTGTGCATTTTGAATGTGACATTTTGCCTCGATTGAAATGGTTTAGATGTGCTGGCATCTTTTTGGTGCTTTTGGCAGGCATTTATTTGTTGTTTGTTTACATTTGTCTATACCCCACTTAAACCAGTCTCACATAGCTACTAAGCCTCTCATGACATACATCAATAATTAAAATATAAACAAATAGAAAATATTATAATCTCTCAGCTATCAAGTACTAAACGCCATGACATGCCATCTATCAAATGCTCTTCAGTACTAAATGCCATTACATGTCACTTACCAAATACAGTTAAATACTAAATACTGTTGCTTGCTAACCATCAAATACTAAATCCCATTGCTTATGAGCTATTAAATATAATTAAATACTGAAAGAATATGGTTGCATGTCAGTTATTAAATTCATTACATGTCACCTGTCAAATATCCTAGGAAGTCAAATGCAGATATCAAATATTGGGCAAATATTTGACAAATGATTGTTATCTGGAGAATATTTGACATATCAATTTGGAAGAGATTTTTGTGGCAGAAAAATCACACTCCTTTTGGCTCCAAAGGGTACTATCTTGCTGCCTGTCATTCATGGACAAAGATAGCTCTCTCTCTGTTTTCCTTCTGCCTTACAGTGAATGTCGTGGTAGTCGTGGATGGGAACTGCATCCTGCAATACACCCATCGTCAATCACCTTGCTCCTGCCTTTCCGATGGGGAGCCTCTCTTGCCCAGACACCCTCCTCCAACTTATGGGACTGTGCCTCCCAGCCCCACTATCCCCCGGGGACCAGCTTGTGGGCAAGAAGCTGGACCGCCCCCATCCCGCAGGACTCGTGGACTCAGTGTCCGCTGTTGCACCAAAGCCTGCTTGGGGGATGAAGAAGAACATGCTGAGCGGCACCTCCATCGGGGGCCACCTTGCAGTCGCCTCACCCCAGTGCCCTTGCCTCGCAGCCCCTCAGGGCCCTGGTTTGGAGTGGGATCGCTCAGTGGGGGCCGACCAGGGGCCCGGGTTGTGAAGATCTGGGACCGGCAGCGATGCCCTTTGCTGGAGGAAGGGGATATCATTGCCAAGGTGAATGGGGCTGATGTCCGAGATTTGACTCCTGGAGAAGTGGAGAGCGTCTTGCAGGAGCACACACGAACGGGTGATGTGATCCTTTTGGTAGAGAGGAAAGGTGAGTGACAACAGCAGGCAGGCAGCGCTAGGGAAGGTTAACCTCCCAGCCCTAAGGAACTAAAATGCTTCTGTGACTCTTTCTTCTCTCTCTCCCCACTCTGTTTTACCATAACTTGCTGAATAACTTAATCCATTATTGTAGCACAACCAAAAGTTGACCAGAGTATTATTTTCATATTTTGATTTTACATATCAGTATCTTGATAACATCTGACAGAAATTTAAAAATCATACAGCCGTCTTCTATAAATGCCTGTCATTTATACTTCCTCCTGTTTACGACTGTAGCTATGCCCTGGGCAGCTAGTCTGCAGGTACTGAGTCATGTCTCCTAAGATGCAGCAAATGCCAGCCAGTGAGCTTCTAACATACCTTTCTGCACCTCCTCCAGATACATAGTCAGTGGCTCTCTCAGTCTCTAAGTCATCCACTTAGCTGAAGCAGGCACCCCTGGAATCTTGGCAGAGAATATAAGACTGTTGTCTATAGTATTTTGCTTTTATGGCTCGGTCAAGCCTCCCACAACAAGAAGCAATCCAGTGTTGCAACTCAGGTCATTGCTTAGAGCAGACAGGAATAGAGTTAAAGTTTCCTGCACAAAAAGCACCATAGATTAATAAAATAATTCAAATAAATCCAAATAAATAACTGAATGGAGTTAAATTAGTATACTGAGAGCCAGAGTGGTATAATGGTTTGATTGTTGTACTACAACCCTGGAGACCATAGTTTGTTTCTCCACTTGGCTGTGGAAAGGTGACCTTGGGCATATCACAGTCTCAATCCCAGAAGACCCTATGACAGGTTCATCTTAGCGTCACCTTAAGTTGGAAACGACTTGAAGGCACTGGGTTTGTAAAATGACTGTGAGCACAGGATGATGGTGATGGTGGTGATGCTAATGATGATCAAGTGAACTTACTTAATAGTGCCAACTCTGAGACACCTCCCTCTCTAAACTCACTTGGGACCACACAGTGCCAGTGAAGTTGCTCTCATTGCTGGTGAGACAATAGCTGAGTTTCCCACTGTCACTACAGGGGGCAGCCAAAAAATAGGAGCAACTGCATTGATTCTCTATGGCATGGAAGGGTTCCAGAGCTCTCTCTTGCATCACAGAGCACTGACAGTCTATAGGGCAGAGCATTTCCTTCCTTTTTGGAGAGGAAGCAAAATGGAAAAGTACTGTGGTAGCATATGTATGTGAAAGAGAGAAATCACAGATTTTCTGATGGGGCTGTGGGGGCTGCAGAAACACTTAGAAGGGAGTATGTAAAGAAAACATACATAAAAACAACATAACAACAAAACTAAATAACCTACTACGCAAACCTGAAACTAACTAAATTAAACAACTGCATTCAACAACTAAAAGGAAAAAAAAGAGGATATACATTTGATTTGTAACTCCTCATTAAAACAACTGGTGTTATTACTGTAATATACTTCCTCCAAAAATCTGTCTTATATATCTATAGAAATGTTAAATAAACTTCCACTGTTAGAATTTTAAATACGTTATAACCCTTTTCCATTGTTGGCCACCTTTCTTCTAATGCAGGATGCAAGGTGACTTATAGCATTAAAATAAAACTCAGCTAAAACCCATTAAGTTGTAACATAAAATATCAAAAAACCAAAAGGTTAATCAGGTTCTCATATTATAACCAAACACTGATCACAGTTAAAAACATTTTAACAACTAATAAGAAAGGAAGGAGAAGTATAACATCCCTTGCCTTAAAGACCCTTCCCCAGCAGCCATTTAGTACCCAAAAGCCTGTCAAAATGAGGTGGTCTTCCCTTGCTGGAAGAAGGAATGCAAGAGAGGGCCACCCTAGCCTTACCTGGAAAAGAGTGCTGAGTTCCACAACCTGGGAGCAGCCACAAGGAAGACCCTGTCTCACAGCCTATGGCATGTGCAGTGCCTCATTCCATCTATGAATCACAATTGCAATAAATATTGCACAACTGGGGTAGTGGAAAACTCATATTTTGCCAAGTAAATAGCCCCTCCATTTTCATGAGGGTTCAGGGCACAGAACCCTCACGAAAGTGGAAAAATCATGAATAACTTCCCCCTATGACCCCTCTCCCATTCTTTTCTGGGGCTCCCCTCTCCCATTCTCTTGCCTTTTGCACGCCAGAGCCAGAAGCAAGGGAATTGGGGGAGCTCTGGTGGGGAGAAAGAAGGCTCATACAAAAGCTGCCCCCCATTCCCTTGCCTTTTGTCCTGGCACAAGTTCTCAGTGCCAGGGCCAGAGGGAAAGGAATAAGAGGGGGATCTGGAGGGGAAAAGAAAGGTATGTGCATGCTGCCCCCCCATTCCCTTCCTTTTTGCCTCAGCATGTGTTCTCAGCACGGGCCAAAGGCAAGGGAATGGGAGGGGGAGCTCCAGAGGGGAGAAGGAAGGCATGCATGCCTCCATCCCGCATTTCCTTGCCTTTTGTCTGGGCACTCGCCTTCCTTCTCTTATTTCTCTTGCCTGGCAAAACACAAGGGAGGGAGAGAGTGGAGGGGGAAGCACCCATGCACCTCACAAATAATCAAATTTACAAAAATCAAACCCACAAATGTGGAGGGAAGATTGTCCAAAATAGGGGACTTGGAGTACTCATGAAATAGGAGTAGCCCCACCACTGCAGTAGTTGCTTTGAGGAAAAGTGTGTAAGACCAATAGGAATTTGTCATGCAACAACAACAACAAAAGTAACACACATTTTTTTTAAAAAATCAATGAATATTTTGTGGTTAGATTTTTTTCCTTTCAAAGTCTAAGCAAATCAATATTTGAATTTCACAGTTGAAACTTTTACATGAGCTCCTGTAATCTAACCATTTCAGTGTCTTTATGTGTTTTAAGCAATTCAAGGGGATGTGATTAGTATGCTACTGCACATCATCTTAGCAATTAGCAGCATTTGGACATAATGCTAAACCATGGTTTAGTGACAGAAATGAGTATAGTCTCCTGACAAGCATGCATGTGCTGCACTCCCATCTCCTTTATCACAGCTGGAAAGAGAAGATCAGAAGCTTCTGCTTCCATTTACATACTTTAGCATGCCATCCAAACCCTAATGTATGTTAATTATAGCTAGTAAACCAAGCCAGCTTCATAAACTGTGCTTAGAAGTTGGTTTGTCTGCAGAAATCTTAGTTAAGATGAGCCAAGGTTTGTCCAGGTTCAGATATCGTGGCAAGATGTGGTTCCTTGGAAATGGAAGCAAAAGCCTCTAGATACTTCCTTGACAATGTGCTGAAAGAGGAGGGGAAAGCATACAGGAGTGACAGGGAGAAAAGTCACTCTCTACCACTAAAACAGAGATGGACAATTTGTGGCCTTCTGAATGTTGGTGAACTGTAGCTCACATGAGCCCTGCCCAGCATATCCAGTAGTGAGAGATAATGAGAAGTGCAAATCAGTATCATCTGAAGGGCCACAAGTTGCCCATCCTTGCATTTAAACTATGGGTTTTGCAAAGACTTCTGAAATCTGAGGTACCCTTCATATCTGCTGGATTATAGCTCCCATCATCCTATTAAACATTGCTGACTGGGGATGATGAGTATTATTTCATGACTAAATAAATTCTAGACCAACAAATCTGAAGGGCACCAAGTTGGTGTGGGCCGTCTTAGCATTATGTTCAAACCAGGCTACTGTCAAATGTAGATCGTCACCTGTCACATACTGCCAAATCTCTAATGCCGGCTGTATGTCAGCTGCCAGATGCTGTCAAATACTGACTGGTATTGCAAGTCTGACAGCTATTGAAAAGATCACTGGATGATGAGTCTTGATGTGGAATATCAAATACTTGCCAAACATGCGCTTAGGCAGAAGAAGGCAGTGATCTGAACAGGCATGATATAGCGGCAGCTGTGCCAAAGAAGGTCTGGTATGTCTGTGGAAAGGAGACCACTAGGGAGCTGCATGTGTATACCACGTTAGGTTCTGTGAAGAATGACAGAACACAAATTCAAGAAGGAAAATGCTGTGTGCCCAATAAAGTAACATAAAATAAAGTTATGTGTAAAAAAATATAAATAAACCCAAATCACAAGTGGGCAAAGCCTGTATAAGGACCCAAGCAAAATGCCACAGTGTGTGTGTGCGTTTTTGCATTCTCCAGAGCTCTTTACCTAGGTGGTATGAAAATGTTGGGCAGATCCTGTGGGCAGTTAGATTTGGTACTAAGATGGAGCATGTAAACTGAGTGAATTGCTGGTAAGTATGCAAGTATAGGCAAGGATCTAAATACCCTAAAGGCACCAGATCCCATCTGGAGAGCTCAACAGGGTAAGCCTCAGCTATTACTTGGATGGGAGACCCCCCCTATGAGTACCAGGTGCTGTAGGCCAAATTTCTGAGGAAGGAACTGGCAAAATCACCTCTAAGTATTCCTTGCCTATGAAAACCCTCTGAAATTCAGGAGGTAAGTTGACAGGCTGCTTGAAGGCACATATGCAGGTATCAATTGCCTAACCACCCTGAAGCCACCAGATCCTATCTGATTTTGGAAGGTAATCAGGGCCAGTCCTGGTTAGTACTTGGAAGGGAAACTACCAGAGGATACCAGTTGCTGTAGGCTAGGTGCTGTATATTTCAGAAAAAGGTAATGGCAAACCACTTCCAACCCTTCCTTGCCTAAGAAAACCTGATGAAATTCATGAGGTCACCATAGGTCAACAGTCAACCTGAAGGCACATACTTATCTGATGCAGATATTAAGTTGCACCTAGCAATGCATACTGGGACAAAAGATGGGTGGCCAGGTCAGCATTTTTGAAAAAAGAAAGCCTGGCTACAACTGAGAGATCTTTCCATTGCCTTGGGCAAAACGTGCAGATTCACTATGCTGAATCAGATATCAGTGTGTTTTCCCCAAAGTAATAGACAAACATTTGAGCCAGTCTTTTTGGTTTCACAAATGGAGTTTGGCCAGATTGTCCTTTGTCTCTGCAATCTCCATTTTGGAACTGAAGTTAACGGTGGACCTCAAAGCCACAGCATCTGGTCTGGGTTTTGGATGTGCTTGTTTCTTTGCCCATCTGCAACATTTTCATATCGTTTATGTAAGAAGAGTTCCAGAGAACATGAACATTTGCACGTCTTTGTGGCATTTTGCTTGTTCTTAATAAAAATACTGCCCAGGTGTGGATCCTCCCACAATGAACTATTTATTTTTCTAATTGTGAAGATTCACATAGGAAGATTTAGGGGCTGCAACCTCATTTCAACTCTGACAAGAAGATTTTATCTTTTTTAAACTAAGGGCCAAGTTTATAGCATATTAGAAACAATAATTTTCATTTCCCAAAGATCTAAGAGATCTTTGCAAAGAGAATCAGAGCAAAAGAGTGCTATAATCAACACAGATGGAAATAATCATAATTATAAATTTCTGTGTGGTTCTAAAATCTAGAAGTGGTTATGGTCCTAAAAACCTTCTGTGTGAAGTATTGCTAAATGCTGTAATGACCCTGGCAGATGCAGTCCTACTATTATTTTATGTGAGGGAGCCACCTGAGGCAGGATTCAGGGTTTTCATGAAAGAACAGCAAACTGTTAATTGTTGTTTTACTGCTGGGGTGAGGGGAAGAGTCTCTTGTGGAATTTTCCTGTCTCATTGAACTAAATAATTTGGCTGGATTTGGTTACTGTGCCCCTTAATTTGTGTGAGTGAGGGGTGCTATTTGTGCTGCTGTGCAAAATATCCTAAGCTGGTTCTGGCCCTTTCCACACAGCATTTGCCATGCGAAAGGGCGCCTGGAGCGTCACGCAATTGTGAGGAGCAGTCTGCACAATGCATTCACAATCATGCGACGCTCCAGGGACCAGCAGGCGCCGTTCATGCACCTTTTCATTTTCGGCTAGAAACTGAAAATGGTGCGCGATCTCACATTGCTCCTGGGCCCTGTGTGCACTTACCTGATGTGTGGAGCCTCCGGAGCTGTGCTGGTCGTGCTTCCTGCCTCAGTGCAGCCTGGGAAGGTCCCAGGCTGCATTGCAGAAGGAATAAGTGGGGCTCTCACGTGAGCAGACAGCTCGTGAGGAGCCGAAGGACCCCAGACGTGAGAGCCTCTCACCGGAGGCTGCTCGCACGATCCCCGCACCCCAGCGCCAGAAGACGGTAAGGTGCGGAAAGGGCCTCTGTCCCATGGAGAACACTGTTGTTATGTTGTGGGGCTTGGTAGATTCATGGACCAGGGAGGGAGATCAGTTTACTACAACTCACTTCTAATATTTCTCCTCCTCTCTCCTTGTCTTTGCAGGTCATCACTCCCGGAGACATACCCAAGAAAACTGCTCATTCCGAAGGGAACATCTCTTGCCTGATTCCTCTCACAATAAGGGAGTTCCTCGGGATGCTCCTAACCCTTGGGGAGGTCCCCCAGGGGACACTTTAGCTGTGACCAGTTTTGTGGGCCCTGAGCCCCGTGATGTACTTGTATGTCCTGCACATTGTTCTCAGAGGCCAAGAAGGCCCCGGCCAGCAGGAGGTGCTGGGGAGCCCACAGGAGGTGTTGATGGTCCCAGAGAAGAGTATGGATGCAGCAGCAGCACAGCCGTAGCAACGGATGGAGGTGGACTTGGGAAAGCAGGTGAGGATGTGTTGAAGGCACAGAGATGGGAGCAGTCCGTGTCCAGCTCACTAGAGGTTTTAACTCAATCATATGGTTCAAAGAGATTCTGTTACGTTTGCTTAACATGCTTCAAAGTGTAGTTCATTGCCATAACTGGTTTTACACAGACCCAAAATCTGATATGTTTGGTTGATGCCTATCGCAGAATAACTCCTAAAACCCTATCGTATGTAGTAGCTTAAAAGCAGTTTCCTAAAACTCTAAATAATTTAAAGTGGCCAACTTATTACTACATAAAACAACTGCAAATGAAAATTAAACTCTGTGTAATCCTCCTGTACTTTGGATCCCTGCTTGGACAAAGGGGTCTGAATTTTGTTAAATCAGCCTTTGTTTTGTTAAAACAGAGCAAGCCTGCTGAGCTTCCCTGGTCAGAGTATTCTGTAAAGAGGGTGCCACTGCTGATAAGCCTGGTTTCTTGCGGGCATGAGGGTGATAAGTGGATATAAATAAGTCAAAGCTGAGCCTCATCTGAAAATCTGTGCAGTGGTGTGATGCATGTCTGCATAAAAGAAGGTGGCAGATGGAAATAGAATAAATCAGTCACAACTAAAATTATGGAGACCTGTACAGCAATTGGAAACCTTACTTAGTAGAAATGCCTAAGATCCACCTGGATTATTGGGCCTCCAATAGACTTTTAGCCAGCATTTTTCAATTTTTTCCTCCATGCTCATGAGATCTAGTAACCTGATATACACTGTTTTATAAAAGTGACCATCGACAACTTAGATGCTGCAAAGTATAAAATGAGAGGCTGTAAACTACACAGAACATTTATACAATCTGTTTTTCTGTACCCCAAATCCAGCAAATAATCTGTTCTGAAGCTGCACTGCACACATTACATTGTAAACTTGCCCAATGCATGTGGAAAGTTCATGCTTTCTCACCACACTTTCAGAGGATCTGATTAGGTGAATCCTTAGATAAGGCTGCAGAGTTCAGATACAAAATCTTATGAACTGATTTATTTCAAATACTGCATTGGTAAGAAACATCCATAAGATACAGTATCAGGCTTCTCCTGAACACACAATTGCAAGTGATCTCATACTTCAGTATTATAATACCATTACAGTAAATAACTTCCCCTGAGATGGTGGTAAATGTGCCTACTCTACCTAGGAGATGACTGACCAAATCCCATTGTTTAAGCCCATCTCTGTTGTGTCATCTGTAATTTTCACCCTTTTTTGAGGGCTATGGACTCTTTTGAGACTCTAATGCAGAGCTTTCCAAACCTTTCATGTTGGTGACACACTTTCCAGACATGCATCATTTTGTGACACAGTAATTCAGTTTTACTAGCAAACTGGAGGTTAAACTAACCACTTATCAGAGATAGAATCATAGAATCATAGAAATTCAGAGTTGGAAGAGACCACACAGGCCATCCAGTCCAACCCCCTGCCATGCAGGAACACCCTCAAATCAATCCCGACAGATGGCCATCAAGCCTCTGCTTAAAAACCTCCAAGGAAGGAGACTCCACTACACTCCGAGGCAGCAGATTCCACTGCCAGACAGCCCTGACTGTCAGGAAGTTCTTCCTGAGGTTCAGGTGGAATCTCCTTTCCTGCAGCTTGAATCCATTGCTCCTTGTCCTGGTCTCTGGAGCAGCAGAAAACAAGTCCCCTCCTTCCTCTACGTGGCATCCCTTCAAATATTTAAACATGGCTATCATGTCCCCTCTTAACCTCCTCTTCTGCAGAGTTACAGACATATATATAAATTGTAATAAACTGTGTGGGACACAGGTATGTTTAGTCTGCAGAAGAGAAGGTTAAGAGGGGACATGATAGCCATGTTTAAATATTTGAAGGGATGCCATGTAGAGGAGGGAGTGGGCTTGTTTTCTGCTGCTCCAGAGACCAGGATAAGGAGCAATGGATTCAAGCTGCAGGAAAGGAGATTCCACCTGAACCTCAGGAAGAACTTCCTGACAGTCAGAGCTGTCCGGCAGTGGAATATGCTGCCTGGGATTGTGGTGGAGTCTCCTTCTTTGGAGGTTTTTAAGTAGAGGCTGGATGGCCATCTGTCAGGAGTGCTTTGAGGGTGTTCCTGCATGGCAGGGGGTTGGACTGGATGGCCCCTGTGGTCTCTTTCAACTCTACATTTCTATGATTTCTATGAACATAGCTTGTGAAAACCTTTCATATATTTTTAAATATATGGTTTATAAATAATAACATACATTTCCAAGATTGTAGGCAATACACCTACACACTTCAGGTGACACATTAATGTGTCATGGCACACCGTTTGGAAAGCCCTGCTCTAATGAATATCATGGGCCTTGTCCCCAGAAAACTGTACTCAGCACAGTTTTCAAAGTAATAGGAAGCAAACTGAAAAAGTAAATCTTTGTAACCTGTTCAAGTACCCTGTGAAGCCCATCTATGGATCACCTAGGGATCCATGAAGCACAGGTTACTCACCACAGTTTTAGAGGAATACCTTTATTAGTCTGTTGCAATTCAAACAACAAAGAGACTTGGGCATCTTAAAAGACTAGAGAATTTAGTGTAATATTCTCATCCACAAATGTTCATGCCATAATAAAAACATTACTTTGCAAAAGCATCCTAAGGCTCTTTGCTGCTCATCCTGGTTTGACATCCATCCTCACTGAACCCTGGAAACTGTAGTTCTTTGATTGTGGGAGTGGAATAGGGATATCAGAGAACTATCAGTAACACTCTTATCATTATTTCTAAAATTCCTTGGGAACAGTAGAATCAACTTAACTTTGCAGACTTAATAGGCTCTTTGTTTACTGCCCCCATAAGGGCAGAGCTGGTTTTTGATAATTTGAGGAAGCACTGCTCTCTCAACAAACACTGCCTTTTTACCGGGGAAGAGGAACAGGAAATGTTTCCTAGCTCCCCTGTTGAGAACAGAATAGCCAGGAATCCTTCATATACACACAACAGTCAGAACAATTTGTCCTTCTCGGCTTTGAACAGGTTAAGCCTCAGCCACTCCATCCCCTCCCCTGAAAGTCCTTGGCTTATCAGGGTAAGGGAGACATTCCTGAGAGAGGGACAGAGAGAGGAGTGGAAAGAAAGAGGGAGGGAGAGAGATCGCTGGGAAAAGCAGGAACAGCCTTGGGAGAAACGGGGAGAGAATTCCCTTTCTAACCCTATTTCCTTGCAGTCGTCGTGTTCCCCCTTTCTCATCCACCCTGAAAATGTTTGAGCAAGTCCAGACCTTTCTGCGCCACATCCAGGACTTCAAGCGTAAATATCCTCTTCCTGACACTTTTGCCTTGGAGTTTATGGGGTAAGGGAAGGAGTTCTGCATCCCAGAAAGGAGAAGAAGAAGGATAAGCATTAGAGGCTTCTCTCCCTCCTGAGGAGCCAGAAAAGAGCTCCCTAATGATCAGGGATGAGGCGAGGAAATTGTAGGAGGTTTGTGGTTTGTTGTGCAAGTGGAGGATGATTATTCTGAGAACTGTGCATGCTATGGTGATTGTATGTTGGCTCATACTGAGAGTGTGCAAGGGGGAGTGCCATGGAGGTGATGTCTGTCAGCAGCAAGCCAAAATCTCTCCTGCGCTAGAGCAGGAAGGCCTTCTGTTCCTTCTGATTGGGTGAACTGGAGCTCTTTTGAAGGTTGGGGTGAGGCTGAAGAGGGGGTGAGGGAAAATGTCGGGGTGTTGAAGTGGCATTGGCCAGGGGGAGGGCAGAATGTAGATCTAGATCCACCGGTAGATCACTGTGCAGTGATTTGCGTAAATCAGCCAGGGGTTCTAACTCCCAATTGTTTAACTGAAGCAACAACAATAAGGCTTCCTTCTGACTCTAATTCAGGCTGTTGAATTGAAGAAAACCAGGAGTGGATTTTTGTAGGAGAGAACTTTGAACTTGGGCATCTCGCTCCTTAATTCTATGTTTTTGGCCTCCCCTCCCTCTGGACCCCCTTTACTTTGAACATGATTCTGGCTGGTGGCGAAACAAAATAAAATGGATCAAAGTTATAGTCTAGCCGTGCCTAATATATATGGCCAAGGGGATAGAAATGAGCATAAAGCTTGGTAAAGTTACTTTTTAGAGCACTTTTGGAGTTCTTTTATGGAGTATGAATTATGCTGGATGGGCTAGTGGGCTGTATTATTAAAAACAATTTTTGCAAGCTCTGAATGAGTCCGCCTGAGAGGAATGAATGTTTGTGCTAGAAACCAGGGTTAGTTATGAAAGTGAGACATAAATGTGGATTTGGTGGAAGGTTGTGGTGGCATTGTATTTCTTGCTGTAGTAATTTGAATATTAAACCTAGTTTATTTACTGGTATGTTGGTTTGATTTAAACATTGCTGTTTTTCACATACTTTTAACAATGTTCATGAACACTGCATTCTGGATTACAGAGGCATTGGAGCATAACCTGTGCAGATGAGAATCATTTCCCAAATGCTCTTGGTAAATCTCATCAAAGTTGTAGAAAATAAAACCTAAATACAACAGTGGAAGACTGAGAGAGTGAATCTTAAGGAGTGCACATTAGGATATTAACATGTCTTTTTGTGAGAGCTCACTGTGATCAATGTGTGTTTATGTGTGTGGGTATGTCCCCCCCACTCCCGGCCCGTGCCCCACTGAGTTAAATATTCAGGTTCTGCCAGGTAAACATTGACTTGAACAAATATGCAAACTGCTGAGGCACCTGTGTTATCTGGGAAGGGGAAGTGCATGTTGGGATATATTTGTTTGTCTTTCTTCTGGCTCTCAATATTTTGTAGGGAAAGGAAAAGTCAAGGTAGCCCAATCAAAGATATGCAAGGAGATTATTCATGCACCAGAGGAAGGATCAAGCTCCCGTCTGAGTCGGGAATCAGACGGTGGAGGAAATGGTGGGAATGGGCTAGCAGATGAGTGACAGTGCCTTTGATCTAGCAAAAGGGCAGCGTGATATGGGCCAGACTCCAGAGCAGACCATTTTGGGATCATCTTCCTCTGCACAGGCTTGAGGGGGTGCGGTGATATTTAACTCAAGGAAAGCAGAATCTGTGAACTTTGGTAATGCACATGAATGGATGCAGGGGAGATTCCAGAGTGATTGTTAAAGTGTTTGAAAATTCATGTGTGATTTTGGCTTTATTCCCTCCTGTGAATAATGTAACTGTGTGGGCAGGACAGCACATTGCATTTTATATCTCTAGCACCAAAAGTCTGGGACCCACAGCCTTGGTGACGGGAATTATTGAACCCAGTTCTAGCTGGGAGCCTGCTGGCATGTGAAAAAAGGCGTAGCAGGGAAGGTAGCAAGCTGTGGGATTAGGCTTGGGCTGTACAAAGCAGGGCCAGCCCACAACATTTTGATGGCTGAGGGACAAGGCAAAACATTGCTGCCTGCCCAGTTCATGTAGAGAACCCAGCAGAACTGTCAGTTAGTTGTATTTTAGTTCATCGATGATGTAAGATGAGGACAGAGTCTTCCAGCACACCAGAGGGTCATAGCCTTGTTTGGTGGTGCAGATAGATGAAGGGTCAAGAGGAACACTTGAAAGCCTGCCACTGTTTGCCCTATCATCTGCTCCTAGGGCAGTTGCCTCACTGTGCCTGAAGGTAGGGCCAGCAGTTTTGAATTGTGTGATCTTATGAGCAGATGATGCATGGTTTGGGGGCCACCATTGGTGAAGTGGCTGGGTTTCTCTTCTTGTTAGTGTGTGAGAGAGGCTGTTCTTCTTCTAAAAGCCACTGTTCCTCAACTGGTGCACTAGGACCCATAAAATGAATCATGCCAACAGTGCTACTGTCATTCAAATACATGTTAAAAAATATTATGAAATCTGACCCCAAATGCATGTTTGGGCAAAGAGGGTGTACAGACTTGGATCTCTGTCACCAGGCAGATGGGTTTTGGAGTCCTTATGGTTGAAGACCGCTGTTCTAAACTTTGGAATCTGAAGGGAGTGGGGTACCCCTGTTGACCTGTCTGCGCTCTTCTCCCAGCCAGCTCCCTGTTGCCCCATCAGGAGGAAGGCCCTTCTCATCAGGAAGATGGTGGGCTCTTGGCACGGCTGTCCCATGGCGATGTTGGGGGAGTCTTCCGGCAGGCAGGGAGCCGGGTACGAATGAGAATGCGGAATCGCAAGGATGCAGGTGAGTGATTGTGGGGAAGGGGGCTTTGGTAGAAGGGAAGGGGAGCAGCATAAAAGCTATGAGAACAAGGGAGCCTGGGGGAGGTGGGAACATAGGGAGCTGGGTAGGGAAGTTTGAAGCTGGAGATCTGAGGGAGGTGGAAGGGGAGCCAGTGGGGGATTGGAGTCAAAGAGAGAAAGAAAGAAAGAAAAAGAAAGAAAGAAAGAAAGAAAGAAAGAAAGAAAGAAAGAAAGAAAGAAAGAAAGAAAAGGTGGGGCAGCAGAGAGGATCTCCTCCTCAGGCTGACTCTCCCCATTTGCTTCCAGGAATTTCCAGCGATTTGAACACTGCTGATATTGATGTGGGTGAATGTCCCCGGAGCCCCACCTACCGCCTCCCTCAGCCCCAGGTATTGAAGGTCCAGGATTGGACAGTTATGGGGACCTTGTATTGGGAAGAGATATGGTGGTGGGTGTGAGGCCTAGTTAGAAAAGAGGAAGAGAGGCACAGGACAGTGTTAAGAGAAAGAAGAAAAGGAAATTAGGTCGAATCAGGGCTCTTCCCCAGGCAAAGGCCAGCAATGTACTTTCTTCTTGTTCTGTCCTTGAGGTGTTGCTCTTTCCCCCTTGGCCCCAAGACCAGCTGGACACCCATTTGTCACACTCACTCTTTCTTTCTCTCTCCTCTAAAATGCCCACCTTCACCATCTTTTACCTGCTCTACCAGTGAAGGACAAATGTCCAAAGCAAACATCTTATCTGCTCAGAAGGCACAATAAGGTTCAAGTTTAGTAAAATTGGTGAGAGACTTCAGTTTGGAGATGACTTGTGGGCAAGCAAGTTTCTACATGTTCCCAATAAGGGTGATGATGGGTCCAAAAGGTAGTGCAGTGGTGGTGGTAGAAGTAGAGGAGATGATGATGATGACGATGACAATGATGATGTGGAAGTAGTAATGATACAGTTCTCTTCATCTGTCTTCACTCTACACTGAGCTTAATTTGGACTGTTAATGAACTGCTTTTTAATTACTAGAATTATACTTTGAACTAATTTGAGCACCCATTTGTATTGCACCTGATTTTATAGTATATTGTTATACAGGTTTTAAAAACTGTAATTTAATCCTAGTGACAAAGTGGGCTAGAAATCCAAATATGTACACATAGAAAAATAAAATGCTTCTGATCAGGTATAAATCGTGGTTAGCTCTACAGTCTTTTTCATCAATCAGGCACAGGTCATTGCCCTGGACTCTGTGTCTGATTTTCAGAAAAATTGCAAGGAATGCTTGTCCCCTGATTGGGATCATGGGCCAGGATGTGCTTCTTGATGTCAGCAGCTTCCTTGTTATCATAAATTTGAAACAGCACTCCACAAGGAGCAATTTTGACTGTAACACATTACATTTTATCGTAATGAGGAAATAATGATGTTCCTTTGGAGGGGAAAAAAAAACAAATACGTTACAACTGCTAAAATCAACTTTGTCCCCCCAATTTTATTGTTATTTTTCTCACATGCTTTGGGAGGGCATTTTGAGGGGACTCCCCCCAAAAAACTGGACTATTTTCATACTTTTTAAAATGGATCTATTCCCCTCCAAAGTAGCTGAAAAGTACTGGGGGGAAAAGATAAGGAGCAACATACTGAGCAATGGAAGGGCAAATTGACTTAGGTCATAGTAATGATATCTCCTGGAAAATACCTTTTTCAAATTCTGCTAGATTTACTAGCTGAGAACCACTTGTCCTTTATGTCTGAAGAGAGTTTTGTGACAGAACAGCAGACTGGTTCAATTTTGAAACAAGGAATCAGAAATGTTAAATTCCAGTTTAAAACAGGTTTGGTTCACAACGAAATCCTATAATTCAGGCTCAATTCCAGACCAGCTAGGAAAATGACAGGATATGATGCTGATGTCTTAGGTTTGCAACATCTTGCCTCAGACAGAACTATCATGTCATCTTACATCATTTCAGGCACAATGCTTTTCAGCAGAGTCAGTCTACACATTCAGCTAAGAATGATCAAGCAAAACATGTAAAGATGTGAGCTGACCTCTTATTTGGAAAGAGATCTGACATAGAGGATTTATCTGTTGATAGCTACCACCCATGATAACTGAACAAAAGCTCCATGATCCAAGGCAGTATGTCTCCAAGAACAAAGAAGAGGTGGGAAGGCACCTCATCAAGGCCTGCTTGTGAGCAGCTAGAAGCATCAGCAGCTGCCACATTTGGAAACAAATTGCTGTACTAAATAGTTTGATTCAGAAAAATAAATACTATATTTATGGGGCTTTTTTGAAAAAACAATAGTTTTGGACCAGCTTTATTTCTCAATTTGTGTTCTTTCTGTGCTCCACAGGAGAACGGGCAATATTCGGTGGAGCTGCTCCGAGGACCGAATGGCTTTGGCTTCAGTCTGAGAGGTGGAAGTGAATATAACATGGACATCTATATCTTGGCTCTCATGGAGGGAGGACCAGCCCAGCAATGTGGCAAGATCCAGGTATGTGGTACTCCCAAGGAAGAGCCTGAGAGCACCCAGTGTTGGGGAGCTGCTGAGATTAGTCACAGATGAGCCTGGCTGTCATTGTACAAGAGGCCCCTTGAGTGTCTTGTGCAAGAGAGTGGTAGAAACGCATACCTGTTCAGGGTTCTGCAACAAGAGTGCTGCAGAGGACAGTTCTGTTTATTTTTCCCACCCCTGAAACCTTCCTTTCCTGTGCTGTAGGAGTGGGGAACATGTAGCCCTCCAGATAGTGTTGGATTGTAGCTCCCACCAGCCTTGGCCAATACAGCTACAGATGAGGGAGCATGGGAGTTGCAATCCAACAGCCTCAGGAAGACCATACACTCCCCGTACCCTTGTGATAGAGGACTCAGGTTCGTTTCTGGCTATCCAAATCTGAAAATGTTACTGTCATATAGCTGGTGTAACCTGATGGTTGTTGTTGTTGTGTACCTTCAAATCATTCCTGACTTATGGTGATCCTAAGGCAAAGCTATCACAGGGTTTTGTGGGGCTGAGAGTATGTGATGCACGCAAGATCACCCAGTGGGTTTCCATGACCAAGTGAGGAAGTAAACTCTGGTCTCCAGGGTCATAATCTATGCCCAAACCACTACACCTCACTGGCTTTCTAATCTGCTGGTACTTCCATTCAGTTGCTATATACTGGTAGAAGCTTAAGGAGGCCAATTCTCTTTTCCTATTCAAGTAATTGTTCCCTTTTCCCCGGCATTACCCACAACCATAGATGTAACTCTCAGATGGATACCATCTGCCCAGATTTGTTATATTCTCTCCATTTTCTTTCTTCCTTAAAGTAGTAGTGAGAAAAAAACTACTAACAAAGAAATCTAAGATTGTAACATAGTTGTGATCGCACAGCGCCATGTTCCCCAGTTCTCCCAAAACAAAAGATAGCAGCAAAGATGGGAAATCCTATTATTGCTAGTGAACCCATAATTCTCTTCTTCAAACAAAGAGAGAAGTCGTTACTTAAAAAAAGTTCTCTTTGTCCTCAGATTTCTGGAAGGTCACAGTTCCTTGAAGCATACAGGATTGTTTTTGATATAAACAAAGATAGCTTTGTTCTCCATGAGAACAAAACAAAACCAAAAACCACAGGTAGGCAATACCTTTATTAGGGCCATCTAAAATACCACAAACATGTGCAAGCTTTTAAGTTCCCCAGAACTATTCATCAGGCTAGATGATATTTTGAAAAATTGGGGCTCAGTGGTGGGGAGAAGCAGGGAGGTCAAAAAATATGACCATGATTCCAAAATGAAGATTACATACTGAATGACTTAGTAGATATGCGATTATCAGCAGCTGTAACTATACTGGGACAGTGAAGAAGTGATGGGTCTTCATTTCTGAAAACACAAGGCTGGGTGCAGTTTAGAGATCTGTCCATTATTTGGGGCAAAAAACTTTTTTTAAAGTACCACAGAGCAGAAGCACAGAGAAACAATGTAACCCTCACATAAGCAAACAAGAGTTTTAATTGTAGGTGTTGCATTAGATAAAAAAGGAAATGAAGTATAAACTGTAAAAAAAATCTAGTGGTTTTGTGGGGGTTTCTTCTATGCACTTTTCTTTTAATTTTCAAAGTATATACCATTGAATAACTAGTAAATTTTCTACTTAGAAAGCACTGCCAGTCCTGTCTCAAACAGTGGCAGAAACAAGAGAAGGGCCTCCCCTGCAGATCTTAAAACCTGAGCACATTCATGTAGGAGAAAGTGATCTTTCAAATTGCCTGATCCCAAGTCATATAAGACTTAAAGAATGTGATCTGTCAGCCAGGACTGTCCAGTTCGAATTCTGTCTCATCCGCAAACTTGTTAAGCACTCTTAAGCAAGAGAGTATTTATGCAATACAGGCATACTGAGCCTATTTGACATGAAGCATTCTGAATACTCTGAAAGTACTACAGTTCAGTGGTTCTCAACCTTTGGCCTTTGTTTTGGACTTCATTTGCTGGTATTTCTGACCATTGGCCATGCTAGCTGGGGCTTCTGGGAGTTGAGATCCAAAACATCTGGAGGGTCAAAAGTTGAGAACCACTGTGCTACATGAATGCTAATTATTAAATGATGATGATGATGATGATGTGCCCTTGAATAGATACCAATGTGTAGGTAAGGGATAGGGAACCCTTGTTTCAGACTCAGCTCCCAGAAAACACAACCAGCATGACCAATGAGAAGGAATTATGGAAAGTGTGTCCAAAACATCTGGAGGGCCAAAGTTTCTCACAGCTCCTAGTGGAGTTCTTTTATGTTCCACCATGCAAGAATCTTGTACCCAGTACAAGAACTAATATCCTAAGAATCTTACTTTTATATATGTATGAATGCAGCCAAGCTTTTAGTCCCTGGAGACAAACTTGGAAAGATGTAGAATGAGCTTGAGAAGTCACACCTCCCACATATGTACAAGCCTCATGTTCACCATGGCCGGTTTTATACTTACTGCATGGCAGGTGAGTGACCAGCTGTTAGAGATCAATGGGGAGCCTACGGCAGGAATGACACATGCGCAAGCGGTGGAACACATCCGCAATGGGGGCAGTCGTATACGCCTGCTGCTGAAGAGGGGCAATGGATTTGTTCCTGACTACGGTAGGTTTATGCCTCTCCTCCTTTCCCAGCCCTTTCCCTCTCACCCTCCACAACAGAAATAAGAGAAAAACCTAAGCTGACCCCACTGTTTATCCAACACACACAAAAGTCTACCCAGTTTGGATGGGATGACCCAGAATGAGCTCTTTGGTCCTTGCACACTTTTTTTTTTATACTTCTGGGTTGCATTATAGCAACTATTTCCCCCAGGGAACTGTTTCCCGCAAAGGGACAGAAGGCAACCAACCCTTCCTTAGTTTTTCATAGTTGCAAGAGAGGGAAGATAACCCATGGTGGTAGACCGTGAAATAAATGTCTCCTACAAATCGATAGATACTCCATTGCCTGTTCCCCTCAGAGAGTCTCTGCAAAGAGGCAGTTTCTCAATCTTCAATATTCATCCCTCTCTCCTCTTCTCTTTTCTTTCCTTCCCTGTCGTCCTGCGTCTGTCTGGCCCTCCATTCACCACTCCAACCCGTCCATGGTGCTGTCTAATTTCCCACCCACCCCCTGCCCTCCAATGTGTGCCAACTTTGTCTTAACCTTTCTGATCTGTGATGGCTTCATCCCCCACCCCTCCTGGTCTGTGCCGGCCTTGTAACTCACCTCCTCTCCCCCAAGTCTCCATCTGTCTCCGCCCCACAGGGCAGCCGCTGGCCAGCCTGGCTCTCTGCGTGACCAACTCCTCCCGGGGGGAGCCCTGCTTCTGCCTCGTGGGACGGGTCGAACAGAAATGGTGGGTGTCCAGCCCCCCCCCCCACAGAGACCAACGAACTCACTCTGCCCTGTCAGCCTCTCTTTAGTCTCCCAGGGAACCACTGTCCAAAATCTGCTGCAGGTGGTAGGGGAGACCTCCTTCCTCATTCTCTAGGGGGAGATGATCCTGCTGGAGCCACCCATCTCTCCCTGACCCCTCCTTCCCAAAATAAGTTGAACACCTTTCCATAGTCTCCTGCTTTCTTTCCCCACCATCATCCCAATGGACTTTCTCCCATGTAGCCTGCAATTCTGCACAAGCACAGAGAGAGGTCAAGATTTGGAATTAGCTGCCCAATTCAGCCACATCTGAATCTTAGTCTGAAGACAGACCTTGTCCTCACTGTGCTTATTCGAAATTATTTTTCCAGGGCTGAGCTCTGAAGTGATCAGTTCTTCATATTTGTAGCGGAAGCCACTAATGGACAATACTGAGTGGCTTCCCATCACCCTTTCAGATATTTGAAGGACTCGTTTTTACAGTACATCTGTCTTCAGAACTAGCCTTTTCTGTTTATTTTTTTAAAGTAAGTTTCTAGCTCTTGGGGTTTTGAAGATAGGATTTAAAATGTATGAGCAGTGGTTGATAAAATCTTAAAAGGCAGTGAGCAGAGTGGCCTGTGGCAAGGGGTGAGATTTCATTGCCCTGTGTGAGTCATTGACTAAGTGAAGCAGAATGAATTATGCATTTTAAATATACAGCTTTGCATAATTCAGAATTCAGTTTTCATGGTGCAGAATTGTGATATTTTTGTGCCCTGCTCTTAGCTATCATCACCTCCAGTTACCTTCCTTGTTCTCCATTTCTCACCAATTTATTTGGAATCCCTCTTCCACATGTTAGCACATTGTGAAACATTATGGACCCTGTCTGTAGCACCGGATTCTCCCCAACTCCCCTCTCCTCCCTATACCCGCTGAAACTTTCCCATCTAGCATCTCCAACCACTAGAAACAAATCCTGTATGCATACTCCCCCCTGCCCCACCCACCCCAAAAAACACCCAGCTAGGACAACCATAATCCAAACAAGTTGCTTGTGTGAAAGTTTCCTTGTGTTAGCTCCTTAGGGCAGAAGGGACGATTGGAAAATCCCTTGTTTCAAACCCCTTTGGAAATATCATGGGCATGGGAATGATGGTTTGTCCCTAAAGGAGCTGAGAAATCTCTCTTTCCCAGGGTTCCTTGGGAGAGAAGACATGACAATTGAACCTCTTTACTTTTAGTGCTGCCTTTTCAGTGGGAAACATTCCAGAATCTAGAGCTGGAGTCACAAAAGACTTAAGCAGCAATGCTTCCTAGAGATCAGGGATGGTCCAAGTGTTGGCTTTCCACATCTTGAGGGAGTACAACTCTCGTTGTTCACCACTGGCTATGCTGGCAAGGCTCATGGGAGCTGTAGTCCTGCAACATCTGGAGGGCCAAACTATGCCCATCTCTAGCACACCAAGGGGGCAGTGAGCTGAAAAATCCAGAGACCATCTTGGGGTTCCTGAGAAACAGCAGGTCCCCTTAAGGCAAGGTAGGGAATCATGCAGTCCTCCTGATGGTGTTGAACTGCAAGTTCCAGCATTCCTTATGACTGGCTAGGCTGGCTAAGGCTGCTGGAGTTTATGGTCTCAACAATTTTTGGAGGGCTCCACGATTCCTTCAGGATTCAGGGGCAAGGGATCGTATAGGAATATCCTGCAGGATGTGGATTTCCAGGGAGGAGCCTTCTCTGGAGGCAGCTTGGGTGGCTAACCATCTTGCAGTGCTCTTTAAAGTAACCACATAACACAAGTCTGCGGACACCAGAGTGAATTCTGGCTCCACCCTGCTCTGGTTTCACCTGCATGGCCATACCCACAATGCCAGCATTTTTGAAATCTCAGTTTGGCAAACTACCTAGAAGTAGGGTGTGGTTTAGGGGTAAGGGTGTTTTCTGTTTTCAAACCCCTTCTGTTTTCACGCCCTCTCCTCCTAAAGGCCTGATCTCTCTTGTTCTACCTTTCCACCCCATCTTTTTCCTAGACCGCCAGTACAGCCAGAGCCCCACCAAGTTACTGCAGGTGCCAGAGGCTGAGGACAAAATCAGGCATCGGCACCGGAGATCAAACCCAGCTGGGGGCCCCCAATACCAGGGACAGAACCCCTGTGGTGGAGGCAGCCGGGAGGCATCACCCAGCAGCAGGCAGCAGCTGCCCAAAGCACGCCCGTCTAGCCGGCAGCACCGCGGATCCACCAAGGCTCAGGGTGAGGAAGAAGAAGACAGGGAAAGGGGCTGGAAACAGCGAGAGCCAGGGAAAAACTCAGAGGGCGGGGATGAGAGCAGCAAGCTTCTTTCCCCTAGGCCAAGCCGGAAGTTACGCTCAGACCTAGTCCCCGGTCCCTGGCTTGTACCCAGTAAGGAGCGCCTGTCCCGGGCTCTGTGGGGTGTCTGCATGGGCCAGGGGGAGGAGGAAGAGCAGAAGGGCGAGCCAGGGAGAGGGAAAAGCATGGAGGTGAAAAGGCGGAGCTAGACTCAGTTCTCTGCGGCCACAGCTGGGAACTATTCAGTGCCTGGGGCAATGGCACTGTCCACCCCCATCTGGACCTATGCAGTATGATTCCAGCCCCACCCCCATTCACACTATGCAATGGTAACTTTCATTTTGCTCTCTGCACCCAACATGCCTCGCATCCACACTATGCAATGGTACCTTTTGTAGTCTCCCTCCCCTTGCCCCCACTACTCAATGTCCCCTTCCTTGGTATTGTGCAATGGAATCTTCCATTCTGCTGCTGCTAACCACACCCACTCCACATGACTGCAGCAGTGGTTGCCACTCTTTCTGTGGTCCCCCACCTTTCCTGGATTACAGCCTTATAGTGCAATACTTTTAAGACTGTTCTCCTCTGAAAACTGGGGTTCAGGAAGAATTTTGTGGGTGGGTGTCCCACCAATGAGAACAACAGCAATGGCAGAGTAATTGCCTGAAAAGTGGCTTGTTTGCCATTACCCCCTGATGTCTCTTGCTGCAGCAGAGGAGTGCCAGGTGTGTTCTAGGGTTAGTCTTCAGGTTCCACAAAGCAAGGATGAGACTAAATAGGCAATTGGGGCTTGGCATCTAATCCAATCCTAGGATTGTATGCAACATGCCAAGATTCCATGGCAGATACACAGTTCTTGTGAGCTCTTAAATCATTGTGGAAAGGTCTTTCTCCACATTAGATGATCTGAAACAAGTGGTCCATGGCTCACTGTTCAGAGAACCCACTGAATGCCAGCGTGGTAGGTTAGAGATTTGACCTAAGTATAAGCGAATGTGAGTCTGAATCCAGGAAGCACGCTGGGTAACAGTGGGCCAGTCATATTTTCACAACCAAACCTACCTGACAGACTTGTTGCAAAAGTAATTTTGCTAGGAACTGTGTATGCAGTCTTCAGGATCTTAGACTCTAGACTCAGAGTAATAAATGCAATGGATAAACCTTTTCCACATTGATTCATATGCTGAGTGGAACTCCTTGGTATCTACTCAGAGACTCCATGGACAGTATCCTGTTATGCAGATGAAGAGAAGTTTGTGGGCAATGCGTAATGGTTTTATCCAGCTTATGGAACCATTGCATATGTGGTAGCACATTAAAGTTCACAGAGTAGCATGTGAATGGACACTGCAGTAGCCCAATGGGGTATCAGCCATGTGCATTGATCATTTATCCATGTATGTTGCACTGTGCTCCTGTTCAGTGTTGGGGTTGTATAATGCAAGTGTAATGGGACTCTACTCATGGACATTTATGTTGTTCTGAGGCAGTGTAGGATTTTGGCCCATGTGTGTCATTGGAGACGCTGAAACATATTTCAGGAACAGGATGGGGAAACCTGTAACCCATCAGATGGGACTGCAGACTGCATCGTACCCAACCATTGACTGCCCTGGTCAGGGCTGAGGAGAATTGCAGTCCAGCAAGATCTGGAGGGCCACATGGTTCCCCAACCATGGTTTAAGAGGTATGCTCAGTTCATATGAAACTGGGCTTCACCTTTGCCCTCTACAGACTGAAAGCAGATCCCAATAACACACCAAAGACACTCCCCTGTGACTGCACCATATGGGAAGCTTCATGATTGGAAGTGATGCATCATTGCAGGCAAGCTTTTCTACTGCTGCTGAAATTCTCAATGGAAGAATTCTGTATTTGTTTTTGAGTACACCTCTGGAGCAGCCTTCCCCAGTCTGCTGCCCTCCCACAGGTCTTGGGCCACAACATCAGTGGTCACTGGGCATGCCGGCTGGGAATAGTGGGATATGTGGCACAACATATCTGGAGGGCGCCTGTTTGGGGAAGACTGCCCTGGAATGTAAGTTGAAAAACACTGTCCCAGTGCCCCTTCTCCTCACCTTTCAAGAGTATGTAGTTGTACAATCCATGATGCTCTTGAATATCTCCCTGGCCTATACAGCTCAGTAGCATTAGTTATTCTGCTCCTTTTATGGGCTACGTAATGGCTCAACAACCCTTTGGACCTGGCCAACTCCACTGGTGCCTCATGCTACCCTGAGACCATCCAGGCTGGTGCTCTTTTTTTTCTGCCCAGCTATCCATCATGCAATGGTATTCTTCACTCTGCTAGTGCCAACCATAACCTGCATGAGAACTGTCCTGTGTGAAACCAGAACGGACAAGCTGTATGGGAGACATATGGATTGAAAGAGCTGCTCGTTCTTGTGTGTTGCATGCACCTGGACATGCCAACCTGTGCCATGAAAATGGCTATAATATACAGATTTTTGTTCATTTGCAACAGAAAATGTATTGTTCTTGGCAGGCAGTCAATTTCAGCTTCTCTCAGTCAGTCACAGAAACAGCATGCTCCTGCTAACGAGCATGGTTTGGCTTACCTTGCTTCCTTCTGCACTGAAAGAAAACACCAAACGTGGAGTTACTGTTGGCAAAGGATTGTAGGAGAAGGAAGCAAGAAAGCACACTCACACCTCTCTTGAGCAGGCGGCATGATGCAATGTGTACAAGAAGAGAAAGGTACAAATTAAATTGCGTGCTCCTCCTGAAGAAGAAATTGCTGCTTCCCACCCTATCTGCAATGTGTCCTTGAGTTCTTTATATATCTGTGCAGCCACTTCACAGCATTCTCATGGCTCAGTATTGACTTGGCACAACCCTAGAGCATACTGGCAAAAATTATGTCTCATGCTCTGACGTAGGGGGGGTGTCATATGCACTGCATGCTGTGTACAAACATGGAGTGACATGGAATGTGCATGTGTCCATAGGATGCATTTGTACAAGCACTTCAGCAAAGCTTGTGCTTTACACAGGTTGGGAGTCACAACCATTGGCACATGTAAGAAAACCTCATAGAGACAAGCATGCCAAAAGCCATGTCATATTTAGGAAACCCAACCCAACCCTGCAGCATTCTGAAAGTCTGGTATTTACCTAACAAGCAAGCTTGCAGCATACTGTCCAAAGCCTCCAGAGCTCTTTATCATGCAGTACTGCCACCCTTAATATGAAAAGAGGTGCCAGGTTATAGATCTGCCTGATGTCCCACCACTAATTTTCTGGTGCATCTATAAAGGTTGGCTGTCTCAGAGGTAAGAAAGAAAGATAATCTTCACATGCTCAGAGGCCCTCTAACATACCCATAGTTCGAAGTGATGCAGGACATGGGAGCCTGATGTTTCAAATACGCCATCAGAAATGAAATTAAAGTTTGTTCTTCCACTGTTCCAGTTTTGAAAGCGACCTGGCTGTAAGTTAACCTGATACAACAGAGGGCACGGCTCATATACTCAGAATAACTTCAGGTGCCACTTTGAGCCTTTTAAAGTGAAGACTGAAATTACAGTAGCATGAGAAGTTGCTTTAGATATGCCTGGCAGTGCAGTTATGCAATAGAAAATATTTTTTAAAAAACAAATAAATCTTTTAATATCTATCTACATTAAAAGATTCTGATTTTTGTAAAGCTGTTTTTGTTTGCTTACATTTTCTTCAAGACTCGGTATAATTCCTTATCAAAGGGTGTGAGCCCTCTGGAGAGTTTGGAAGGCAGCACCCACTTCTGCTGAACTTGCTATATAATTTCCCTGGAATGAACCAAGGGAGAATAAGGTGGGCTGTACAAGAATCAACGAAAGATGTCATACACATTCTGGCAATCCAGCCTCAATCATATGGACTAATTGGAGAGAAGATGGCTATCTTCATTACTAGTACAAATTATCACACAAACTAAAGATAAACTTCTGGCAGTGCTGCCCAAGATATTTTGTTGCCTGAGGCAAAGAATAACATGACCACCACCACCCCTCTCATTCTACACACAGAAGCACAGAGGTCTGGCACTTAAATTTTGCTTCATGTGGGATGATAATGACAGCATCCTTCATGCCACTTGAGGGCAGGAGGGGAGCTGAGGGGATGCAGGATATTTTCTATGAGGCACATAGGTGTTTTTTGTTTTCTCCAAAAGATGAAAAGGGATACAGGATTGTCACTGCTGTCTTTCATCACTGGACCTGGTACTCGGAAACCCTTCACATTATACAATTACAGCACTATGATTCCATTTTAACTGCCATGGCTGCGTCATACAGAATCTTGGGATTTGTAGCTTCCTAAAACATTATAGGAGCTCTCTGGCAGAGAACTGTAAGTATCCCTTTCTAATCTGCACATCCCAGGATTCCACAGGGTGCAGTCATGGCAACTGAAATGGAAACATATAGGGTTACTATATGTCTTCCTTTTCCAGGACACATCCTCTTTTGACCTTTTCTGAACTACACAGTTATAGTGCTATTATTCCACTTTCAACATCCAGTGGAATTCTGGGGTTTGTAGTTTGCTGAGGTCCAAGAACTCTCTGGTTGAGAATTCTAAAGGCCCCTCCCTAAACTGCAAATCCCAGGATTCCATAGGATGTTGAAAGTAGAATAATAGCACTATAACAGTGTAGTGTGGAAATGGCCTTTGTCAGAGCTAAAATTCCTGTCCTCCAATTTCCTCGATAAGTCTTTTTTCAGAATTTCTGTCCCGATGGATTTTTAGAATATCTGGGTTTTCTTGTAAGGTCCAGACTGGAGGAAATGGGCAATCAGTGGAGGAGGAAAAGAGACACGCCAAAGCAGCCTGCCTCAGCCCTGTGGGGGTTACTGAATGACTTACGGGCTTCCAGCTGGGTTGGAACCACCCTCTTCCTCCATCCCGAGAGGAAGGCACGTCAGGGGAAGAAGGTGGAGAGGAGAAAGGCGCCCTGCCACGGTCGACAGGATCATGCCTGACCTCATTTGAAGGTCTGTCTTGTCTGTCGGGATGCAGAAAAGAGGCAAAGTCTAAGGAAGTTTTAAAAATATTACTTTATTCTTCCAATTAGCCCAGTGCCCTTCAGCCTAGTACTGTTCAGGGGCTGATAAAGAAAAAAGGTAATACATAAACAACAAAAACTATAACTCCATGTACACCCATCTACTTTAAAACTCAAATTTTCACATATCTCTTCACTTTCGATCTGCTGAAGAATGGTTAGGATAAGGATGTCTTTGGTACACACAAGGGGGAAAAAACAACCAGTAAAATACCCTGCTTCCTACTTTTCAAGCTATCCATTGCCAGGCATAAACTCGGAAAATGCTCTTTTTGTAATCCCTGCAAGCAGTTTGAAAATTGCATTGTAAGTTATATTTTATTTTTGTATGAGTTTAACTGATTTTAAAACAGAGACGTTTTACATGCATTTTTATGTAAGATATATGCATACATAATTGATAGGGCAAATCGTAACTTATCTCCTATTAAAATTTTTAATTTGAATTTAATTTTTGTATAACTTTGTTTATGTATTGTCCCTTTTCTTTATTTCTTTTTCATCAGCCCCTGAAGAAGGCCATTAAATATTATTAGGCTGAAGCACAGTGGGCTAATTGGAACAATAAAATATTCTTTTTTAACATCCTGAGACTTTGTCTTTTCTCTACATCCCTTCTATTGGGTGTTATCAGTCCGCATTGCTTTCTGCCTTGTCTGTTGGACTGACTCAGCTGAGAAGTAAATGGCTCTTCTTACAACTGCCCAGAGCTTATGGGGTATTTAAAGTGAGAGTTCTCCTAGCAACTGGTGGTTTGAAGGAGTCAGTTGGTAAATGTGTCCTCTTTTTTGCACTTCAAAGTATGGTAACTCTTACCATAGTGCCATAACTATGTGGTATGAAAGGACCCATGAAATGATTGCATAATAACAGCAGCTTCCCTGTTGTTCTTCCTCAACCACCCAGCAACTCACCTCTCTTAGAAAACAGAACTGGGTATCCTACATAACCCATCTTGACTCCCCTACCCGTAGGTGTAGTGAAAGAACAATTCTACTGTCAGTAGTGAAGACAGGTTCAATTACTTTTCTACAAGGTAATTAGCTTTTCTACAAGGAGTCTTCCATTTTGTCCTCCATTTCAAGCAGCAAAATGTGTTGGCTGGCCATGATGAGTTATTGCTAACCCTACCGTGGATCCCCTATCTGCTGGAAGAGCTTCCTCAAGAGTAACCATTCCATTCCAACCAGCCAGTTGGTACACCCTACCAAACAGTGGATCTACTTACAAATTAAGACCCAAGCCTACCATTTTGACAATCTGAATGAAACTGCTTCACTGTTGATGGATCTGTTTCCAAAGACCTGTTTCCAGGATGCCTGTCACATCATGAAACTAGTTTATCCAGTATGAATTTTCATGAATAACAACCTAAGTATTGGGAACCATTTTGTCATGCAAGTCTGGGAAGGTTCCCCAGAAACATGACTATGAAGGGAATATCTGTGACCGTGGTGGACTGTTAGCACGTGGATTGAGGACCACCACCAAATACTAGATGCTGTAGGCTATATTTCAGAGGAAGGAACTGGCAAAGCCATCTTTTGAGTATCCCTTGCCTGAAAAAACCCTATGAAATTCATCAGGTTGCCATAAGTTGAGAGGCAACCTGAAGATACATGCATGCACACATACACATACTATGTACAACAAAAACAAGATCCCAAATTAAACATAGCCACCTTTTCCACACCACTTAATCAAGCCTTTCTTGGGGGGAGAAAAATTAATGTATTTGTCTTTAAAGTTCAGTCAGTCTAATCAGATTTTTAATCATCATCCATTAATCTGTGGAGGCCAATTTCAACTGAGGAAGAACTATTTTAATCAGACAGCGTTAAATATATGTTGCCAGGTGTGACCCACTGTGTTGTGGTGTAGTAGTTTGGGTGTCAGACTAAGACTGTGGAAGATGAATATTCAAATCCCTGGTCAACCCATCGAGAGCCTCTGGGATTACCTTGGGCAAGTCACACTCTGTTAGAAGAAGGCAATAGCAAACCTAATCTGAATGAATCTTGCCAAGAAAAACCCTGTGAAAGGCTCACCATTAAGTTGGATGCATGCCAACGTATCTCACAACTTTTGCTCTTAAATTAGTGTGTCGGGGTGGTATTTTTTGACCTTATAGCTCTTTTGCTTGATATATTGATTTTATGCTTTAATCCATTTTGTAATATTTCATTTATTATTTTGTCACTGCCTTCAATATGGTGGCATTGTTAATATCTTGAGTTAGTATACTATTCACCAGTATTCTACACTGGCTGTTTAGTAATGCATGTGTAACTAAATAATGTCTCCTGGCCTAACCCTCCCCAGCCCATTGTAAGGAGGTCAGATCAGCTGCCAGTCATGTTGCAAGGAGAATGATGTTTCCAGTCAACTCCCACTAAGGAGCAAGACAGTCACAGGAAATGCATTGGGGTCTTGTTTCTAATTGTTACTATGAGAAATTGTGGTTGAGGTCCTACTTCTGATTGTCGCTGTAAGGAATTGCAACAGGAGTCCTGCTTCTGACTGTTGCCATGAGGCATTGTCACAAGGATCCTACTTCTGATTGTTGCAACTTCACTCACTGGTGGGAGGGAGCCAGAAATCTCATCTTCCTTGTCCTGATTGGCAGCTGAAAAGCCTTCCTTCACCCGACACAGCTGATCACTGTTAAGGTGGGCTGGTGGACATTTACATAGTCTTACAGTAAGACCACATCATCTTACTGAATACACAGCAGTTATGAATCCGTAACTGTAGGTTATGAATCTGTAACATATGTGTGTTTCCACTGTTTTGTACAAACACACATACAACATTCAGAATGACCCATCCCAACCCATCTTCCATGAAGCCCACCTATCTTAAAAACAGTTCTGTGGTTCCTGCCTCTACTTAGAACTAGGTATACAACCATTGATCCTCCAGCTGTTTTATACTTTGAGAAGCTTCCACCAACATAGACAATGATGACGGATTTGGGAGCTGAAGTCCAAAACACCAGGAGGACCAAAGCTTGAAAACCACTGACTTATTTTGTAAATAAAGCAAATATTACAGAAGATTCCATAATTCCAAAAAGCTTTATAATTCAAAGGAAACTACTAGAAATATCATAGCATGCATTGCCTGGCCACACCCTACCCTAGTCCAAGTATCTGATTATCTTCCTTGGCCCTCCCATGAAAGAGGAGGATGGAGGATTTCTGGTGCCTCATAAAAAGACTTTTATTAAACTATTTTTCCCCATCCTCAACCCTGACTGTAAGGGGAAAAACTGCTCTACAGTTACAAATTTCTCAGATGGGCTTCTTGGGAACAAGCAAATCATTTAAAGTGAAATATATATTCAGTGTAATTCATTCAAGGTTGGTGATTGTCAAAGATTCAGCAGAATGCTTTGGAAAGATAACTTGGCATGATCAGTACCATTCCCAGCACCAAATAAAAAAGCCGTGCTGACTGCTGCTGAGAACAAAGAGGATACCAGTGGGACCTTATGTCTTACAGCATCACTTTTGGCATTGAGATACAAATCAGAGTGGAAACCAACATGTCTTTTTACATAGCACAGCTTAGTTCATTTGGACTCCGTTCACATTTTCACTGTGCCAGTTTGTCTGTGTCAATTGGAACTTGCAGGGTAGAAGCAAGAACACAGAGCTTCCATGGCTAACTATGGGTTATTCCGAGAGACGGTAGCCCTTTCATTAGAGAGACCAAGGAACCTCCTTCAGGCAGTGGGTTTTTTTTGATATGGCTATCATAACACAGCAATCAATTGTTAATTATTTAATTTATTGTTGTTGTAATTTCTTTTTTATTGCCCAGAGTGGAAGAGGTACTTGTGAGCATTGTTGGCCACAGGTATCAAAATAACTGGCTAGCCTATGGTACTACTCCCCTTGGCTTTGGGAATGTTTGTGGGGTAGAGATGCTATCTCCTGCTCTGCCTCAAGTAGCAAAATATCTTGGGCCAACAGTAGATTTGTGGAGGGATTTTTTTCAATGAATATTCATCTACTTTCATCTCCGGTACAGTGGGCCAGCCAGAACATGCCAGCACTACAACATGATGCTACCTAACGCCTTGCCTTACATCAGGGCTCCAAGTGGAACCTTGGAACATTCCAAGTGGAACCTTGCTCAGCATGTTGGGACCTGCTGGCAATCCAGGCCTCATAATCGGGGCCCTTTTGACAAAGGGTCAAAGAACAGGGAAATCTTCTCTTGAGAATGAGGAATGAAAATGAGAGCAAGTTTCAAGCAGGTATCTCCGTCCAGTTCCCAGACTGAGTCAGCAGAGGGAGACATGATTTAACATGAGATATGATGACAATATAAGTATCCTGTTCAGTAATAATACTTAAGGATACACCCTTGATGAACTCCTGAAATTACAGTGGTTTGCCACTTTCAGGAAAATTGGACATGAAAGGAGGTTGACACCAATGAACAGGGCTGGACCTGGCATCAGGCAGAATAAGATTACCACCCCAAGCAACAAATGCTGGGGGAACAGGGTGAGATGGCAGCATATCTTCCTAACATCCTAATTTGGTACAGATAGTCCCATACTTCTACCACATTTGAGGCCTCCTAGACAGTCCAAGGGTCAAACAAAATTCTTACAAAATTTTCACAAGATATTTTTTTCTAAAAATTGCCCCAAAATGCCTTCTAGGAGGGATGGGGCATTTCCACTATATAGTTGGCTCTCCACATTAGCATAGGGTTAGGGGCATAGGACCCTCACAAAACTGGTAAAATTGCAAACATCAAAATTTGTCTCTGCAAAGAGGGCTGAGACATGGGGGTGGGGGAGAGGGGGCATCCAGGGTTCAAACCAGGTCAGGGAAAGGGGAGGAAAAGGGAGTAGTTGGTATACTTCTCCTCTCTCTCTCTCACCCATCTCCTTCCTTGGGTGTGGAGGGGCTATCAGGAGAGGATTTGTGGTGCTGAGAAATCAGGTTGCAGGCCATCCTCAACTAGTCAGGCCGCTGCTGGTGGATGAGGAGGAAGACCAGAGGCAGGATTTTAAAGCGCTGCATTGCCTGATTGGAGCTGCTAAGAGGGAAGGTTGGCTCAGAAAAGAAGCACCTGAAATTGGAGAGCACAAGTTGGAGAAGCTCACAAATAATCAAACTGGTGAAAGTCAAACTTGCAAATGTCGAGGGCCAATTGTATTTTAGACTAATTTAGGACTAAGAGTGACTGTTTTTGTAACAGGAAGTGGCAATAGCAATAGCATGTGCATTTCTATTCCGCTTATCAATTGCTGTCTAAGCAGTTTACAATGTATTAGCTAATTGCCCCAACGAGCTGGGTATTCATTTTACCAACCTGATGAAGGATGGAAGGCTGAGTCAACCTGGATCTTGGCAGGATCGAACTCACAACCTTGTGGCCGCAATACCAGCATTTAACCACTGTGCTACCAGGGTTAAATAGAGGCCTCTTTTGGACCAAAACAAAACATGGTGAAAATTCCTCCTTGTTCCCTAGAGGGCATTTGGAGACAAAGGGTTTTTTTTGTTGTTGTTCTTTATTTTTGTTTGTTTGTTTGTTTGTTTGTTTTGTGCAGGTACAGCAGGGGATGTGGCCCTCCAAGTTCTGCTGGAGAGGCTAAGGAGGCCCGTGCCCTTCCACAATTGCCCACCCCTGGAGTAAAAAATTTATTTATTCAACAATCACCAGCCTTTAATGAATTAAATTGAATTTACATTTCAATTTCATGGAAAGGCAGTCATAATTCTCAGCCAGCAACCTCTACTTCTTCACTGAACTACAACCTCCAGCATTCTGTGAGATGGAACCACAGCTGTGAAAGTGGAATCTTAGCACTATAACTGTTTAGTGCAAAAAGCGTCCAAGAGTTATTCCACTATAATCACCATATCCCAATAAAACAGGGTTGGGAAACCATTTTTCTGTTGAGGGCGCCTTTCTTTTGGGAACTATACACCAGCAGTGAATAGGAATGAATCCAGTGGATGGCTGACCCCAAAATATGCACAACCTCAAAAATAGGAAAAGTTCACAACTTAAAAGCTCATAGAAGATGGTACATGTTCTATTGTGAGGCATATCCTGTGACAGCTGGTAACCCGGGAACATTTCCTTTTGGAACTGTACATAGGCTTCCCCCACCTATCTGACAGGTTAGGAACCACAGTGCTGTCAGAAAATGGAATTGGTTGAAAAGCAGAACCCATGTACTACACTGTAGAGAATATGAAGGACTTAACAGAGGCTTACCTGTTACCAGCCGCGCATACACTGCTTGCAAAGTCTCTCAGCCAGTTTAGAGTCTTTTTTCCCCCTCAGCTTCCTTTGCAAGCAGCATGCACATGCAAGCGGTTCCAAGAAAGCCTCCATATGCAAGAAGAACTGGTGAAAGAGCAGAACCCTTGTCAAATTAATGGAACTTTTCCTTAATTTGGAAGTGTCAAAAGAACAAGTCATCAGATAATGGGGTGTCAAAAGGTGGGGGCTTCCTGTAAGTATTTTGATATGCCCTGCACCAGCAAAACTCCAATAATTCATTTTCATTTTTAATTCTATCACTAGCCTTTGGTTTTGTCACCTAGGCATCAAGGAGAAGTTTTGCCTTGGTTTTAATAAACGTTTCAGCTCCCCTCCCAAAAAACTGAGTGTTGTGGAAATGTTGCAATGGAGGAAGGTGGCTGGCCAGGCTTTCATGTGGAAATAGATATGAAGCCTTACTGCACTACACTGTTATAGTGCTATTATTCCACTTTCAACATCCTGTGGGATCCTGGGGTTTGGAGTTTACTGAGGCCAAAGAGCTCTCTGACTGAGAATTCTAAAGACCCCTCCCTAAACTCCAAACACCAGGATTCCATAGGATGTTGAAAGTGGAATAATAGCACTATAACAGTGTAGTGCGGAAAGGCCCATGGTGAGTGGAACAGATAAGTGGCTCCTACTGTTACAGTCTTCACTTTGCCACCAAATGCAGTCTTCCTCCCTGGCACTGGATGCCTGGTGTAGTCTTACTTTGAAACATCATCAGATCCTTCTTCTGGACTGAAGAGACTATTAATACAAGCAGCTTGGCAAAACCGATCCCTTTATAGCTGTATAACTTTGTTCTTTATTCCAAGCAGGTTCACTATGATAGAATCTCATTTACAGTTGGAACTGAGAAGATAAGCCATGCCCCTACTATCACTGCCTTCCACACCTATTTGCCTTTTTAAAAGAAAGGTGTGGGAATGGCTTTAAAGAAATGTGTCCACGTAAGATTTAAAGTTGACACTATAACTTACTAGATAGGTAACCTTATAGTACAATACACTTTACTCAACTGGGGGTGGAGTGTGTCTTGCATTCCATAGCTTCTCAGCTGTCCATTGTTCTGTTCTCACGTTTTCTGTCTCTAGCATTTCTACAGAAATATTTCTTGGCTAATGTATAGTTCATAGTCTAAAGTTCTCACTTTCTCTGTACCTTAGTAGGACCACTTTTCTACCATATGACACCCCCTATTCCTGTGATTTCAAACAGCCTATCAGTAATAACAACTATTTTTCTCTTTTACAACTGTTTGTTTAAAATATCAAAACAAAACAAAAACCCAAAATAATAACAATATGAGTCACAGTGGCGGTGATAACATTAAATGAAAGAGTACTAGACGGAGAGGAAAAAGAAAGGACAAGAGAAGACTGTCCTGCAAAGGGAAAAACAGGATTTTCTGCCTTGTTGACAGGATCTTAAAGGTAATTTACCTTTTCCTGATATGCTTTTTGCACTCTCTGGGGCTTTTCGGTGGCACTCTCAGTTCTTCCTGCAGCTTTCTTACAATACATTTGGGATCCTTCTGGGGTTTTTCTGCATCCTTTCATGACCTGCATTTTTTTCCGTAGTACTCCCAGGATATCTCTGGAACTTTTTCACTTTTCTCTCAGGATCTCTCCAGAAGAGATTCACAGCACTTTCAGGATCTCTCTGGGGCTCTTCTGTACCACGACTCTCAGGATCTCCATGAATTTTTCTGAAGTGCCTTCGGGATCACTGTGGGTTGTTTCTGATTCCTGCATTCTTTCTAGGGGTTTCTGCATTAATTTTGGGACCTCTCTAGTGTTTTCCTGTGTTACTTTCTGGATTTCACTGGGGCTTTCCTGGATTACTTTCAGGATCTTTCTGGGACTCTTCTGCATGTCTCTCAAGAGCTCTCTGGGTCTCTTCTGCATCACTCTGGATTTCCCTGGCTCTTTCCTCTACACTATTGGGATCTCCTTGGGCTTTTCTGCACCATTCTTGGGATCTCCTGAGGCATTTCTATGGGGCTCTATGATGCCTCTAGGGCAGTTCCATGTCATTCACAGGATCTCTTGATGTTTCGCCATAGCACAGTCAGGAATATCCTGATGTTTTCTAACATTTCTCTTAGGATCTCACTGAGGCTTTTCTGTTCTCTCCGGGGCATTTTCCCATCACTTTCAGAATTTCCCTGGAGCATTTCCACATCACCCTTGTTGTGAGAAAGTAAGTCTCCCTCACCCCAGGGTGACAAGATGCACAAAGTCCAAGACTGATAAAGTCTGGGGGGGGCACATGAGAAAATCCTGCAAAGCACTTCATAATCATTAACTAAAAAATAACAATTTGCTGCCCTTGCCTGACATCCCAAATCAGCTACCTGTGGCAGCAGCCTCACTCCTGAAACCTCTGTGGAGTAGGCCAGAGTTCTCTTTTAAGGAACTATGAAACAGTTGTGATGAAGGTTAGGACAAAGATGCTGGAAACTGGCCAAAGGGAAAGGGAACACATATTCAAAACTGGCTCACAATCCCAGATCCTTGGGGCATTTTGTATCACAGTATGTACCATATTTGCTGGCATATAAGATACACAGGTGTACAAGACGCACCCCATTTATATGTCAGCAAATGCTATCTGCAGATGTATAAGACACATCTGTGTATAAGACACACCCCATTTTCAAACAATATTTTTTTGGGAAAAAGTGAGTCTCATACACCAGCAAAAAGAGTATTTGTTGCTCAATCACTTTTTCATTCCATCTTTCCATGCAAATAAATCATCAAAGCAGCCTAAAGTCTAAAGAAAGTGCTCTAACCAACAAGAAAATATAAAGTTAAGACAATTAGCTGCAGGTACCTGGTAACACAAAAGCAGTGAAGCTAATCTCCCACACACACTTCTCTGTGACTATACTTTACATTTAAAAAAAAGAAAAAGAAAGAAAAGCCCAGACATACAATAAAATAATCTGTCATATTCAGCAGTTAAGCTACATAGTTTTGCAATTAAGAGCATTCTCTTTCAGAAAAACAAAACAAAAACATTTTGTATTTCCAAAGCATTGACATTCTGAAAGCATTTCAAATACATGACATCAGCAAGCCTCCAAGGCAGATCAGTAGTATGTTTTGTTTTGTTAGTATTTAAGATGCCACCAGACGCTTTATTATCATCCCTACACTCACGCACAAGGAGAATCATGGCTTGCCTAAGGCCACAAGAATGAGATATGTGTTAGAGGCTGATAATTTTTTGACTGTCTTAACCACAACTCCCTCTACAATGCTGCTGCCCTAGGCAGCTACCTGCAAAATTGGGATGTTGTGCCCATCCCCAGAGGTTCCCCCCCTTATCAAAAGGCATGTGATGGGCGGGGATAATTCTAAACCTGGTGAGCTTTGGATGTGTTGAATGACAGTTCCCAATCATTCTACCAGCCAGCACTTCAGGACAATAGGTGTTGCCATGCAACACATGCAGTGGTGGGAAGCAGTTTATCTTTGAAAGTATCAAACCAGAAGTGTGTAAGCCCCCTAACCCACCTAAAAGCTATGTCCTGAGGATCCTAATTATTTTATATCAAACCTAGTGAGCCATAGAGATATACTGGACGGACATGTAGGCAGTAGAGCTATGGAGATAGATTTTTTAAAAAGTAGCCTGTTTTCTGTCACATCCTGGGTAATCTTGCAAATGGCTCAAAGGCCACTTGAATGGATTTTCAGCAGTGATCAGGAGACAATAACTCTCTGAGAGCAAATAAACAATGCAAACAGCCTGGAATGTGACACCTTGAGGTATGTATCCCCGGATGAGATACTCATCTTGCAGGAAACTACAAGGATGCCTGGCTGTATTTTCTTTGAACTACAAAGTTGAAATCCATCTTCGTAAAACTGCACCCATCTGTTCCCAGGACATGGGTCAGCTCTATAACTATGCCCTTTTCCTTCTTCATTTCAGAGTTTTTGGAGTTCAGAGTTTGGAGTTCTCTCAGATCTGCAAAACATGAAGCTGGTAAGCTCCCCTCAGCCTCAAAAGGTGTGGCTGAGATCGTTTTCTCCCACCTGAAGACTTCTGGATTGGTACAGTATTAACTCAAACCCTTATGTCTCTCTCTCTATCTCTCTTAATTTTCACCTCTTTCTAAATTTCTATAATCTTGTATGCTTGTTGGAGTGAGTGCAGTGGAGTGATTGTATGGATTTTAACATCTGTGCCAATAAAATACTTAAATTTGAACAGTTTGTGTGATTTCTGACTGGGCCTGACCCCGTAAACATTGGGTTAAAGATTCTTAATTACTCTGTCCTCTTTGCATCGCTAAAGCAGTGCTCAGAGCTAATTTTCCCCATGAGAGACAATTTTAACAGCCTTTGGGAATTCTCTTTAAGGGAGCCCCAAGCAAGCAGGGTAACAAGTGGCATTTGGTCCAGATGAATTAACTGAAGAAGGATACCACTAGAGATGTGTCCTAGGACAAATGTGTGTGTGTAATGTGGTGTGCCCTTGTTACCCCAAAACGTGGGTGCCACAAGGGTCACCGTGTGATGCCTGTACCTCTATGCAAAAGTGGGGAATAATTAGCTCAAAGAGGAGGCTTGGGAGAGAAGGGTAACTTAACAAGATCTTTCTACCAATCTTTACTGACTCATGCAGGAAAAGAACCAGCTAGAGATTCAAAAGTTAGCTAAAAATGTGTTTTTTATTGGAAGGAATTCATTCGTGCGTACGCACAAGATACACACAAACATTCACACAAGAGCTAACTGAAGAATGAAGAGAGGAAAAATTATGTATAGAAAGGGTGAGGGGTTTGGGGTTTATAATTACGAGTCCAGAAGAGCAGTGAAGAAGCTGAAATGTGATTGTAATCATACCTCATCATATAAACGTAATGTAAGATGAGGTGTGATAAGGTCAATTAACTAGTTCTTTCTAACATATTTCTTCCAAATGCTGAATTATGCAGCCAGAAGCCATAGGCAATCACAAGTCTTTTCTTTGCATAAGCAGAATCAAGGTGTGCAGTCTTTTCAGATTTAAGTATGCATAATAAATAGGTGTGCTTAATTGGTAACATATGAAGCAACTGTAAGGAGGCTAAAGTGCGAGAGGAGGAGATGTCCTTTGAGCATATTTTGGTGTGTTCTGGCTGCCCCCTATTGGAAAGAAAGAGTTTTATTTTGTGGTTTTTTGCTGTTGCAACCCTATCCTGTCAAGAAACAGCAAAACTGTAACTGAATGAGGGATAACATCATTATGCATGTGGTATGTTAAATAAATTCCACAGTTATAGAGCTGTGACTCTTCTATTTACAACAGTGGTTCTCAACCTTCCTAATGCCACGACCCCTTAATACAGTTCCTCATGTTGTGGTGACCCCCAACCATAAAATCATTTTGTTATTATTTATTTATTTATTATTTAGTTAGTTAGTTAGTTATTTCCAACATCAAATAGATTGGAAACACTGCCCTAAATCACTGCTCTGGATAGAATTCTAATGCCTAAAAACTGGTAACCCTCCCCCCTTTTTTTAAGCACAGAAAGCGTCCCTCAATGCCAGAATTAAGGCAGTAGTTCTAGTTCTGAATGTTGGGTTTCCACAGTTCAAAAAGCCAGTCACTCCCAAAGGTAATGCCAAAACAGCCCACATTTTACACGAGGCGCAGGGAGGAAAGGACAGGGAGAGAGGAAAGATGGCGGCGGCATAAGCAGACGCATTTTGTTTCACTCCCTCCCTTCCTCCCTCCCTTAAAGGGAGTGCGGACGCTGAACATACAAAAAGCGAGGAATGCAAGACAGTCAGGGCGAAGAAAACACGTGCGTGTGGCAAGCGCCAAGGGTCCACGCACAACAAAAGCGAGAGGAGAAAGTCATCCTGGCTATTTCTGCACTAGATTGTTATAGCATTATTATTCCACTTTCACCATCCTATGGAATCCTGGGGTTTGCAGTTTGAACCCCAGCGCAGGGGTCTCAGAAGCACTGCTCCCACTGGCTGTGAGGCCACCTTCTTTTAAAAGGGGGGCAGGATTGAGGAGCGGCGACCCCTGTGAAATGGTCGTTCGACCCCCCCAAAGGGGTCCCGACCCCCAGCTTGAGAACCACTGATTTACAATGTTTTGATTCTTCTTGTAACTAGTTCCTAGTTAGCTCCTAGTTTTTCCATACTGTATCTAAGTGAGTTGCCATTGCAACCCTATCCTGTCAAGAAATAGCAAAATTGTAACTTAATGAAGGATAACATAATTCTATATGTGGTGTGTTACTTTTAAGTACATTCTACAGTTATAGAGCTGTGGCTCTTCTATTTACAATGTATTGATTCTTCTTGCAACTATTTCCTAGTTAGTAATTAGCTTTGAGAAGTAGGATCATAAAGTGTTACTTAAAATGATAATGATAATGGTAACTAGCTACTTCGGGGGTGCTTGCAACTGTAGTAACTTTCTAAAACTAACTTTCCAAGCTTCTACAACCTTCTACATACAAACATTTCAGTAGAACACCCCCCCCAAAAGGGCTATAGTTTCACAAGAATTAGCATCCTAACTCCATAACAAATCTTATTTTCAGATTTTAAATTTCACATTACTAGGCTAAAAGTTACTCTATGGCCTTGCAGCCCTATGCTTCTTATTTTGTTAAAAAATTTTTTAAAAAGGCTGTGTGTCTTGTTTCTAATAACAAGAGGTTATAAAGGCATTCTTGAACACTTTGGTCACAATCCAATGCATAAACCAATTGTCCTAAGCACATTTAACTGTTTTAAATGGTGGTCCCTTTTTCAGGCTGTAACTTAGGAAAGGCCTGGCAGTAGCTCTCACCCCTCATGACAGAGTTCTCGATCAGGGAACTTTACAACACAATACTATGCACTCTTACCTGGAAGTAAGCACCACTGCACACAGTGGGAGTCACACCCAAGTAAACATGAACAGGATTGTGCCATTGGTCTCCTGCAAATGGGAACGCAGAAGCTCTCCTCTCCTCTTGCTAAACTCATGCTTTCAGCTTCCTGCCAGAAAACAGGAAATGGAGTCAGGCACTTGTCAAATGCAAACATTTCCACCCTATTTGATTAGATTTTAATTTGTGGGCCGCTAAGACCTATGGGAAATACTGGTAAACTGGTTAACCTGACAAGAAATTAGTACACAGACATTGTGATATATGCCTGATAAAGTTTCTGAGGATTTCAAGTATACCGGGGGGAAAACAACCAATAGTGATTGCGGAAATCCATTGTGCATATTCATGAATCTAACCTCCATAAAGTTCCCATTTATTTAGTCATAAAATCAAAATAGCCAGAACACACACATACACCCAACGCCAGGCTGGCTTCGCATTTCTTCACAGAGCGCCCCACCACCACCACCATCCTCATAGTGAACCTGTAAAGCAGGTAGGGTGGGAAATACTGACCACCCTGAAAATATGCAATGAATTTCATACAGAGGAAGGGTTCTGAAGTTGGGTCTCCATCTCTGATGGCAGCTTAAGACTACGGCCATTTCTGCTTTACACTCTTATAGCGCGATTATTCCACTTTCAACATCCTATGGAATCCTGGGGTTTGTAGTTTAGAGAGGGGCCGGCTGGCCTCTCCCTAAACTGCAAACTCCAGGATTCCATAGGATTCCATAGGACGTTGAAAATGGAATAATCGCGCTATAAGAGTATAGTGAGGCCTATGCTGCCTCTTTTCTCATATCTGTTTTCATAATTTGCATCTCAACATTTTCTCCTTTTTCCTCCTGGTCAGTTCCAAAAGTTGCTAAGTGTGGCTTTATGTAATCTCCCCTCCTCCCACTGACAACCTATCTTAACTTCCTTTTGAGTTCCCAAGTAATTGTGGAGGAAGAGGAAAGGTTACTGCTAAACAGCCAGGCTCATTGCCTTTATGTCCTACTTTGGGCTCTCCATAGGCATTTGGGTGGCCAGTGTGGGAAACAGGATGCTCATCCAGACAGTACAGGGTTGAAGGATCTTTGTCCCCCTCCACACACATTATTTTCATAGAATCATAGAGTTGGAAGAGACCACAACAGCCATGGAGTCCAACCCCCTGCCATGCAGGAATACACGCTGAAAGCACCCCTAGCAAATGGCTATCCAGCCTCTGTTTAAAACCTCCAAGAAGATGACTCCACCACACTCTGAGGCAGCATATTCCACTATCGAATGGCTCTTACTGTTAGTTTTTCCCAATGTTGAGGTGAAATCTCTTTTCCTGTAGTTTGAATCTATTGCTCCATGTCCTATTCTCTGGAGCAGCAGAAAACAAGCTTGTTCCATCTTCAACATGACATCTCTTCAAATATTTAAACATGGCTATCATGTCCCCTCTTAACCTCCTGTTTGTCAGGCTAAATATACCTAGCTCCCTAAGCCACTCCTCATAGGGCATGGCTTCCAGATCCTTCACCATTTTGTTTCCCCTCCTCTGGGTACATTCCAACTTGTTTTAAAAGACAACTTCCAAGAGTCCTTACCATAGGCCTTCTGGGGGCTGAATATCTAGAGGTCCAAAAGCTCCCCCACCCCTGAGTTAGACCTTTGGTCCCATCTAAAAGGGGTCTTGTGTTCTTAGAAATTAAGATATGAAGGTTTTCCTGACCACCAGCTGCTGCCTGTAAAAAAGAAAAGGAACACTATGGCTTCTGTCTTCCAGACTAATGACCACTTTCCTTATCCAGGATTCCCTATCAAAGTCTTCTTTAAAGTGTGTGTCTTTTATTTCTAGGAATCTGACTTTGGCCTTTTCTGCATGATGATGCTCTGATGCGTTGTCCTCCTGCAGGGATGGAAGCATGTCCTTAACGCTCCTCTCTGCATGTGACTGGCTGCCTGCAGAAGGGAGTGCAAGGGACCCGTTCTGTCCTTCCGGACTGCGGACTGCCTTCTTCCCATGCTGCAGTTGGAGAAGAAGCATGTAAATCGTGCTTCTGGAGTGCATGTAAATCGTGCTTCTGGAGTGCTGAGGGTGTTCCTGCATGGCAGGGGGTTGGACTGGATGGCCCCTGGGGTCTCTTCCAACTCTACATTTCTATGATTCTATGATTCTGCATGGCCAGCTGCTATGGAAGGCTCACACAATCAGCAGTCATTGACAGAGTTTCTCCATCAATGATATAGCCCACAATTATGCTGGCCGGCAATGTGAGAAGGGCGGGACTATGACGATGTCATGCAGAAGCATCGTCACACTCCTTTTCCTCCTCTGTCCTCATGCCACGACACTGTTATCATGTGGAAAGGGCCTTAGGGATTAGTTTTAATACAGAGATAGGAATCATGCAACAGTCCAGATGTTGTTGGATTGCAGCTCCTGGCTATGTTGGATGGAGCTGATAGAATGGACAATCTAACAACATCTGAAGGAATGTGTGGTTCCGAAGATAGCTGGTTTAAAGCTCCCTGGAAGTCATATGAACTTTCCTGAGGGAAAACTGTCTTCCTTTCCTTCACTTTATGAGAAAGTTGCCCATGTTGGTTCATTTCCTAGTGGTTTCTGCCTCTGCTGCCAATATATCCTGATTCCCACAAACTGTTATTTTGTTCTCAGCTATGTTGTAACAGCTTATCTCCAATTAAAAAATGTGCAATCCTGTGTGTATTGATAGACATAAATCTGATTAAGTTCAACAGGGTCTGCTTCTCAGAATGGGTGCACAGGAGACTGACTGACCTCTTGAGCTATAGGGATTCCTTGACTTTCACACCTGACCAACAAGCAGAAATAAGAACACAGAAGGCTGGGCTCAGCCAGGGGCCCATTTCTTCCGGGAGTTTGTTCACACAGTGGTCAGCCAGATGCCTTTTGGAGAACCCACAAACTGGACAAAAGTGCAAGAGTACCATTCTGCTTGTCTTCCTCAGCATACTGCGTCTGATACAGGGATAATATATCACCATCATGATCAGTGATCATTGATTTCAAGTAGGGATGGGCCAACTGAATCCTCAACTCTGAATCCCTGCACCAAAATAGGCAAACAGAATCTTTCAAATCCACCAACCTGAAAACCTGGGAGATCAGACACACAAGGAGAGTTGGCAAATAGGTGACTTTTTCCCTTGCAGTAATAATGGCCTTTGCTAACAATTTCAAAAATTACATCTGGGGTTGTATTCTAAGATATTTAAATTGAACATTTAAAGTTCAAGTTCAGCACTTGACTGAAAGGTACAGTCTTGAGATTTCAAGGACAGGTAAAAGATTCCTTTGGATAGCTCCCCTGCAAAGCTCTTTCATACACAATTCTGGGATTTGTAGTTTTACAAGGTGTCACAGCCTTCTCTGCCAAAGTGTGCCGGTGCATCATCAAACGCCAAACCCCAGGATACCATAAGGAGCTATGCAAAGAAAATCCAGTTTTGACCTGGACTATCTCTCTACCGTAGCATGTGGCCCTGTTTACACAGGCAGGAAAATGTGGGATTAATCCACATTTTCCAGCCTTTATAGAAAAGGCCTTCATGTCATATTCAATCTGGGGAGATCCTGAGGCGAAACTATGACAATTGTCCTGGCCAGATTTCTTCAGAGGGAGGTTTGCCTTTGTCTCGGCTTTTGCTAAGGCTGAGACAATGTGTCTTGCCCAAGATTATCTTTCTTTCCCTTGCTTTTTAAACCTTTTTTTAAAAAAAGGACTCAGAAGATTCAAGATTCGTGAGATTTGTGGATTCCCAGAACCTTCCAGGGATTCAGATCCAGATTCGGAAAATTCTGGATTCGTCCCATCCCTAATTTTAAGAATGCAAGATCTTGTACCTGTTAGCTGCTTTAAAAGTGCTTGAAAAGTGGGATACAATTGTTAAAGTACATAAAACAAACAGGTAACACCTTCCCAAGCATGGAGGTGGTTATTTTGGTTGTTTTGTTTTCTTCAAGTCATGTCTGACTTACGGCAGACCTAAGGCCAACTTATCACAAGGGGTTTGGGGGGCTCAGAATGTGTGACACAACAAAAGTCACTCAGTATGTTTCAATGGCTGAGCAGGGAATCAAACCCTGGTCTCCAGAGTCATAGTCCAACACTCAAATCTCTACACCATGCTGGGTCTCACACTTTACACAGAACGCCAACTTTTTCTCTGGCAGAGCTCCTGTGTCATAGTTGCACAATCAGCACTCAGTTGGAGATTTCCCCCATCACTGCACTGACACCCAGAAATAACTATCAGCTACTGAATTACTGCTTATCAAGAGCACACTTGCTCTTTTAGACAAAAATATTGGTCATAAGTGTACATGTTCCAATACACTACATAATTCCCAGGATCGAAAGCTGAACACTAAAAACCTGTTCTATTTATCGTCCCTTCTGTGCATCTAGGGTCTAAGGCCATCCTGGGGTTCGCAGTTTAGGGAAGGGCCTTCAGAATTCTCAGCGAGAGAGCTCTTGGACCTCAGTCTTGAAGAGGCCAGTTGCTATGGTGATGAGGCCTAGAAGCAAGGAGGAGGGCAGCATGTTCCCTCAGGAACCCAACCTCTGTACCTTTAATAACCCTGAATACAGATTAGATTGGGGAATATGGGGGAAAGTTACAGATACTGGACAAAGACAGTTTGGGGAATTAGAGATATAGGATCTCAAATCTTTCTAACAAGTATTACCTACTATATAAAAGTCAACGTTTGCACATTTGTCTGTTTGTCTGCATCAGCATACGATTAGCTGTGTGAGACAAGAAGACCTCATATGATTGGCTGGCTGTGAAGATTCCATGAAATCCTGGGGTTGACAGTTTAGGGAGGGGCTTTTAGAATTCTCAGCCAGAGAGTTCTTGGGCCTCAGGCCGGTTGCTATGGAGACGAGGCCTACCATCAATAAGGATGCCAGAAAACTTTTGGGAGGCATATGTGAGAAAAATCACAGTGATATACACAACATAGCCCATTTCCACACTACACTGTCATAGTGCTATTATTCCACTTTCAACATCCTATGGAATCCTGGGATTTGTAGTTTAAGGAGGGACATTTAAGAATTCTCAGCCAGAGAGGTCTTTGGCCTCAGTAAACTACAAAGCCCAGAATTTCACAGGATGTTGAAAGTGGAATAACAGCACCCCTAACAGTGTAGTGCAGAAATGGCCATAGTTACAAGGTCTTCTCGCCTCACACAGTAGATTGTATGGGTTCCATATGTGAGGAATGATAAAGCTGAAATTCAAAACAAAAAATGCTTCCAGAAAAACTTAAAGCCATTGCACAAATTCAGTGAAAAGAAAAACAAAAAGCCAGTACATCAACATCACCAGACAACACAGATTGGATTGGGGACTATGGGGAAAAGTTACAGCTTACTGGAATAGGCCGGTTGCTATGGAGATGATGGCTAGCAGCAAGGAGGACAGTGTATTCTTTCAGGAACCCAACCTCTCTAGGTGAACAACTGTGAAAGCAGATTGGATTGGGGAATATGGGGGAAATGTACAGGTTCAGAAGTAGGCTGGTTGCTATGGACACGAGGCCTAGCAGCAAAGAGGAGGAGAGGGTACTCTCTCAGGAACACAAACTGTGTATGTAAATAACTCTGAATACAGATTGCATTGGGAAATCGGGAGCAAAGTTACAGGAAATGGAGAAGACAGTTTGGTGAGTTCTTGAGATGAAAACAACCCAGCCACCCACCCCCGGCAACGCGGGTGTATTGGCCAGCAGCCCGATAACGGTGCAGTGCGGGAATGGTCCCGGGGTGCCTCCACCGCACGCCGTTACACGCATTCCTCCCGGAGCGCACCGCCGCTTTCTTATTCTTCGGCGTCCCGGGGACGTTGCAGCCGTTTCAGAAGGCGACGTGCCACTCCGGGGCCATGTCCGCACCAGCCTGTTATAGCGCGACGATTCCCCTTTCAACCTCCTCTGGAATCCTGGGGTTTGCCGTTTCGGGAGGGGCCGCGCGGCCCCTCCCGAAACGGCAAACCCCAGGATTCCAGAGGAGGTTGAAAGGGGAATCGTCGCGCTATAACAGGCTGGTGCGGACATGGCCCGGGTTTCCTCAGCGGCGACGCCTCGCCTCCTCCCTCACCCAGGCCCTGGCAGCTCCTTCCTGCCTCGAGTCCTTTTTAGATTTTCGGAACATGCCAGGCCTGCCCCCTCTCCGCCGGATTGCCATTAAAGGGGCAGCCCCGGGAAGCTCGGCCCAGCCCTGCCCCGCCAACCACACCTCGCCGCCAGACTTCCACGCCCTTCCCTGCCTCGCCTCGCCCGCGCTTGACAGGAGCCTCGGGAGCCGAGCCGAGGGGGCCTTCAGGTTCGCGCTCCCCGCCGCTTTGACGTCTCTTTTCCCGACCAGGCGCCATGGACTCGTCCAGCAACTCCAAAAACTGCATGGGGCAGTTTTCCTCCTTCGTGCGCACTCACAAGGGACTGATCCTCGCCGCGGAAATCGTAAGAAGGATGGAGTCGGGCCGGGAGGAGGCGGGGGACGACTTGTGGCCAGCGGTGGCTAGCGGGGGGGTGGGCGGGGTGGGGGCCAAGGGAAGGCGCCCTCTTCTTTGGAAATGTCTCCTTTTGTCGGAAGGCGCGGCGCGCGCTGCCCGGGCGCGGGGATGGAAAAAGCGCGGGGAGAGGAGAGAGACCGAGGGAGACGGTCGCGCGCGGAAAACACGAGTGACAGGACTGTAAACAAGAACATGCAGACCCTTTAGTTTACCACTTGAAGGGGCCACGACGCGGCTCCTCCTTTGGCAATTATCTTGGGCGGGAAGTTTCTCAAAATAGTGTGTCTTTGGGGGGGGGGTGTAATGTGGCACTTTCTGAGGAGGGGGGAGAGGCGCCTCTTGTTTCTCTGCCCTTAACTCCCCCCCTCCTCCCGCGTGCCGCAATGGAAAGGGATAGGAACTCGGGCCGTGACTCCCCAACGGCACACCCCCCCTTGCAATGGGGCGACTGTATTGCAGGGCGGTGGGGTGGGGGACGTGGAGGTTCAAGTGTGCGCTTGTTGGAGTCCCTTCCCCGCCCTCCGGAGCCTTCCTCCCTTAGTAGAAGCGGGCATGGAGCTCAGGCGTCCCGGGAAGATTCCGGCCCGAGGGAAACGCCCTGGCCGGAGCGGCGAACGCGCGCGCCCTCCGTCTCTTCTATCTCGGGAAGCGCGAAGGGGCCGGCCTTCTGCGAGCCACGGAGTCCGGGAGGGAGGGAGGGAGGAGTACTTTGAACCTCTGGGGGCGATAAAGAGGGAGCTCCCCCCTGACCCAGCCTCCAGTTGGAAGGGAGGCTCTGGCGGTCGGAGCGCTGAGGCGAGGGACGGAGGGGGGCGCAAGAGGTGGTGGACGGGGAGGAAAAGAGAACCTCTAAGGCAGTGGTTCTCAACCTGTGGGTCCCCAGATGTTCAAAAACTTCAGCTCCCAGAAGCCCTGAGCATTGACCATAGTGGCTGGGGCTTCTGGGAGCTGAAGTCCAAAAACATCTGGGGACCCACAGGTTGAGAACCACTGCTCTAAGGCATTCCCCGGCCCGCGCGCCCTTCCCGGGACTGAGCCGTTTCCGCACTAGCCTGTTACAGTCCTTTTATTCCACTTTCAACCTCCTGGGGAATCCTTGGAGGCCCCAAACCCAGGATTCCATAGGAGTTTGAAATTGGAATAATAGCGCTATCACAGGCTGGTGAGGAAATGGCCTTATAAGTGCTTTTCCGCCCCGTTTTTCCTTGCGTTCCCCCCTTCTTTTATCATTTCCCTCTCCCTTTTCCTTCCTGCTGTTCTTTCCCTTCTTGGAAGAGCGTGCGCGCAGTCTGATCCTCCGCTGGCCCTTATGCGTGCCGCGCAACAGGCACGTCCTTGGAACATTGCAAGCGCCTCGGGGCAGAGACTGCTCTCTTGCTTTTGGTAAACATCGTACGGTGCCAGGAGGCTCGGTGTGTGGAGGGAGCCACCGGGGGGCGGAGAGGAATACACTGTGGGACGGGCACCAAGCTGGGATGCTTCCTGGTCTTTCTAAGGCCAAGTTTGGGAAAAGCAGCAGGGGAGTCTGAGAAGTTGGAAAGGCATCCACGTGCGGGCCGTTTATATGCAATTTCCTATCCGCAACGGCTTTTTTTTGTATTTTTTCCTAGAGTCCTTTAGGTTTTTGAGAGCTGCCGACTTGCCTCTCCCGTCTTTCCTCAAGGCCATGTTTTTGGGTGCGGCTGAGCGCGAGCCCTGCTGTCTGCCCATTGCGCCATGTGCGCACACAGCACTCTCGATGACTCACTGTGGCTGGCTTGGTACACACATGCAGGCTCGGCTGTGTGTGTGTGTGCCTGTGTCGAGTTGGTTGGAAGGGAGTGTCTCTCGGTTGGAAGCCGACGGGGGTACTAAATAGTTTACTAAAAAGAGATCCAGGATGGATACACACTGTGCAAACCCACACAGACATATCTTGTGCCTGTGACTTTGTGAGGCCACCTGTATGTGGAAAATAGATTTTCTGTAAATGCAGTTGTATATTTAGCTGTTGCTTAGAATTGCCAGCTTTTATTCTCTTGGCAGATCTTGTGTGTGTGTGTGTGTGTGTTTAATAGGACAAGCCAAAACCTTATCCAGTGCAGCTTGCTCCATTGTGTGACCTTCCTATGTTAGAAGAAGTTCCACCTGTTGAATTCCAGTTTTTCACGCAGCTGTTAAAAAGCACAAGAGTCTCTGGGGAAATGAATATGGCAGCCCTCCAGCTCTGTCCTGTCTGCCTTGCACCACAGCTTGAGGCTCCTGTTCTGTGCAACCATTACTTGAGACTGAACCAAGTGAGATCTGCTTTGGAATAATGCTGCATGGCATTTTGCTCTTAATGTAAGCAATCATGAAGCTACAGAACCTCTTTTCAGTGCCAGTGCTCCACAGAAGTGCTAAGGGGTTTTCCGAGCATGTACAGGCATCAGATTCCATCTGATCTTGGAAGTCAAACAGGGTCCACCCTGGATGGGATACCACCAAAGAATACCAAATGCTGTAGACTATATTTTAGAGGAAGGAACTGGCAAAATCACCTCTGAGTCCTCCTTCCCTATGAAATTCACGGGGTCACCATAAATCAACAGGCAACTTGAAGGCACACACAGAGAGAAAAGTGGCATCGATCCCTATCTCCACCTAGAATTAAGAAGGAGAAACTACATGCCGGTAGTGGTTGCCTTGTACAGGTAGCTCTGCTGAGCACTGCTTCTGGCTTTAGAATTTTTATCCCAAAATGCTGCCAACCATTCACAAAGCTGGCCTTACGTTAGACAAAGAGAGGTGGCTGCCTGAGGCAGCAGATTTGAGAAGTTAGGAAAAGGCTGCAATTCTTAGTCAATTGTTTGTCATTGTTATTTTTACTCTAGGGGATGAGAAGTCCTTGGTGTATTTTTCTGCCTCAGGTGGTAAAAGAACTTGGCTGGTTTTAGATACTAAGTATCTTGACTTGATAATGATTATAATGTTTTGTATAGCGGAAGGCACGGGAGAAGAAAAGAGAGACAGCATTACAGGTGGGCTGAGTCAGTCGCAGAAGCCATGGCCCTGAGTTTCAAGGGTCTGGACAGGGATGCTGATGACAGAGTGTCCTGGACATCTTTCATTTATGAGGTCACCATAGCTCAAAGCCAATTTGATAGTGATTAAGAACAACAAACCTTGACTTGGGTTAGGTGGGGTGCCATGTTCTAGTCTGCCTTCTACAGTAAAATCTCTTGGGCTGTCCTGCAATAGCATCACAATTCTGTGCTTTTGTCTAGAAGAGGCCCTCCCAGAACTGCAAGCTCCAGGATTCCATAGGATGTTGAAAGTGGAATAATAGACTAGTGGCCCAGAAATGGCCCTAATTTTATTGTAAAAGAACTGCCCAGGATGCAGAGCCATATCCCAAAATAAGTTCAGCCCCTTAGATCAGGTGGATGGAAAATCAGACTATAACCTGGAGAGTTTTCACTTGTCCACTCATGTGGTTGCTGTGATTTGCTGCTGATGGTGGTGGTGGTGGGAATTGTTTCCAGATTCTGGCTGTGTACTTCCCAGAAGCATATGGATGCCCACTATGGGAAGCAGATTGTAGGGCTAGGCACATGTCTGGTCTTCTTATCTTCTGTTTCTAGAGCATCGTTAAGGAAGAGAGCGTCTGCCATGATATGACCGAAACTTCAACACCCATGCACTATTAGGAAGTATTGGCAGACACAAGGAAGTAGCAGTCTACATAGGTACCAATCCTTCCTCCACCCAAAGTCCTTGGGAACAAGTTTGGTGGGAATGTGGGAGAGGCCTGCACTGTGGCTGCTCCCACACTTTGGAATTGCCTCCCTAGGGAAGTTAGGATGACTCCTTCTTGGGTGTCTTTTCAGCAGCACGTAGAGATCTTTCTATTCCAGCATGCCTTCAAGAGTTAATTGTTAATGAAAGAAGGACTTTTTATGGTGCTGTACTGTCTTTTATGAGAGCCAGCATGATGTAGTGGGTTTGAATGTTGGGCTACGACCCTGGAGACCAGGGCTTGATTCCCCCTCAGCCATGAAAATCAGCTGGATGATCTTGGATGCATCACACACTCTGAGCCCCAGAAAACCCTGTGATAGGTTTGCCTTAGGGTTGCCATAAGTCAGAAATGACTTGAAGGTACATAACAGCAACAGCTGTCTTTAATTTTTCTTTTAAAGTAATATTTAAATGGTTTTCATTCACTTGTTAGGTCAATATTGTTTTAATCTCAACTTCTGTATGTTTTTAACTGTATGTGCTTTTTAAATAATTTTTCTGCCTTTTGTAAGCCTCCTTGAGTCCCAGTCTGGGAGGAAAGTGGGATATAAATAATGTGATGGGTAGATGGAAGGTCTAATGGGGCAAAACCTGCAGACACCCAAAAGTAGCTTCATAAGAATGCAGTGGCATTGAATTTTGACAGATTTTAGAGAAAAGGAACAACAGGTGGGTAGGTGGAAAGAAGAGAGAGTGCAAAGGGAGAAAGGAGTGAGAACCTTACAAAGAGATAAAAGGAGGATAGAGGACTATCTCATTATTTAGATGGGTCAGTTCATGGTTGATACTGAGAAGTTGTCTTTTAAAATCCCCAGGACAAAAGTGGAATCCGTCTATAGAAACAAATGGAGGAATCCAGCATTTTAATGGGACTGAGACTGTGAGCCAGTGGCTGACATCCTACATCAGGGTTGTCTAGGCTTTATTATTTATTTATTTCATATTTATATCTACTTCGTTTTTTTCCTGAACGGGACTCAAGCTGCTTACAATATAATTTAAAAGAGAACATATGGAGTACAAAAGTTTTTAAGGCATGAAGTCATAATCCAATTAAAACACTCCTTTTACAACATTAACAATTAAAGCAATTAGAGTTAATCTCTGTGTGCATGGTTATATATTAATTGGGCTGTACAGCTCTTGGATTGATGGCAAGGTTGCAGAACTGAACCAAGACACCAGATGTGCCTGCACACCCATGTACAATGTGCATAGGGCACAAGTTACACCCATGAACAATGGCACTTTTGAGCAACTTTGCTTCTGCAACCTTGAATGGAATGCAGCCATTCCTCATTAGATGAAAATGTCCAACCCCTTCTTGCATGCATATAAAACAACAGGATTCTGGATGGTATGTCCATCCCTTTCTACTAAATACAAAATAAAACCAAAATTAAACAGACAAGAGACCACCAAAGAAGAAAATCCCGTTCATTCATTCATTCATTTTGTTTATATGCCTCTTTTCTCCCAGAATGGGACCCAAGGCAGCTTCTGAAAAGTTAAAAGCATTTAAAAAAACATTTAAAACAATTAAAAACATTAAAAGGCATATAACACTTTAAAAACCTACACATTCTTTTTTTTAATAATCTTGATAAATTAAAAACCCATCTGCTTACATATTAAAAGTCTACTTAAAAACTTTCTAATTTGCTTCTTATTGATCAGACACTCTTTAGAAGTTGGACCGAACATGCCATGGTACAATCCTGCAGTATCATCACCTGATTTTTTGCTACCATTGCAGGCTGGACTTCCCTGGCCTGGTGACTTCCAGATGATTTGGAATACAACTCCAAATCATCTGGTTTAGATAACTATGTACAACAATAGTTGTACACGGTACTTCTGCTGTAGGTTGGAGAGCACTGCTGAGAGGGAGAGAACTTAGTAGCCCTGCATGATAGCCCATTGTTAAATACTGTGGGTCAGAGATGGAGTTTAGGTTTGTTTGAATGCTGATTTTAAAAAACAAATGCATGTCTACCAGGTTGTAGCAACAATACTCAGTTTGCCCTCCCCAGACCTCTCAGGTCAAATCGTACATTTAGTTTCATGCTCCATGCCTTGTGCTCTATTAACCTGCTGGCAGAATGATTGCACTGTTAAATGTTCAGAACACTGCAGACTCAGAGCAGAGATTCCTGTCACTGATGCTGACTCTTACGACCCCCACCACTCATCAGCTACAAGCTACAAGCATGCTGAGGGACATGCCAGGGGTACACGGCAGTAGAGCCCTCACACTTTCTTTTTATAATCACTGATGTGCTTATCCTTGGTCTTTGCTTCACAGAAGTAGTCTGGTCTCTACGTTTTATTCAGTTTTAATAGGATTTCATGGTGCTTATTTGTTATCCACCCAAAACCTTGGTTATGTCTACACATTTAAATAAAGGAATTAAGCTGCCTGTCTGCTGTCTATTGTAGATAGAACCACATACCCCAAACTCTCCAGTTATCATCTACTCATGGAAACTGACCTGGAACCATGTTTTGGGAGGTAGGGATGTCATGTTATTAAACTAGAAGGATCCTTGTGAAGGTATTTTTGCCTGTTTACATATAACATTGCTGAAATTACATAAGGAGCAGATAGTCCTTGCCCAGAGGCCTAATGTCTAATACACTCAGAATAAAATAGAGTTAATAGTTAATATTAAGATAAGAGTTGTAAGAGTAATAAGTATAATAAGTAATAAGAGTTAATAGTGAGAGCTAGTGTGGTGCAGTGGTTTGAGTGTTTGTACTAGGATTCTGAGAGACCAGGGGTTGAATCCTTGCTCAGCCATAGAAGCCCATTGGGTGACTTTGGACAAGTCACATTCTCTTTTTCTTGTCAAGAAACCCCAGTAATAGATTCTCTTTAGGGTCACCGTAAATTGGAAACTACTTGAAGTCACACAACAACATAGGACCTTGGAAGTCATACAGGCCTGAATGCTGTTGGTAGTCTCAATTTGAGTAGTCTAGTTGAACAAATGGAATTTGTGTCAGTACTGTTTCATACTTGGTTTGGTGGGTCCACTCTCCTTGAGACTAACTGATAGGATTCAAACCACAGTTTACCTCCCATCTCAGTCCAGGACTGAGAACACCTCTGACAGATGTGATGATTTTTTGTTGTTGTTGTGTGCCTTCAAGTCACTTCGGATTTAATGATGACCCTAAGGTGACTTTATTAAGGGTTTTCTTCGCAAGGCTTGTTCTGAGAAAATTTGCCTTTGCCTTCCTCTGAGGCTGAGAGATTGTGACATGCCCAAGGTCATGATATAAAACGGAAAAGGAAGCATGTGCAAGTGCCAGTAAATGAGAGTGTTGTTCTTACAGGCACCAGCTGGAATTTATGTGCTAGTTTTGTCAGTTCCATTTATACCCCCCTCCCTTTTCCCCTCAATGATAAAAATGGCACATAGGGCTGTCCTCCTACTTTCTCCTCACAATCCTGCCAGAGAGATTTGTCTGATATTAAGTATGACCAAACCCAGTGGGTTTTATGGCTCAGGGAGACTTCAACCAGCACCTCCCAAGTCACAGTCTAGAATTTTTAACCATTATGCCTCAACAAAGGGACAGCATTGAGAGAGGAAGAGCCAATATGTCACTTGGCCCCAACAAGGAGAGAACTTTTTCTCTCTTCGTCTGATGTGTGTGAGATGCTGTACATATTCTGATATGAAGGGTATGTCTGTAGCTTGCCTGTAAACATTTGTGCATGTAAACAGTGTGTGGCCTGCATTTAGATTGCATGGAGATCGTAAGAAATCATTTCAATATGAGATGAAAGAAGCATAATTTCCCTAATTTGTGTCTGCAGTTTTATCTGTGGGTTTATGCGTGTAAATTTTTCACTCAAGGATTTGTCTGTTGTGAGCATTTTTCCCTCCTAGTGCATAGATGAGACAAGAACATGGATGTGCAGTAGGAGACTATATACAGTACATAAACTTTGAAAGCCCCAGAAATTTACTGGAGGACAATGTATGAATCCATCAGATAAAATAAATATAATTGTGACTGTTATGAAAGGTGTGCATTTACATGTATGTTAACAGTATGTAAGAATATGGAAGACTGACTGAGTAACGTGACTGAGTTTTTAAGGAGTATGTCCCCCATAATAATGTCAAGTTTGTTTTCCTTGGCCATTTCCGCATTAGCCTGTTACAGTGCTATTATTTCACTTTCAACATCCTATAGAATCCTGGGGTTTGCAATTTAGGGAGGAACCTCAAAGGCCTCTCCCTAAAGTGCAAACCCCAGGATTCCATAGGATGTTGAAAGTGGAATAATAGCACTACAACAGGCTAGTGCGAAAAAGGCCCATGTGTGAAGCTTTATATAGCCAAAACAGCACCATCCACACACAAGTATAAGAAATTGACAGCATGGATAGACATCAAAACTCATGGATAGATTTACAGAAACTCACACATGAACTTGAGAACAAAACAAAAGGCAATTAAGACTGAGCATATTCTGTAGCCACATCATGGGATGGCTAGCTGTTAGTAGTGGGGAAGGGAGGCTGAAAACAGGATTGGGAAAGGAGTGGTCTGTCCTGGAATAGAGATGTGGCTGGCTGACACTCTGAGTGGAATCATACACTTTGTAACATCTTGGTGTCAATGGTCCTGTTAGCTTAGATGCTAGATTATATATGAATGTGGTATACATACATTTCATGTGTTCAAATCCTATCTTTAGAGCAGCAGTAGGGATCATGTGGCCTTCCAGAAATTGTTGGCCTGCAGCTCCTATTAGCACTAGTTACTGAGGAGTTTGGGAACTGGAGTTCAACAACTGGGGAGCTGGACAGTTCCCACTTCTGGTGTGGAGAGGCACATTTTGAGGTGGAGTAGAATGCCCCTGTTGACCTTGTAAAAAAAAAAAAAGGGTGAGGCAACATGTTCATATTTCCCTGATGGGTGCAGCGTTTTCTCTGCCATCTGTGCCAGACCAGCTGGCTGTAGTTATCTCCCTTCCTTTCTGTCTCTCTCTCTCCTCCCCAAGTCTCTACCACCTTAATTAATAATTAACGGAAACCTCTTCCAATCCAGTTTTTCAGCTCTTGAAAATTGGAAGAACAAACCCAGGAGCATGAATTCTAATTCACTGATTTTATCTTCACTAGAGTTCTGTGACTGATCCAGGAGGGGCAATGTGCTTACCGTGCAGACTTTTTAGGTTCCTTATTCTCAGGATTTGGGGCACTTACATTTATATTCTACCTTTCCTCCAAGCAGCCCTTCCCATCCACTCTCCTCCTATGTTATTTTTCCAATCACAAGTTCCCATGACAATAGTGGTGGGATTCTGGAACTTCTTGTTTAACTTCTCCAGTCTCAGTTTCTGGACTAGGTCAGGCTGAGAGATCATGACTGACTAGTCCATCTTCATGGCTGGGTGTGGATTTGAATGATTGTGTCCTTGGTCCTAGTTTGTTAGACTGGCTCTCTGTTGCAGAATTCAACAGAGTCATGGATGGTGACATTTGTGCCAGTGGGGCAGTGAATCCATGCCAAACTTGACTTCAGATTTTAAAAGAAGCATCCAAGGAGCTGACCCATTGTAAGAGACAATATGCAACATCGTGGATACTCACTTTAAAGTTTGGACTAAAACTGGGAATGGATTCACTACTCTATCAACATTTAAATTACCAGCTGCCCCTGCAAATCAATGATAGCTGCTCCAATGCAGCTAGAACTCTAATGTTACTGGAGAGTTTTTTGGGGTTGTGTTTTTTTTTCAAGCCTGCAGGGTTGGGTGTCCTATTGGCTTGGGAGTGGCAAATGGTTTTTATAGCAATAGGAATCTCGTGTTCCAACAAGACTCTGGAAGGATAAGGGAACAAGGTGACTTTTTCCTTCCTTTTGACGTTTTCCTCCCCTACCTTTGTTGCACACTGCCTATGACTCCAAGGTCTCTGGTGCCTTTCAGTTAAGGGTGTGCTGTATTGTTTGTCTGTAAATGCAAACCACAAATGAAGACTGCAAACTTTATTGAATCAATTTGTCTTGCTCTAATGGAAACCATTCAATCTATCTCTTTGCAGAATAAGCTGAACAACAGCTGTCTGTTTCTAAGTGATCTTTTAAGACATTTCTTATGCTCAAATATGTCAGAGAATTTTCTTTTATTCTAAGTTGATTAACCCGGAATAATTAATGCTGCACGATCCATACTTGCAACTGCTACTGAAGGCTCGCCCTACCATTTTGTGTCATGAGATGGCTGTCTCACTCTATGTAAGTTTTACTTATGTTTTGAGTTGTCATGAAAAGACAGCAGATTGCTAGTTTACTTTGTTGTTGGTTTGTGTTTACTGCCAGGAAGAGAGAGAAGTCCCTGTGGGATTCTCTGCCTCATGTGCCAAAACAAGCTGGCTTTGAGTCCTGTGAACCTTGAATATTGTGACCTGGAGCACTGTTTACTGTTCTGCTTCAGGCAGCAAAATATCTTGGGCCAGGCCTTTTGCTACCTGAAAACAGAATTCCATTTTACTCATTTAAATCTCTATTTAAAACACAATAGGAATTGTGTAGCTCTCCAGATCTTCTTGGGCTGCAACTCCCAGCATTTCTCTCCATTTGTTATAGTGACCAAGGCTGCTGAGAGTCACAGTGGAGAAAGGGTGGTGAAGAAAATTCATCCTTTAGCTGAATTGAACCACCATAACTTCATGTCTTTTACCTACCATTTCACAGAGGGTGCCATCTTCTTTTTCTGGGAGTTGTGGACATTCAAGGATGGGTCTGAGGTGTAGCGTGAGGAAGTGTGATATTTGGAAATATAGTGGGAATGGCTCATGCTACAGACTCCTTTCCCTAACTGCAGTTGCTTCTGAGGAAAAACCTGCTGGTCCTGTATAACTGGTATCAAGAAGCAGTATCCCTTAAGGCTCATGATCCCTGTGCATATCAACGGTATACAGGGGTGGGGGGAATGAGGGAATTGCTTCTTCAAATAAGAATTCCCCCAATAAATTTAGTCCCCAAATTTCTAGCATTGCAGACAGTTAAGACTCTGAAAATTGGTCACACCTTGAATACTTGAATTTGCTGTGTTCACATACCTTTGCTAACTTTGCTTGCCCCTTTTCTTTGGTGCCTAAACTGCATTCCTAAATGCTTAAGCGAAGTTTTAATTTAATGGATAGCTAGAAATGGGAGGGTTGAAGGAAAATTTTGGAAGGTACAGACTTCTTACTTGGTGGAGCCATACTCTCATTTTGCCCCACTCCCATAGCTCCGCCCTGGTCACACCTTCTGTTTTTCATGTTCCTGTCTGCACATCCTCCCCAACACTCTCTTGAGTCATAGTGGACGATAGGAAAACTCAAAACAGGAACAGCATTGTAAAAGCCAACTCAGAACAGCAAGAACAAGAAAGAGTTTTGCAGCAACATACGGATGAAGGGGATTATTTTTTGTTGTGACAGGCTAATGCCACTACTTGTCTGGAAATAAAAATAGCAGAACACTGAGCTGACTTTCAGATTTCACAGATATGTTCTTCCTGCTTTGATGTTAAAGGAAAAAGTTGGGTGCAGGGGTGGAAGAGATGCTTCTGACACATTCATATCAGTTAAAGGAAATGAAAAAAAATCTGTGTCTGCAGTACACTGAGATCTTAAGATGGTGATCCAGGAAGTCATTTGTGAGTGAACTACTGTAGATCAGGTTAGTCCTCAGTGCAAAAGATGTTTGATTGCACTAAAGCATGCAGGGGAGTAGGGGAGAGGAAGCTGCTCTCTCTTTGAAAATATACATGCTGGAGATTAACCCTCAGGATGGCTGGCAAATCCATGATAAAGCAGATAGCAAAAGTAAAGAAAAACAGTATAATCTCTTTTAGTATATGCTGGATGTCAATTTTAAATGATAGGTGCTGAGATCCTACCTCACAATTACCCTTTCTAACTTCATGAATCTGTAGCCACACTGCAGAAATGCAGAGAAACCCTGTTTTTGAATTGCGAAGGTGCAAGTCAAGGCAGGAGTGCTCCAATGTGCCTTTGGCCCTCCTGATGTGTTTTGGGTGCTTCTGATGTGTTATGGCACTTCTTAGCCAGTGTTCTGATGCATATCAGTGCCCATTGCAAATTGGGCTGTCGCACTTCAGTTGGCAGTGGACACTTACATGCTGTAATGTCACAGCAGCCCCTAGGTGGACGTGGAAGTCATGAAACTACTTGGTTCAATATTGTGCACACATACAGCCATTTACAAAGATGCAAGTCCCAAACAGAATGCCAACCAAGGTTGTTGTGGAATTGGTGGAAGCCAAATTGGATAACATAACCTAGTAGCTGGAGGACATATATTTGTATCCTGTTTAGACAAAGTCTTGCTATGCAAGTCAGCCTTTCTGTAATTAAAACCCTCCAGCTGTGATGAGCTACAATTCTCATCATCTCTATCTAACACAGCAATTGTCCATGTTTAGTGAATGATTGGGAATTGTAGTCCATCTATCTGGAAGTCACTAGGATTGGAAAGCTGATTAAGAGAGCAGAGGAGCATACACTATGGTTCATTTCTGTTCTTTCTACCTTCTTAAATTTACTATTATCTAAAGCAGACTAATAAAAACAATAAAGATGGGAGTTCTGGTCCCTTCTGAGGAAAAAACCTTGGGCTGTGAAGAATATCACAAAAACTTTTATTGAACCAACAAAAAAATCACAAAGCCTCAAACTAGCACTTAAACATTTTGAATAAGTTTTTTAAATGTTTTATAACAACTACTGTTTAGTACAGTAGTTACTAACCTAATGACATGTGGACTGATACAGTGGTAGGTACAGTGTCCAAAATAACACATCAGTAGAAATAAGGTGACACTCTAACAACTGGAGACGATTTCTCTTGTTTAATTGATCTGTCTGTCTGTATTATGAGTTCACAGCAGTATGATTAAGAAGTTTGGCTGGCTGGCTTGAGATATCTGCCTGTATTTGCTGTGGTCCATTTCTGTTGCAAAACACCAGGTCTGTGTTGGATAAGCTGATAAACGTGGGAGCAGGGCTGGATCAAGATATTCTGTGGTCTGAACCTCCCCACCTTCCCTGGTCCACATACAGAAGGTGATTGCACTGCCAGCTGAATCTTAATCCAGTGTTGGTGAGGGGCTTGTCACCATCAGCACTAGTTCACTGGCGTATATTTTAGGAGATGAAACAGGTTGTGTGGTGCACATAAAGTTCTTCCAGACATACTGAACATGGCAGTCACAATAAACCTTCATGTTGAATAGAACCTGTCTCTAATCAGTGCCAGGGGCCTGTCTTGGATAGCAGATGTTGGGGAGCAGTAATGTGTTGGAGGACAGAGCTATGGGTGCTGTCCTCTGTCCTCTAAGCTAGTTTCTTTTTCTCAAGTATGTGGAAGGATACTGCTCCATTAGCAAAAAGATTCAGATATCATTGTTTTATCTCACTTAATCTTCTTTTGTACAGACTTCTTTAATTCAACTGCATGGTCAATTTTGATTTTCAGATGATTTGGATGATTCTGCTCATATTCCTCCTCCTCTGCCCATTTTCTGTTAATGTTAACTCCAATAAAACTATTGCCAAAAAAATCCACACACACACACAACACCCCCCCCCAAGATTCATTGTAGTTGGTTTCTACATGGGACTGGAATAGGGTAGCTTGTTTTACCTCTCACTTCATGGAGATAAGTATGTTGGGTTAGCCCTCCAGACCTTGCGAAAGCTACTTTTTGGACTAGAGCTCCCACAATCCCCAGTCACCATCCATATTGGTTGAGAATCCTGGGAGCTGTAGTCTAAACCATACTAGACAATTATTTTTGAAATGCAAAAAGTGACTTATCCAAACTCTGCTCCTTGGCCACTGTTTTATCCTACCTGTTGCCGTTTCATTCTGATATTCTTCTAAAGTTCTTCCCCTGCTACTGCCTTTAGCTTCGTTTTGTTGGTTCCCTATGCCATTCTGAAGCATTTCTGCCCCCACTAGTCCTTCTGCCTGAGAAATGCAGCTCTGTTCCTTTAAATCTTTATCCTGGTCCTTGGCATACTTGGCAGTAGAGTCCTAGTTTGTTTAGTGGTTGCCCCAGCAGCAGCCCCACCCGCTTGCGCTTCGCTACCCAGTATGCTGGGGAACAGATTGGGCCTTTGTCTCCCGGGCCCACACCTGGTATATTTAGCTGCCAGATGTGGTTACTAGTTGCTGCAGCTGGAACATTCATTCCCTCAGCTGCTCTGCCACTCCATTTGCTGGGAGGTGTATCAAGAGAAACCTCCTCATGCCTCTCCTTCCTATCTGGCTTGGGGAGGTCCCTACATGAGTAAAGAGCAGAGATAAGGCCTGGTGATATGAGATGTAGGTGCTCAATGAGGGTACTGTCCCTTGCATATACAAAGCCACAGGTTCCCTGGCATCCCTCCAAGTTAAAAGGAGTCTCGGCATGACTTTCCCCCAAATTCTCAGAAGCAGGCAAAGCAACAGAGACAGTTGTCTGCATGGCCTGAGTTGGGTTAAGGTATTCTTACCAAGACCTGGCTGCCCTACCATTAAACAAACTGAGGCACCCACCAAGGGTGCAGATTTGGGGATGTTATGTATTTTTTAATGCCGGTATTGGGCAGGAGACAGAGAAGGCTGCCTCATATGAAATATTCAGCCTCATGTGCCAAAATAATTTGATTGGCTCTGAATGCTATGTGCATTGCCCTGGGCGAATGAGGGTGCCATGTGCTGCTGCCTGGCAGCTAAATGTCTGGACTGGCTCTGCTGCTTATTTTTCTCTCCAAGATCTTAGAGTAAATATAATTCCAGACCTCTCTGATTCCCAGCTTCTTTGACATTAAGAGTCAATTCACACTGAGTTGTGGCATCACAGAGTGTGTTGATGACATTTTCCAAGGACTCCTATGTAATAGGAGTTGCACTCCGCTACCTCTGTTTCAGACATCCCTTAGACCAGTCATGATCCATGGACTATTATCAGTCCCTGAGCCATTGTCAGTGTCTGCCAGTCCTGGGCATATTTCCAGAAAATAAAGAAACAATTGTACCCACTAGGTACAACTTTAGTGCCAGATTGGAAAAAAATAATTGCCAGTCTTCCACGTCAGAAAACCTGAGTGATGGTTTTTGACCATTGTGTCATCTCATTGCATTCTTTTGGGCAGCTGTTTGTAGTGATTTCTTAGATCTGCAACAGGGATCTTCCAAAGATTTTATTTTTAAAGCCAGGAAATGGTTTGCTGATATGCTCCACTAGTCTGAAGGGCAAATTTTCTCTGCTGAATCTTTTTTCCTTTTAGTCTTGTAGTGTTACAGTGCAAAAGTGCTGTTTCATTAATGCACTATAGCACTATAGTGCTAAAAAAAAAACGGAGAGAGACAACAGAAGAACAACAGAAAATTATTTGGATTTTTTGAAAAAAGAGAACTACAATCACAAATATTACAACCTTTCAACAATTCTGCCTTCTCTGGAAGAGCCCAAAGTTTCTCATTTGTACCTTTTTATAGTTAAAGTACATACTGTTTTAAATATGCATCAGTTCTTTTATGTTTTTCTCTAGAATGAGGTTAAGTGGCTTTGCCCTTGATTGGGAGCAGCATAACTGAGGGAGGTTTAAAGATTTCTCCCATCTAATTTGTATTTAAGAGTTTGTTCTCTGCACATTATTGTCGTTATTGTGTCTTCAAATGATTTCTGACTTATGACAACCCTAAGACAAACGTTTCATGGTGTTTTCATGACAAGATTTGTTCAGAGGAGATTTGCCTTTTGCCTTACTCTGAGGCTGAGAGAATGCAACTTGCCCAAGGTCACTGGTAGGTTTCGATGGCCAAGTGGGGATTTGGACCCTTATTTCCTGGAGTTCTAATCCAACACACAAACTACAACAACACACTGACTCTGTCTGCATATGCAGAGGTTAAAAAGGAGGTTCACCTGGAACTGAACATTTTTCTTTCTTGATCCTCACATAAACTGGGTATGAGATTATTTTTAAATAAAAAAAACAGAACAAAAGGTCCCAATTAGGGCTGTCCATGCCTACCTTAGAACTGGAGTGGGTAACCTGTAGCCCTCCAGGCGTTGCTAGACTGCATCTCCCCTCAACCTCAGATAGCATGGCAAATAATGTGGAATGTTGGGAGTTGCAGTCCAGCAATATCTGGAGGACCGCATGATTACAAACGCTGCTCTAGAATAAAACAGGAAAAGAATCTGAAATTGCCACCCACCTGCTTAACGTAGCATGAAGCGTGACTACCAGATACTGTCAGAATCATCCAAAAATGGCCACCATCTTAACAAACTACCCACCACTACTCTGTGGCATGATCCTACCTATGTATTATATTTTCAGCTGCTATTTTAACCTCCTCAAAATTGTATTATAGTATTGGTTTCTAAAATTATAGCTCTTAAGAATGTTTTTGCCATTGCTGTTGCTGTTGTGGTTTTTGTTGTCATCATAGTTGTCATTATTATCATCATTACTTAGGAATTTGCCTTAAGGCAGCCTAAAACTCACTCTCTCTCTCTCTCTCTCTCTCTCTCTCTCTCTCTCACACACACACACACACACACACACACACACTGTCTGATGTCTTGTGCTGGCTTTATGTTACTGCAAATGTTGCTGTGCAAGTGTTTGCACTTTCTTACAGGGTGGTGTCCAATTCCAAGTTGCACAAACACTGTTTCCCCAGCATAATTTTTGTCTGTTTGTTTAATATCCTGCCTTTCTCCCAGTGTGGGGTCCAAGGCAGCACACAGAAATTGTTGCACAGTTTAGTTGCATCATCCAGGAGGTTCTTAAGTGCAGTCCTTAGTGGTTGGTAGAGAGTTGCCTTGATTGTTGTTCAGTGGGAAAGTGTACAGTGATATCTCTGTTGTGCATTGAGTTGTGTGAAAGTGTGATTCAGTAACTCCAGAATAGCTTTGTGTTTGTGCCTCTTTTACCAAGAAAGAGTAAACCAGCCAGGAAAGGGGGAAGTTTGTATGACTTCCAGGCCCAGAATTATGGCTGTGGGTATCTGCAACAAGGCAAGATCTGACCTGGCAATCCTGTCTGATGATACTGGCTAATCTTCACTATGAAAATCATGCAAAGCTATCTTTCCTTGGTTTATCTACTTGTATAGTGGGAGGAGCAAAGGAGGGTTGATCAGACTGCATGTACCAGCAAGACCCCATTCACATTTAAGTTGATTGAGCCTAATGTTTTATCCTAAAATGGCATGTGAACGTGGCCAGTCTCAAGCAATTTATGTGGATTCTACGAAACACTGGTGCAAGGGACAAGAAGGGGGAGGGTGGCCTTTTCAACCCCAGGGACCTCCCTTTTTACCCCAACCTGCAAGAGATGTGACCGCTTTTACTTGTTAGCATTTAAATCCATCCTTCTTTCTCTGTTTTTTTCCCCCACTTATCATTTCTGCATGATGATGATGATGTTTCTTCTCCTAGTTTGGCTGCATTCTTATCCTGATCTGCTATGGGGCTTCAAGAACACCTGGCTACACATCTTTGGCCATTTGCATGCTGATTTACTGCATTGTCATGTTCATCATCTACACGTGTGAATTGGACAACCAGCTGAGTTTCATCCACTGGGGATGGACTGTGAGTACTGGGGTGGGGAAGGGTATTCTTCGTGGCCATGCTGGCAGCAGCTTATGGGAACTGTGGTCCAAGAGCTGAATCCAGTCTTAACACCAGCTAGCATAGACTTATTGAAATGAATGGGACTTCTTAGTCACCCCTAATGTAGCATTCCAAGGATAGCAATGAATTTCCTCTAGTTGGGATTAATGTTAGTAAGAATACTTGCCACTTTTATAGAGCTCAGTGATTAAGGATGCCTTGAGACATCTCACCAAAAAAACTGTTAGCCACTCCCAGATTTTTTTGTTCCAATATGGGAACAAAGAAAAAAGTGCAGAAACAGCTAAATGCACAGTTGTTTTGCACAAAAGCAGCATTTTTTAAAACATAAACTAAGTCCCAAAATATATGAAAAAGAACTGGAAAATGCACAGTGAAGTTTTAATGGACAAATAGAGTTGTAATCTTGCTCAATTGTCCATTTTTTAATTCCAGACTGAAATAAGTCAAGATTTACATCTTTAGTTGGGGCTAACATTGAATCTAGCTACAAAACTTTCCAGTGCTATTCATTTATTTATTTTAGTAGGCAGGCAGGATAAAGATGCAAATAATAAAAAAGATAGATAAAACAAAAATCTGGCAGGAACAGGTTGCTTTAACGCTGTTTGATTGGAGGGAAGCACTTTCTTTCCAAAGTAAGAGACATATAGGAGCACTGGAGGTCTCCAAAAAACCCTTACAGGCATCCTCAACCCTGACTATTGTGTTTTTTGGTTGGAGTGGGGAACTGTGCTGCTGGCTTTTCCCCCTCTGATTATCACTGCTGCCACCTTTATGGCTGCTCCCATGCTATCTGGAATCTCTGCAGAGATAGTTTCGTCCATGAAATGTGATTTTCCAAGTGTGTTCTACAAACCACATTACTGCCTTGGTGGAGAATGCATGGGAAGGGGACTTCAGTGCTGTGGACTCCTAAAAGCTACATCTCAGTTGTATTCATTGCTGTTCATGCAAACACAGGAGGAGACTTTACACAGAGAATGAAGCAGTGGTTATTCTAGGGGTAGGAAACACTTTTTCCCTCCAGATGTTTTGGACTACAGTTCCCAGGTTCAGTTGGTGGTTCCTGTGTGAGTGGTCCAGTGAAGCAACTCCAGGTTTTAGCCTGAAATTAGAACTCTCCAAGGTGGTAGGTAGCCATGTTCCCAAATTAGGTTCAGTCCCTTGGATAGCTCATTCAAAGCTTGACATGAAACATGAAGCAGAATTACCAGCCCATTGACAATGGAAGCCACCAGTCACTACTGAGTCCCAGTATCCCTCCCAATGCAAAAGATGCAGTGTTTCAAAGTTTCTACTGCACAGGTGATACATTTTCAGTAAGCATTTAATTCCAGTGAACAAAAGCTTAGATAGTTTTCCAGATAGGTGGTTTACTTTGAATTGAATGGAATAGCAATTATACAAGGATTTAAATAGCTGTTGTCAATCCATCTATTATATATTTATTTGTTTAGAACTTTTTTCCATCAATTGCTTATTTGTTTAGATTTATATGCTGCCTTCTTCCAGTGAGCAAAAGGCAGCATACATGGCTTCTCTCCTCCTCAGCTTATCCTCACAACAGTCCCTGGGTAGGTCTGACTGACAGAGTATGACTGGCCCCAGTTCACTGAATGAGTTCCATGGATGGTGGGAATTTGAACCAACTTCCAGTCCAACACTCTGACCACTGCACTGTTGTCTCTTCTGATTGACAACAGTGCTCCAGAATTTGAAAAAGAGTTCATTACTAATCCGGCTATTTGCAGAACTTTGGAGTGGAAATGGTGCAGGTGGAACCTAGGAGATTATACGTGACCAAGCATTGCTCTCCTCTGTTTCTGAATTATGGCCACTCCTTATCTTATGCAACATATTTCAAAACCTCCTGCCTATATTACACTAATTAAAATAGGGTGAGTTGGCATTTTGGCAGCCTACAGAAAGCATGTCTATGTGGACCTTGGAGGAGTTATTTCTTTGGGCTGCAGCACCTGGAATTATTCAGCCAACATGGTTCTGGCCATGCTGGCTGGGCAATTCAGGGAGTCGTTACCCAAAAAGTAACTTTTCCAGATTCTCACTATGTGTATCCATCCATGTGGATAAGTTTTGGGACAATGCACATTAATTTAAGGGTAACATACTTTGCCTAGGAGTAAGCTCTGTTAATTAAATGAGACTTATTTCTAAGTAGACAAGGGAACCCGGAATGTAGGATTAGGTTGTGGCTTGATCCATTTAAATGTAGATTGACCTTTTTGGCATTCCTAAATTCAGATTAGCACAATATTAACTTCTTTCATCCCCTTCTCTTTCTTCCTTTAGGATTTCATAAGGGCTCTTATAGGAGCTGTTGCCTTCCTCATTACCTCCCTAATTGTACTCATAGGGCACTATGATGGAGCTGGCATTGCTGCAGGGGTAAGTGAAGACACGGGGATTCATGTGGGGCCGGGATAAGAAGCTGGAATGTTGATTTGGCAGGGAGCTTGAGCATTCCAGAATGTTGCAGTCAGCAAGGAAGGGCAAGCTCATTGTCTAGGATGATCCTAGCAGAGAGAACTCTCCAGGAATCTACCAGGGATGCTGTGCAGAAATAGATTCTTATTTCTTTTCTTTTTTTCTTTTAGAAACTGAGTGGGATTCCAGAGAGGGCACTCTACAGGCTTGAGTGGAGAGAATGGGGAGAAACAAATTGAAAATCCTTAGGTGCACCACAATCCAAGATATTGGCTGCAATCCAATGTAGCATAAATATCCCCATATCAAGATAAGCTAGGCCAGCATTATGCAAAGCACATGCAGAATGCCAGCACTGTGCAACGTATGCCAGTGTCTAGATGTGATTGTGCAATGCACAGCACACAACCTCAATGTACAACATTGCTGTATGTGAGATTGTTCCCACTGCTGTCAGCACAATATGGCCATTGTGCTGTGGCAGTTAACTATCCCACACATGTAGTGCAATGTATGCATGCATATGTCACAAAAAGGGTGCCATCCAGAATTCCCTGCCCTCCAGAGTGGAAGGGAAGAAGGGCTGGGTATAGTAACAGCACAGAGGGCCTACTTCAGGAGCAATCCATACTAGGAAAGGCACTAGGAGGACTCCTGTTGCAAAGTGGTAAGAGGAGGCAAGCAGGTCATCATGCAAATTACTGCAGCAGGCCAACTGTAAAACTACCAGTCCTGCCACAAATCAGTTTTCTGTGTTGGTTGCCACCAGGCTTGCTGTACTCTCTGGTTTTGAAGGGATGTCTCACCTTTGTCTGGATTGTGTTCAGTATATACTGTCCCTGCTGCTGTTGTGTCTCTTCAAGTCATTTCCAGCTTATGGCGACCTTAAGGTGAACCTATCACGCAGTTTCCTGGGGCCAGACCAAAATTACCAGAGCCATATGCACAACTAGGTAGCAGTTTTAATGCCACTTTTAGAAAGTTGTTTGTTTCTTTCACTCCTTAATATTGCCATTTTTCCTTGAAATGTTGCAAAAGTAACTTGTGCTGCTCATTACTTTTCAATTACTTCCTGTTGTCTTTTTTTAAAAACAAAAAGAGAAAGAGAGAAAAAGGCCTTAGGAATGGTATGAAACATGAAAAATTCTTGTCAAAATGCTTCTAAATATGTCCTTCAGTGGTAACTTCTAGAAGTAATTAGAAACCATTGGTCCTTATGCCAGTGAATTGAGTGCATTCTTACTCCATATATTATCTCTGAAATATGATTTTGTGTCATCCCTTTTTAACACCCCAAATACTAACTAGTTTCTAGGTGATTGTGTTATTGTGACTGGTTCATTCCATGTCAGCATTAAACAAAAGAATGTGGTAGAGACAAGGCTTACAAGGAATAAATGTGGCTGTTCTGGCAAAACAAATCTCCTTTGATACTCAGATGGTCCTTGCATAAAAGTGTGTGACAGAAATAAGGCCTTCTCAGAAGTGGCTGCTATGTCTCGGAAGTGCTGTGTCCTTCCCACGAGATACACGGCTGGACTCATTTCTAGCTGCCCTTAAGAAGGGTTTACAAACTGATATGGTTCTCCTTTTTAAGTTGAAAAATACCGTGTTGATGGATAAGATATAAAAAATAATGTCTGGATCCTGCAGCCTCAAAGTAGCTACAATGACAGAACTCCCATCGTCATAGTTATATCTGATGATGCCCTAAGAGAAATGTTTCTGAGGGGATTGAGATCAGAATGCTGGGAACTGAAATGTGCACATTCCCCCAGTAACGGCGTGTCTTGAGAACAGGCAGATGGAGAGATTGCTTTGGGATCCTGCCACAACTGCTTGTCCCAGGGGACCCAACAAACATTAATTGCGGTCATCAATTCCCCATGCCCTAGTCTCCAGCACCTCAGAGATGCTTTAGTCAGGGTGCTGCCAGGCATAAAGGTAGGTTTTGGTGGTCCCATTCAGCCATTCAGAACTGTAAACATGAATCTCCAACAGGTACAATAGCACAGGTTCAGCTTATGGTCTTGGAACTGCTGAACAAGATGCCAGCCATTATTTTGTTGGTAAACTTGACAACGATACAGTTGTCTCTACTCCAAATTATTTAGTTTATGGATTACATCCTCTGTCAGCCCCAAGCAGACTAGACCCACTGAATCAACTGGATTTGCCATCTTGTTGACTCACCATGCAAGAATTGAGTCAATGGGTAGACTCTAACTGGACCTAACAGGAGGTTTATGGTCAATATGTTGGTACTAGTTTTATGCTTGTACCACTCTTCTGGACAGACCACGTTCAAGAAATAGACTAAGAAATGTACAGTAAAATAAAGTGGAGTAAAATGATATAAGCTAAACTGGCACTTCCTTTCAACAGGTGATTGGAATTCTAACAGGGATCCTCTTTGGCTATGACGCTTACACCCTCTTACCGAGGCTGAGGAAATCACACACAGCAGCTCCTACTGGTAGGTCCTCTTGGCAGAGATGAGATGAAATGGGTGATCTTTTCTGGATGGGCCCTTGGTAGCTTTTCCTTACTGCATCAACAGTGAGTTGAACAGATACAAGAAACCATTCGGGGTGGGCAACCAAAGTAGGTCTGGAAGCCTCTCCAGGGGCCACCTCCAAAAGAAGAAGCCCTCCTCCTAACAAGCCATAGCTGTATGTCTGATTTTGAAAAACAGATACTTTCTGATGTTAAACAGTGTGGTGGAAAAGGCTGCAACCTATTTGTGTGGTGAATTGGCAATCTGAGGAGTCCAAAAGGGTTCAGGGCTGTAAAAACAGCCTTCAAAGCCAAATGTAGCCCCAGGGCTGTGCATTCCTCACCAGTGATTTTAAGGTTTCAACAGTAAGCTCCTCCTATTTCCTGTCACCTGCAAGCTCCACTCCTCATTACATTATTGGTGGATAGCTGCCGTGCCTCTAAGGACTGCGCTAGGTGTAGGTCAGCCATAGAATGTTGACAAAAGGGGGTGATCAATTCAGGTGTCACGCTCACATAGGGATGGGGGTTTCTAAAAAAATAGGAAGAAATTCTCCTTCTGAGAAGCAAGGGTGACCCAGGCATAGGATTCCTGCAAAATAGGTTGTGACCACATTAGACTTTTTCCTGGAACTAACATCTACAGTTCACATACTCATTTATGGAGTAATGGTATGTTGTCATTATCAGCCCTCCACATTCCTTTCTCTTTTGAGAAACCCCCCTCCTTTGTTTCATTGGCTGCTTCCAGACAACATCTGACATTCAATAGTGAAACTACGGATCTGTAACTTATAGGTATGTAACTGCTCTGTATTCATTAAGACTATGTAGTCTTAGGACATTTCCACACTACACTGTTCTAGTGCGATTATTCCACTTTCAACCTCCTGTGGAATCCTGGAGTTTGCAGTTTAGGGAGGGGCCTTTAGAATTCTCAGCCAGAGAGCTCTTGGGCCTCAGTAAACTACAAACCCCATGATTCCACAGGAGGTTGAAAGTGGAGTAATAGCACTATAACAGTGTAGTGCGGAAACGGCGTAAGGCTATCTAAATGCCACCTCAGCCCACCGTAAGAACCAGCAGGTGGATCAGGGAAGGAGGTCCATTCAGCTTGTGATCAAAGAGCAAGGAGGATAACATTTCCACTCCGAGCCAGCCATCCAGACTGAGACAATCATAGACAGGATCCCTGTTGTAAGTTCTTGTCACAGGTTTGCTTGCTGGTGGGAGCGAGTGGGAATGTCATCCTCCTTTCATATTGACTGGAAGCTGAAGAGAAATTACATGTTTGTAACTAAGTAGAAATGTTTTGTGGAATTGCTCGGGCTTATTCACTTCCATCTTCTAGGCGTCCACACAATGCAACAATCTAGTTATAATCTTCCCATATATTCCTAGTCCTTTTGCTGCCGCTTTCCCTGTGACAGAAACATCAGTTTCTCTTTTGTAGGTTGGAAATCAGTTCTAAACTTTTGCTATTTTCTCTTTTTTACATGGTCAATTCTTTTTCCCCCCACCAGTGTTGCCATAAATATTGCAATTTCATAATTTTTTAAATGGAGGAAGTAGAGGAATTTGGTGGTTACTGTGTCTCCTGCCTCATCCCACCCTCCAAAATGTATATATTTATTCATATTGTTCATTTATATTCTGCTTTTTCCTAATAATGGGACTCAAGGCAGCTTAAAACTTACTAAAAGAAGTACAGATTAAAAACTATACAAAAGCATCAGTAAAAAATACTAACATAAACACTATTTTTAAAACAATTAACAATTGTAGAATTAAAGCCAATTAAAATCATGAAAAAAATATAGGGAAAACAAGAAACAGCACAGCACACCATTAAAAGATCCTCACAGTCAATTTGTAAAAGCAAACTTCTCTGGGGGAAATTTGGGGAGGTTCTTTGAAGGCATACGAACGAGAATGGTATAGCACTTTTAGAGGTGGACTGTGACTCTGGAGATCAGGGTCTGAATCAGGGTTTGGCCCATGATCTTGGGCAAGTCACACTGTCTCAACCTCAGAAGAAGGCAAAGGCATACCCCATGATAGGGTGCCTTAAGATTGCCGTAAGTCAGAAACAACTTAAAGGCACACAGTAACAACAACTTTGAAGGGATAAATGGCAAGCTGTCTGTCAAGAACTTCCTCCAGCTTGCATGGACAGGAAGCATCTAGTGGGCTGGGAGTTTAATTAGCACTAGAAAAGGACCTCTCTTTTTCCTGAATGGAACTTATTTTGAATATAGACTTTATACTTAGATCCTTTCCATGGGAAAGTGCATTCCTGGATCATAGGGCAGCCTGTTAAGTGAGCAACATGTGAAACTGCCCTTCTGATTCCACTTAAAGGTAATGGCAGCAAAAGCAATAAGAGTCTTGCAGCACCAAAGCTTTAGTGGGCTTCATTGTTATGTGCCTTCAAGTCATTTCTAGTGACCTTTCCATTGAGAAGGCAAGATTTATTTATGTTTGCCCTTGTTTGTCAAAGGCTGAGAGAGTGTAACTTACTCAAGGTCACCCAGTGGGTTTCTATGGCTGAGCAGGGATCTGAACTCTGGTCTCCTGTCCAGCACTCAAACCACGAAACGTTGCTGGCTGCAGCCCACTTTATCAGCCCATTGCATAAGAGCATGGCTTTGGGGGTGCAGTCAAGGGTTCCTCTTGTGCAGAAGCACCCACCACTTCTGAGGAGGAATGACACAAGAGTAGATGGGATGGGGAAGTGCCAAAGGAAGGCAGGGTGGACAGCAGACAAAGGGGTCCTTGGTGGGAACCCTTCTAGAGTGCCTGGGATTCAGGAGTACCCAGAAAAGGGCATTGGGAGCAAAAGCGTGTGGGTAAATAGGGGTAACTCATTTCCCCCCAAAATTAACTTGGAAGGCTTCCCCTGAATGTTTCCTCTTCCTCCCTGCTTGGTCAAGTATCATACATACCCGACTATGCTGACCAAGCCAGACTTTGGCTTACAAGTTTTGAAATTAATTCTCTAAGTAGCCTTGTCTCCAACCTTCAGGTATGTTAGACTCCAGCTCCCATCATTTGGAGAGAGTGTAGTCCATTAGCACATTGTCTGAGGATGATGAGGATTATACACAAACTATCTGGAGAACATAAGTTTGGGGAGGCAATGTTCTAGACATTTATAGAAAATGTTGTGTTTCTTAGAGAAATGAAAGTAAAGTATGGTTATGTATGTGATGGATAAATTAAGTAATAAATTAAGTAAATTATCTGTGGGCCTGGTGTCAGAGCATGGAATGCTGAAGGAATTAAGTGGTTGGTTGAGTGTTTGAATAGGATTTTGAAAAGGCTGGTGTATAGGTCACAGTCAAAGATAGCAATATGAGTTAAAGTTAGTTAAGAGAAATAACCATGAAGAGTAACATGAGAGATGAGACACTAAAGGGAAGGAGTTTGCATTTTGGGTCAGTTAGGACAGGTAGTGAGGTTCAGCTAGGATTGTAAGACAGTGAAAGAATCAATGAGGTGTGTTAGGAGTCAGGATTTAGATGCATTAAAAGTAAGTAACAATAATAACGAAGCCTTGAAATTTGGTACCCATTAGCGCCGTGCATCAAGTCATGTGTAATTTTGATTGAACTTCTGTTTAACAAATTATTCTTGTAATATGTACCTATGGCTGGGAGCACTGGGTACAACAGTGCTATTAAAGTACAGACACATGGTGTCTATAGTGGCAGCCACTGTTCAGTGTTGGTGGAAACTTTCGTGCCTTTGTAATCAGATAAGTGCCAGTGTCCACAGAACAGCTCCCTTTGAGGAGAATAGCATGCAAGAACATCCTTTCTTATACCTGCCCGTGACACATATTTCTTCCTTTACAGGACCCACAGAAGGGGTCTGAGGAGGCTGTCTCCCTGGTTCATCAAGATGGAATACCACACAGGACCCATCACCTCTCGCCACCCACTGGAAAGATATCCCAGTCTATCAGTTTGGCAGCATCACTCTTTCTCCCCTTCCCTTCCCACCCCCCCATCCTCTTGATGTTTCCGTGGGGGCCACATTCCTTCAGACAGATAATTCCTCTCCCTTGATCTCTGCTAGCTACCTCCCATTTTCTGATTCCATCCTAGCCATGGATAGGAAAGGAAGCTTCACAGACAATAGAGAAAGAGAAGTATTCCCACACATATGCACATGTACAATAAATAGGTTAGCCTCCGTATATATTGTTGTGTGGAGGAAGTTTCAGGTCAGCTGACGGAATAAACCAATACGGATTTTGGTGAGAAAATCAGGCAGAAAATGGGACCCTTGGATTCTCCTACCAGTTACAGAAAAAAGAGGCAGGGAGGGGAGTTGAAAAGGACTCTGTAGACTCACATTAAGTGCTTTCTCTTTTCTGGGCCAGTTTTCCCTGGGAAGCTGGAGAACCAGAGGCTGGGTGCTTCTGTCTTGTTTACGTCCAATTTTATTTCACTCTGGATCTCCTGATTAGAGGACACCGTTTTTAAAGAATTTAATAAGTATTTTTTATTATTATTTTTAAAAAGCTTTAAAAAATAACTCTTTAAAATAGACCTAGTTCTAAATCTTGTCAAGGATGTTTTGATATTTTTTTATTAAGCTGCCTCGCATGCCAATTATGATAGGACAAGTAATTATCACTTGAAAAATAAAAAAACATAAGGAGCCCAACTCCTCTGTCCTTTCCAGTTTTGTGCACTGATTAAAACCTCCCTCCTTGGTTTAGGACACAATATATTTATATCAAATCGTAGCTCCCCTTTTCTGTGGGGCACCAGATTTTAAATAGGCATCAGATTATGGGCCTGACTGTGTGTTTACACATATTATAATTCTGTATAAGCAAAAAGACAGTTACAAAGAGATGCTTGAACCTATGTAGACAGCACCTGCTGAAATCTTACAGACAAGGGAGAAACTTTTCTGTATTTGGCTCACAGAACTCTGAGTGGGAAGCTCTAGTGCCCTCCGTAATTCATTGCCCCTTCCTGTTTGTAAATTATGTAGAAACAGTAGACACTTCAGAATACAGTTGCCCCTTCACATTTGCTAGCGTTAGGAGTTCAGGACTTTCACAAAAGTGGAAAAATCACAAATATCAAAATGTATATGTGTGTCTTTGGGGAGGGAGTTGAAGCATGGTGGGGAAAAGAGACACCCAGGGTCCAAACCAGGTCAGAGGAAGGAGAGGGAAAGGGGGTGAGTCGGCATGGTGGCCCTATACTTTCTCTCTCTTGTCCATCCCCTTCCTTGGGTGTTGCGGGGAGCATTGGGAGAGGGATTTGGTGCTGAGAAACCAGGCTGTGAGCGATCCTTACCTGGCCAGGCAGTGGGCGGTGGAAGAGGAAGACCACAGGCAGGTGCAGCCTGATCAGAGCCTCCAAGAGGGACATTTCCCCTGGAAAAGAAGCACCTGAGGCGGGGGGGGGCAGGTGGAGAAATTTGCAAATAATCAGATCCGTGAAAGTCAAACTTGCCCATATAGAGGGCCAACTGTAGTATGAAAGGAAATATGCAGATTTATATACTTGACAAAGGTTACAGAATTCAGGTTGGTTTTTTTTTTTCTTAGCAGGGAAATTGGTTGGCCTTGCTGCAGACTTCTGGATTATTTTGCTGAAGTAGAGAATGCATACTGCCATGTTTGTAGGCTCTGTATTATTTACAGATCTATATGGGAATCTTTTCTTTCATCTTTTATGGGAATGGGGGCTGTTACAGGATGTACATTTAAAATGTTTCTTCCACCCATTTGGAATAAGGACACACACACAAAAAAGAGAGGAATGTTTGTTTTCTTAAACTGCCAGCCCAGATTTCTGTTGCTCTTCTTCCTTCCCATTAGTCTCTCAGGCAGCTTGAATACATTTTGTGCTTTTGTTGGAGGAAATCAAATGAATGATTTAAATGCAAATAAAACATAGCTGAATTGGTACTAACTCTTTGGCCACATCTGTGAACATTTTGCTTTATTTGGTACATGGAAAACTTTGCTTATTGTCTATTAGATTATGCTAAGATGCCTCAGTGACTGAAATGTGGTTCTGGCAGGCATGTGAAATTATCTGTGCAGAGTTGCACCCTATAGGAGACAGACTCATTGCACCTTTCATCTTGTTAAATCCTCTTTCCACCAATCCTTCCCCCTTCAGTCTAGTTCAGGGGTTGTTTGAGTAGGGGGTACGGCATATTCCCCTGCAAAAGTTGATTACTGCTGCTGGGGGATCATGGTATCTGAAGTCCTGAGATTGGTAGAGCCACACATTCCAAATGTGCTCTACAGAAATGAACAGCCTGACAAAAGGATTTCAGTCAAATATCTTGTTGCTATCTCATGGATGTTCTAAAAAAGCCAGTTGCCTAGAGGGAGGGAAAGCCTTTCAAGAGCTATATCAATTCCTTGTTCATTTCCATGTTTCCATGCTTCCCTGTCCCAGACCATCTGCAAGCCAAATGCAGGTTCTCCACAGTCATCATGACAACTTCTGTTTATAAGGGGTAACCTTCTGGGAGGAGCAAAACTGTTATGGCTCTTACTACTGGCTTGGGAATGAAGACCTTGGCCAGGCAAGAAACCTTGACCAGTTGCCAATGGCTGCTTTCAAACCATTCCACATGTGTGGATCTCCCCAGACTAAAAGCAGAGGCATAAGCATGATAAGTACAATTGTTAAAATGAGCCACTCTATCTAGAATTGTTCACACTGGGACTATCTCCCGTCCCATGTCTTACTTCAAGCCACAACTACCACTGTGCTTTGATTTCTGATCCATAATGCAATGTTTTTTAATATTTTCCATTTGTGGAGACTAATAAAAAAAGAACTCCAAAGGGGGAGGTATCACAGCAAAAACAATAACAAAGAGTCTAACCACAACTTAAAGGGTAAGTACATGGCATAAACTTTTGTGGTCTGCATCTGATGAAGTGGGCTGCTGTCCAGATAAACCTTATTCGTCTTTAAGGTGCCACTGGACTTTTTTTAAAGAAAACAAAGCAGCACACATAGGTTGGAATATGTTTTTGACATAACCCCAGATTGCACATCCATTATTTCCCTTTTTTAGATCTTGTGAAGGAAGTATTTGATTACCTCCTTGCACACAATCCACTGTCCTCAGCTTCCATGAGCCAGGATGCACTGACATGGTACTTTATGGCCTGGGAAAGGAATGGTTGGAAGTGACAGGGAGAAGAGAGCTGACGTTGCCTCTCCAATCTCCAGCAAGATGCTTCTGTCTGTTCTCGCAGCTGGCCAGCAAATGGCTGTGGCAGTGCTTCCTGACATGTGGAAGCTACGAAAAAAGAAGATGGGATTCACACTGAGTAGACAAAACAGTACATTCCACCCACATGATGCATGATCTCAGCCTTAGAGTATGGGATCATTCATGAAGTCAGTCTCAGGATCTAAAACAGTGACTGAAGCTCATGAGAGGGTCTGGGCAAACTGCTATCAATCAGCTAGGCCAAAGCTACCTTTGGCTTATGTTCTGAAATTTCCCTCCATCTACCTTCTTGAGAGGTTTACTCAGCCCAAAAAATGAGAGACAATGTCCCTGTATTTGTTGTCTGCCTTCTTTGGATAAAGTAAAATACAAATGAACTGAGCAAAGCAAAAATACACATATAGGCAAAGGCCATCAATTTGGGTATCCAAGTTAAAAATATTTTACCAATGCAAATGTACAATATGCAAATTGGTGGTTCTCCTCCTAGTTTCTAAGACTATGAATAATCATATTGCACTGCCACCACATAGTTTTACATAAAGTAGAAAATGTCAGAATGGCAGCCACATGATGAGAATTTTTAGCCCCAACTACTGAAGCATTCTCTGTGGGTGGAACTATGCTAGGGCATGGTGCATTATGTGATGGCACTGTTGGTGTGTATGCGTTGTGTGTGAAAGTGCAAACAGAGACACAGGGCTGGCAGTATAGAGGGAGGAAAATTCTTTGCAGAGCACAAACCTGATTTAGAGCAGAGCTTGGCTGGATCCAGCTTAATCATGGGAAATGAATGAGCTCTGGAGATAGCACTGTATTTTTCCCACCTCTTGTGCAACAATACATTTTGGCTGCAAGTTCACACGCGCAAGCGCTACTTAAACAAAATCACCGAGGTGTAACTCGTCAGTCAGTATATGGTACAACTGAGTCATCGGAAGAAAGTTTTGTTGTGTCCTTAGCACTGCAAGTTAAGCCAGACTGTTATGCGTTCTACATTTCTGCAGATGCACAAAATACGCAGCATACTAGCAATTGGAGCTTTCATTAATTAGATTTTAAGAACAAAATCACCCACTTCCTAGCTCATATGGTTGCAAAGATAAATGCACAGATGCAAAGATGGCAATCTGAATCCTCCAAAACCAGCAACATTTCTCACAAAGAGTTTACTGTGGTAAAGGAAGAACTCTTGGAAGAAGGAGCAATTCCAAACATAGTAAGTATATTTCCTTCGTAATGACTCACTATGAGTTGTCAGAGGAAGGGCATTTCAAAAATAAATACATTTGGTTGGACTAGCTTCCAGTGGCTTGGTTATGAAACAGTAAACAGTTTTGTTTTGACACCTACAGATGTGTTTTATATGATTTCCTACCTGGTCCAAAATGAGATACAGATGTCAACAAAGACTCCTTTTATTGTGCCTTTAATGTACTATGAGAACCATTTCCGCTACTCAGCATGCTGGGGCACAAATGTCTCCACAAGCCACAAGAGCATTGCTGCTAGATTATTTCTCCACTTGCCACCCCTGAACACGCAGAGTACAAATACCTTCACATGTCACCTCTCCACCTGCTCAGGTTTCTTAAGCCCTAGCACCATGTAACTATCCAATGCAGCAGCACAAGAAGATCTTCATATATTTTTATTCAAAGTTCACTTAAATTAAAACTCTTAATTAGAAAACAAAACAAATTGTTAAAAACTGGAAACTTGAGAAATGAGCACAAAGTGCAAAAAGACAGGCTGGAGGAAAAGAGAAGAACAGTATCAGTAAGACTGGAAGGATCTGTTGTTGGCTCCGAGTCAGAGCTCAGAAAAAGTGGGGCTTTTGTAGGGAGGGGACTACAGCTCACAGAACCCCCCAGCCAGCACAGGCAGGGAGATTCTATAATATACACTGTTATAGTGCTATTATTCCACTTTCAATACCCTGTGGAATTCTGCAGTTTGTAGCCTACTGAGGACAAAGAGCTCTCTGGATGAGAATTCTTAAAGGCCCCTCCCTAAGCTGCAAACCCCAGGATTCCATAGTGTTAGGCCTGAAAGTTGGGGCTCTGTAGCTTGCTATAGATTTAATACTTGATAACAATTAACGGTGATATTAATTGGCATTTTAGACATCCAGAGCTCATCAAACAACCTTGCTTTAGAATTGTTTATTCTGCTTTGCCCCCTTTTATAATCAGTTATGTGCAAGTGAAGGACTCTTGAAATGTCAGCGATATCTTTAAGAATGAGGGTGACCAAACTGGCGAAGGGTCTGGAAGCCATGCCCTATGAGGAACAGCTTAGGGAGCTGGGTATGTTTAGTCTGCAGAAGTGACGGTTAGGAGGGGACACAATAGCCATGTTTAAATATTTGAAGGGATGATGTGTGGAGGGAGAGGGCTTGTTTTCTGCTGCTCCAGAGACCAGGACAAGGAGCAATGGATTCAAACTACAGGAAAGGAGATTCCACCTGAACCTCAAGAAGAACTTCCTGATGGTCAGAGCTGTCCAGCAGTGGAATATGCTGCCTCCGAGTGTGGTAGAACCTCCTTCTTTGGAGGTTTTTAAGCAGAGACTACATGGTCATCTGTTGGGAATGCTTTCGTGTGTGTTCCTACATAGCAGGGTTGAACTGGATGGCCCCTGGGATCTCTTCCAGCTCTCTGATTCTATGACCTAGGATGTAACAGGGTCATGTAGACTTGGGAAGGTAAGGATCAGATAGAATGTAACACATGTACAAGCTGTGACTCTGTTTATGCTGGTGCACGACTCTTTTCTTTTCTGTAAGCATTCTTTAAACATAAAAATGGTTTAAGAAGGGAAGTCTCAAATAATAAATCATCCTTCCTGGGCTGCTTTGACCAAAGTTGTATGTGTGCATGTCTGTCCTTCCTTCTCTTTTCTACCTTCCTGTACCTTGCTTTTGGGGGATCAAGTCAACTCCGTGCTCCACCTGGGGTGTGGTTTGTTTATCCACCCTAACAATAGGATATTGAAAGCAGAATAGCAGCACTACAACAGTGCAATGTGGAAATGGCCTGAGTTCTAATGCGCAAAAGTAGCTTTTGACTCTGCCCACTGAATGCCCATATTCAACAGAGCGGGACACTGTACCAGTTAAGGAATGGAATTCAATCCCACCCACCCCAACACACACTTAATCCAATAACTTTCTTATAGAGAAAACACACCTCAAAGCTCAAAACCACACAACCTTGTTACATGCTTACATTAATAATGGCAACTTGAATGATCAAAAGGTCCACCCAGGAGAGAGGTGACAAAAATTCAGAGGTCACAGTGGAAAGGTCAAAACAGAGTTCAAGGATTCCCAGGTAAGAAATTGCAGTTTGAAGCTCACAGAGAGCACAGTGCAGAGAGTTTTTAAAGACCATCAACTCTTAACAGTAGAAGAAGAAGAAGAAGAAGAAGAAGAAGAAGAAGAAGAAGAAGAAGAAGAAGAAGAACAAACAACAACAACAACAACAACAACAACAACAACAACGGGTCAGTGTGTATTCAAGAGGTCACAGTTGAAAGGTCAAAAGGCCACAATGGAAAATAAACACAGCCAAACTTCCAAGATCACCACAGACAGGAGGAGTTCAAGATTCATCACAGAGGGTCACACATCTAAACGGTCAAAGGTCACCATGGAAAAGCCAGTGCTAAAGTGTCCCTGAGGAAAGGTAGAAGATTTCAATGGTCATGATGAAGAGGTCACTTACTGAGGAGGATATCTGGAAAAGGACCATGAGTTAAAGAAGTCATAGTGGAAGAAGCAACAGTCAGTGGTCCCAGGTCAAATTTTAGACCCTACCTCCCACAGAATGGTCAACAATTAATGGTTTCAATAAGCCAGCAATCCTGATTTGACACTGGCTCATTATGTCCCAAACCTACAAGATAAGGGTCAGGGTTATGCCACAACGCAGTTCTTATCCCGGACAACCCGCAGTCTTCGGCGCTGCTGTTTACGTGTAGAGTCAGTAGATGGTGCAGCCTCTGTGGCGGTAGTCCCAGCTCGGAGGTGGGGGGGCAAAGGTATAGGCTCACCCAGAAAGTAGCCTTCCTCCTCTGAGGAGGAATCAGAGGAGTCAGAGGAGCTGAAGTCCCATCCTCGAGGCGGATAACGTCGATGCCAGGCAGGAAAAGCACCCTCAGAAGCTGAGTAAGAGAGGTTGCCTCGTCTCACCTCCCTGGTGCCCTTTCTTGGCCTCCAACCCTGGTTGCCCAAGTTAAGTGAGTTGTCTGAAGTGGAACGAGGGTGTCCCCGGCTGGCACCTCCATTCTGAAGCACCTGAGTGTTCATGGAGGCCTGCTCAAGACAAGGAGTGCTTGGCTCTCCTGAGACCAGAGGTTCCCGGAAACTAACGCGGGGTACCCCTCCCCTGGCAAAACTCCCTGTCCCCAGCTCGGTTCCTTCACTGAGTCGTGTCCGGGCAGATGCTTGAAGCTTGGAAGCTGAACTGCTGCTCCAGTCAGGGATTTTAGAAGGGGGAATACCCAACTCTGGCATGGAGTGGCGCAAGGGGGAGGTACGCTGGAAACGTGGCTGGATCTCAGTCCCTGGAGGAGAAACAAGACTGTTAGAGAGACACAGGCAACAAAATGAGAAGCCTTCCCCCTACCCATGACCCCACAGGGTTGGAATGATAATAGAGTAGCCAGAATCAAAGAAGTTAACTATCAGAATACCCAGGCAGCCAGCACAGCGAGGAGTCATGCAGGATAAGGGATTCTCAGAGCTGTAGTCAAAAAAAAAATGAGTAACATTTCTGAGCTCCAGTTTTATCTCACCTGGTCCTGACTGGTGGTCAGTGGCTGGTGGTGGGCAAGTGGAAGTTCCCCGGGAAGTACATTTCACTGGCTCCTCACAGCTCTGGCTGCATCCTGACCCATTGCTATCTGGATCTGAGAGCTCCTCCATTTCCACCGGCATCTCCTCCCCAGGTCCAGCCAATCCACTCCAGCTCCTTCGGAGCCTTGGGGTTGAGTTAGGCAGCACCGGCTGCCCTCCGAAGGACACAGAACGGGCCACGTGGGAGGGTGGTGAGCGCTGGGCCTGCACCCGCCGTTGCTGCCAACTGGCTCGCCGAGAATCCTGGGAACGGGCACTTTGGAAAGCTGAATCACAGGAATCAGAAGCATTGGGGTCTTCACCCAGGCTGCAGGACCGAGAGCAAAAGATCTGCCCTTGCTTGGGCAGGAATGGCTTCCCGAGGAGAGGCTGGTGGCAGCGGGAGCAGCAGAAACAAGTGTCTGTGGCATGCCAGTGCTGGCCCTCATAGGTCATCTGGCCCTGGTCAATCCCTGCAGGGGAGAGGAAAACCAAGGAAATGCTTCATTACACAGACATCACAGAGCTGGAAAGGACAGCAAAGGCCATCTGTTCCAACTTCATTGGCACCTTAGGCAAACATCCACTTCCACCAGCTGCCCATTCAAAGCTCTGGTAAAACTACTTCAAGCTGGAAAGGAGATTCAGAGACATCCCCCTGGCCAGCAGGTCTGGAAGGGGATTTCATCTCTGCTTCTCAACATGGGCTGCCCCTGGATATGTGCCAAGATCCCTGCCCTCACCTCAGGGCAGCCACACTCGCTACCCTAAGAATCTTGGATAAGAGAGGAAAAAGGCAAAAAAATACCTTTCTGACCTTTCTCATATATGGCAAACACCAGGGCAGTTTGATATTATATTTATCCCAAAATTCCTTTAGAAAGGGGCTGGTCAACACACTGTGTTACATTCAGGACTGCATTTAATTTTTCTGCCTTCATTTTTTTTTAAAGGAGCAGCCAAGGGTTTCCTCCTCTCACAAACCCAGAGAACATTTGGGCCCTTAAAGGCTGTTGCTCACTGTGAATGGCCAATAGCCCGCCCCTCCTCCTGGTGCCTGGTTGCATACCTATGTGCTCCCCACAGGCATCACAGTACTCTGCGTAGAGACTCTCATAGCAACGGCAGCAATAAGGGCGGCTCTGCCTCATGATGTACCGTTGACCACCCAGTGCCTCCTCACACTCGAAGCAGCAAAAATGGCGCATGTGCCAGTGGCGGCCCTCTGCCTCTGTGCACTCATCCGCAAAAATGATCTAGCAAGAGGAGAAAAATGTGAGAAATGAGTCAAAGAAAAGAAAGCAACAGACAAAAAAAGAAGGGAAGCCACTTGTTCTAAAAGAAGGAGAGTTCTGCATCCATCTCCCCCTGAAGATGAGCCAACTTAATTATTATAATTATCTAATTATTTCTTCAATGAGATTAAGTGGGCATGGTGCTCCTCTTCCCTTTAAGCTAGGGCAGGCAACTATGGGAGGCAAAGCCCCTGCATTAACTCCCCCAGGAGACTGTGAAGGCTGCACATCAACATTTTAAAAAAAATTGTCCTAAAAGCCGTCTAAGGAACATTGGGAGAATTTTGACCACGTTTTGGAGACAGCAAAGTCACTTCCTGTTTACTTCTTGGTTTTAGAAAACACCTCTCCTGACATGGCTCAAGGGGCTAAAAAATGAGACTGCCAGGATTTACATTTCTAATCAGGGGTTCAGGCTGACACTGCCTTTTGAAAAGTTAAAGAGTTTATAACTATGGTTGTCTATGGGCCAAATTAGAAATGATAGTTACAGCAGCAACAATAAGTCATGTGTTCTTTGCTCACTGATAAAAGGGTGGTGACAAGGTCTTCTTGTCACATTAAAAAGGGCACTTAGCACACTGAAGGCTCATGGGATGCATGCAGCCCTGGAGTGTCCTGGACTCACTTCATCTGTCTCAAAAAAGATTTGCTCCCCTCCAAATTTTAGCTGAAAAAAAATCATTCTGTTTAACATGCTGTTTTGGGGCTCCACCCTACAGTGTGCCCTTCAAAACTGGAAGCTGGAACATGATTTCTGGTTGCAGAAAACAGTGGCCACAGCAGTGCAGCATGGCACTAGTGTTGACAAGAACCAAAAGTGGCTGTCTGACCCCAATCCATGCCCACTCTAAATGTAAAGGGAGCAATGTCACAAAAACTGCTGTAGGAAGACACAAAACATGCATTCCTCTTTGTCCCACCAAATTCTGCTATTGCGTCCATATCTGGCTTTACTCAGTCAGCCAAGGATGGGTCCATCTTTCCTTCCAGTCATCCATAAGAACACAGGTCATCTCTCGATAGTTAATCCATTCTCAGCCGTTTTTCTAAAATTAAGACCAGCCACAATTCCCCCCGCAAGCCCTTACCCATAGCCATGTTTATTTCCATCAGAAAACCGTTTGCTGGCTGAGTCAACATAGTCAACATTTAAGCAATCCCCACTATAAAAAAAGAAAGTACGACACCCAATTGGAACAATGGATTCAAATGCTTTCAGCTTAGAGAGATCTTGCAGTGGGCTGTTGTTTGATTCCTCCTTATAAGGATTCCTCCTTATGGAATCCTTATGGAAACAGTGGGCTGTTGTTTGATTCCTCCTTATAAGGATTCCTCCTTATGACCTGTTCATGGGGTTTTCTTGGCAAGATTTGTTCGGGGAGAGAGGGGTTGCCATTGCTTTCTTCTGAGTTTGGGATAGCAAGAGTTGCCTAAGGTCACCCAGTAGATTTCCAAGAGTAAGTCTGGCTTTGAACCTTGGTCTCCTAGAATCTTAATCAGAGATTCAAACCACTACACCACTCTGGCTCACGAAGTGCTTGCTGCATGCCACATAAATAACTAAAGACAGGCTTCCTCACTTGAAGGAAGCAGTTCCAGATCTCACATAGCTGTGCTCAGTCCCTCACCTCATCGCAGGCCTCACAGCGTGGCTTAAGGCGTTCTGCGTGGTGCCGCCCGCAGTAAATCTTGCCATCCTGGTAGAAGTAGATGAGGTCGACAAGGAGCTCCCGGCAGGTGGTGCAAACAAAGCACTGCGGGTGCCAACAGGCACCATGCCCTGCACGGCTGGCAAAGACAGCAATGTCCCCACCACAGATCTGCTTCCCACACTGCCAACAAAAGGACAAGAAAAACAACAGTCAGCCCCTTAGTATATACAAGCAGTTCAAGTCTCTTTGGATACACTACCCTGATAATGTTTACATCAGTCCTTAAAGTTAGACCAGAGTATGATTGTTTCGAGACTGTATGAGGGAGGCACCAGGGACCTTTTCAGACAACTGACCCCTCCTCTCATTCCCTGGATAGTAAGTGCACAGTTCTCACTTGGAGAACCCAGATATCTTCCTTCAAGGCAGCTGTTCTGTTGAGAAGATTCATTTTTTCCTAGAACACTGATCACAATACCCAGGAGAGCTTTTAATCTAACTGACAGCATTCTGTGGATGGTGAAGACTGCCTTGCTCCTGATCTGTCACATTATTCTCTTGTTGATCACTGACAAAACTCTAAACTTTTCCAATTCTTGGCCACCACAAGAGCTACAACAGGCTAAGTGGCATGACACTTTATTGCATATGCGTGTGTATGTGTTACATGCAAAGTATTTCAGAAACAATGGGAAAATGTTCAGTTATCTCCTTCCAGTTTGCACGTGGGTGAGCCAGATTGGAGCAACAGAGTGGCCAATTAAAGCTTGTATTTTAGGCTACCTATGGCAAGTTCTGGGGGTTTGTTTTCTACCCCACCAGGCTTGCTACAGACCACACCAGCACTGAAAATGTAATACAAGGGGGAAAAGAAAACAAAACTGGAAGTGGCCAGATGTTCACTTCCACTTTTCCATTCTGCAGAGGGCAAAGCAAAGTGCAAAGGAGTGCTACATCTTCTTTTAATGCTAAATTTCTGCTTCCAGGAGTGGAAATTGATATTCTCCTTCCCCCACATTCTTTAAGGAGTGTTATTGAGGGTTTATGGGAGGGGACCATGGGCCACCAAACAGTATTTGGGCCCCATGTGGCCCATGGGGTATACCTTGTCTCTTCTACCAACCTGGTAGGGCATAAAGCAGCTTGGCCTAACCTGAGGCAGCTTTTCTGCATATGACCCTTGCTAGCGAACAAAGTCTCCATGGGAGGGCACAGCTCAAGACAGTTTCTTTCCAGGAAACCAGTGTTTGTAAAATTCAGGAGAAGGGTCTTCTCAGGGACAACTGATAGCAAACCTATGTAATGTCCTCCCTAAGGACATTCTTTGAGCAGCCTTGCTGTTGCTCACAAAAACAGAGTGGTTGAAGAAGGTGAGCATCCTGTGAAATGATCTGGTTAGTTCTACTCATTGTTTTTGTGTACAGTTAACAAAGCACATATTTTAAATAAAGGATAGAGAAGAGAGCACAGGCTTAAACATTTTATTTGTGTGTGTGTGTGTGTGTGTGTGTGTGTGACAGAGAGAGAGAGAGAGAGAGAGAACATAACTAGAAGCCAAGAGAAATTAAGCAGCTCATTCTGAGCACCAGATGTCACTGTTGCTCTACCAACTTATTTATATGTCTAAGGTGGCCTACTCTGTCAACCCAGGATCAGGTCTATCCCAAACCACCAAATCCACTTTTGAACCACCTTTTAAAGCAATACTAAGCTCTTAACTCTTCCACACAGTTATGGCAGAGCAAATATTGTTGTGAAATGCTAGCAAATTGGCTTTAACTCATGGCGGCCCTACAAATGAGAGACCTCTGTGTCACCATGTCATCAAGAACCCTTTCTCAGCTCCTGCAGACTCAGATCCTCCTTGATTGAGTCAACCCACCTGTATTCCAGTCTTTCTCTTTTCCTACTACCTCACACTTTACGAAGCATTACCATCTTTTCTAATGAGTCATGCTGATGTCAAGCATATGTAGGACTGCCCAATATTGCTAGAGATTAGGACCTTGTGACCAAGAGACACACAGAGACTGATACTTGTTCTGCTTGATCCTTTTAATTTTCCCTAACTCATTTCAGAGCAAGAAGGTAAAGACTGCGAAGACTTTAATTCCCAAAGACCCCGCTCCCAATATGAGCACTCAGCCTTGAGACATTCAAACTGGAATGATGACTCACAAGTAGTAATCTCAAGTAGCCTAATGCATCTGGAAAAAGAGAACAATCCTTCTGGATCAAAAAGTGTGAACTTTTAAGGCAAGGTTGTACTTTGCTCAGTGCTTCCGACTGGCAATGTTTTTCCCCAGTCTGCCAGACCTGGTACCATATTAGTTCTCATTGTTTCTTTCTCTTTTGGAAACTCTCTGAAGGACTGGCAGCCAATGTCTTGAGGATGGGCACCAGTTGAGGAAGAACCACCTTGAGTAGCACTGCTTTAGCTCTTTTTAATGAACAAAGCCCCCACCTCAATGTGATTTGTTTGTGGTACTCCAGAGATAGAGGCGATTTGCACACTACACTGTTATAGTGCAATTATTCCACTTTGAACATCCTATAGAATCCTGGGGTTTGCACTTTAGGGAGGGGGCTTTAGAATTCTCAGCCAGAGAACTCTTTGGCATCAGTAAACTACAGGCCCCAGAATTCCACAGGATGTTGAAAGTGGAATAATAGCACTGTAATAGTGTAGCATGGAAATGGCCAGAGGTTTCCTGACTCACCATTTATGCACTTGAGATACATGACAGGTGAGATTCCCTGAACTGTGGTGCCTTCAGGTGATTATAGCAGCCAATAGGTTGGTTAACTGCGATAGTTGTAAAAAGGTCCTCTTTCCACTGCTGTTAGCCCACTCATCCCACTGCCGGCAGTGTCTGGCTTCCTCACTTTAGACCAGTGGTTCTCAACCTTCCTAATGCCGCGACCCCTTAACACAGTTCCTCATGTTGTGGTGACCCCCAACCATAAAATCATTTTGTTATTATTTATTTATTATTTAGTTAGTTAGTTAGTTATTTCCAACATCAAATAGATTGGAAACACTGCCCTAAATCACTGCTCTGGATAGACTTCTAATGCCTAAAAACTGGTAACCCTCCCCCTTTTTTTAAGCACAGAAAGCGTCCACCAATGCCAGAATTAAGGCAGTAGTTCTAGTTCTGAATGTTGGGTTTCCACAGTTCAAAAAGCCAGTTACTCCCAAAGGCAATGCCGAAACAGCCCACATTTTACACGAGGTACAGGGAGGAAAGGACAGGGAGAGAGGAAAGATGGCGGCGGCATAAGCAGACGCGTTTTGTTTCGCTCCCTCCCTTCCTCTCTCCCTTAAAGGGAGTGTGGACGCTGAACATACAAAAAGCGAGGAATGCAAGACAGTCAGGCGAAGAACACAACACGTGTGTGTGGCAAGCGCCAAAGGTCCATGCACAACAAAAGTAAGAGGAGAAAGTCATCCTGGTTATTTCTGCACTGGACTGTTATAGCGCTATTATTCCACTTTCACCATCCTATGGAATCCTGGGGTTTGCAGTTTGAACTGCAAACCCCAGAATTCCATAGGATGGTGAAAGTGGAATAATAGCGCTATAACACTGGAATGTGGAAATGGCCAAAGTCCACAGGACGGATCAGAGCAGCGCTTTTGGGTCAAAAAAACAAAACAAAAAAAACCAACAACCAAGGAGCCTCGGGGGCTCTTGCTACACAAACTGAAACCCTTGGCTGACGCCCCCTGCTCCTTTCCCGACCGAGTTCTTGGTCTCGGAGGGACTGATCTCCCCCATCGGATGGCAGATCCACCGCAGGAAAGTTTCCCCCTTTGCCCGCTGGACCAAAAGTGACAGCCACACCGACAACTCCCACGGAGCAGTGTGCCCAGAATGAATAGGCAACCGGGCAATCGCCGCTGCTGCAGCCCCGCCATTTTGGGAAGCAAGGGAGCCCAGCTGCTCGCTCACCCCAGAAAGCAACTCTGTTCACCGGCACGAATGAGCGTGAGGCGAAGAGGGTGAGGGGACGGGGTCTTACCTCCCAGACGTCCCGCTGCAGCGCCATAAACCCTGAATGGGAAGCCCTCTGTGTGTGTGTGTGTGTGTGTGTGTGTGTGTGTGTGTGGTGCGAGCGTCCAAGCAGCGCCCGGCTGCTCACTCGCCCCGGCAAGCAACTCTGACTCTGCAAGCTGGCATGAAGGGGAAGGGGAACACTGAAGGGGAAGCCCTCTATGTGTCTGTGTGTGTGTGTGGTGCGGAGAAGAGACAGGGGACAGGTAGGGCTCAAAGGCCTAGCGCGCTCCTCAGAGAAGGAGAGGAGAGGAGAGCTCCCTCCCCCAGCAGTGCCCCTGCAAGCATCCTCCCCCCAACCCCACGCGCCCTCCCACGCACTGGCCACGAGCAGCAGCAGCGTCTGGAGGAGGCGCTGGGGTGGCCGTGGGGGGCTCCCACCTGGAGCATCCATGGCCAGCGAGGGACGGAGAGGAGGCGGCGACGGGCAGGGCGCACGGGCCGTGGCTCCTTCCACTCCTCCTCCATGCCCAGATCGGGCCCAGCCGCTTCCCCCACCCAAAAAAGGGGGCACAAGGAGGGCCTGAGGGGACTCCAGCCCTGAATGGGAAGCCCTCCATGTGTGTGTGTCTGTGTGTGTGGTGCGCGCGCAAGCGTCCACTCAGCGCCCGGCTGCACCTGGCTGCACGCCTTCTCTCCTCTCCTGCCAGCGCAGGGTCTCCTCTTCTCACCTCCGCCTTCACGCTCGGGTTCCAGCTCTCTCCTCTCACTCTCCTCACCTTCGGCTCCACCTCAGTCTCCTCCAATGCTTTCCCACCTGGCAGGGAAAGACAGGGAAACACCAAGCACGACTCCTCTCCCCTCCTCCCAGTGCGAGATCTCAGAAGCAGCACTCCCATTGGCTGTGAGGCCACCTTCTTTTAAAAGGGGGCGGGCGGGATAGAGGAGTGGCGACCCCTGTGAAATGGTCTTTCCACCCCCAAAGGGGTCGCGACCCACAGGTTGAGAACCGCTGCTTTAGACCAACACAGAGAAATCAGGATGTTGCTGCAACTTCCCAGATCCTCTTGGGAATTCGGAGTCCAAAAAGAAGCCAGCACTGCCAGGAAAAGACAAGCAAGCAGATACATGGCAACAGCACTACTAGAAGTTTGGAAGCAGGTCACTGTAGCAGTTGTCAGAAATACTAGCTGCTACAGTCATCCAGATTCTCACCACACAGAATCTTATTCAATATCTCCTATGTGAAATCAGTGCCACGTCAAAAACAGCTTAACTGGGTGGAGAATGGATCTCCTTAATGACAAGCAGTGTGTCTTATCAATGAACTGAAATAATAAGCGAGGGTGTGTCCTGAAATCACTTCCAAAGGCATTTCTCTTTACTAATGGATCACAGCACTGATTCAACATCCAGAGAAACAGCCTCAGTACCCAAACAAAAACTGTTGCAAATACTATCTATATACTTCTCTCTCTAACAGCAGCGCTCCCAGCCCAGGAAGTCAATACACAAAACCAGTGAAACCCCAAGGAACAATTCCATTCAAAGACTTGGGTCCCAAGTTTCAGGAAAGTCTTTTCAGTAGCCACCAGGTGGCACAAACTATGCCCAAAGTCAGAAACCAACTATGGAAGCCAACTGATGACATACTAACATCTTCATTCAAGCCCAGGTTCAGCACAGCAGACTTTGCAATGATTTGTGCATGCCACCATTTAGACCTCAAGGAGAACCCGCGAATCTGTTGTTGTAGAGACAGTAAAAGGCCTACATTTCTCCAAAATACATCTGAAAGGTGGCAAAGGAGATGGGAGGTTGCAGTTTAAAGGAGAGGAGGGGTTTCCTGCTATCTTCTGTCCTACTGCCCCTTTTGCTTTAGCAACTGCATGTCTACAAACCTCAGCTGGGAAAGTTTCCGCAGGGAAACACAGCACAAAGGAAAACATGGCAGTCAAGGAAAGGCTGAGTAAGCACATCTCCTCCCCTCCCCACATTACTTCTGCCCTTCAGGACATGCCCTGTCCACTGCTACTTTTCATATGTTCAGCAAAAGACAAAATAAAATTAAATTAAAATTTTAAAAAATTTGAAATTTAAAAAAAGGTCTCAAAACCAAGCTTCAGTGTTTGACAGAAGACCTGAGTCGTAACACTGAAGCTTGGTTTTAAGACCTTTTCATCCTTCAGTTTCCAAATAAATCCGTATTTTCTCATATTGTTTTAATGCTAAGAGCAAACAGAGCAAGGTCCCAGTACCTGCTCACAAATGGCTCCAGTTATGGTGACAGGGAAAAGTCGGACAGTCCCTCGGCCAAGGTTCTCTCTCTTCCGCTGCTGCGAGAACAACTTCAGCTCTTTTGCCTCTTCTTCCTCCAGGGAACTGCAGTACTGAGCCTGGAAAAAGGATGTGTGGGAAGGGAAGACAGGGGAAAAGAGAACAGTCAGTCCAAAAAGCCCATGAGTGTTACCTTGCCATTCCTTGTATGGATGCCTCTAGGGCAGGGTTGAGCCTTCTGTTCCAGTGGCACTCAGTGTGGGTCCCCAAAGAAAAGGGGGGGGGAAGCTACTTCCAATACAGTTAAATAAAACCAAAAAAGGACTTGGACAGGTAACTTTCACTGTGGTCCCTGGCCAAAGGCAGACAGACCAAAGGGAAAGTAAAAAAAATGAGCCACATGACATTGTAACCACATAGTAACCTCAGGGAAACAGAAACCCTGTAAAAAGAAAATTGTTGCACTGTTGAGATAAAATCACCCAGCATGGGGAAGCGGAAGGAGACATATTCATTCATCCACTATATATCTGAAGATCTTTTCAGACTACACTTCAACACATGCACAAGTTTTACCAATTCTTGTCTCAGGAGGGTCCAGATAGGGTTGCTTCTATCACAACTGGTGCTTGGAAATATAGATATATATATTACCCAGAAGCCATATGAGATTGCGGGGAAAATGAAGTTTTCCCCTCTGCGGGGCAACAATATTTGTGTATTCTTTGCAAAGCACCATGGAAGTAGGATAGCTATTTACAAAGTATCAGTAAAAGCCAAGTGTCTGCTCCAAGGAGCTTAAAGTCTTTTAACTATTGTGTCTCCAACACTGTAGTAGCAAATGATAATTGTCCATCCTCATACTATCTGAAATATTGAGAGATGTTTGCTCAAACATCTTTCGAACTGATACTCACAGTCAAAAGGCTAAAACCTGTTTGCCAGCAAACAAAATGCTGTAAAATGAAAATAATCAAGAATCTGGGTAAATTTTGCACTCAGATCTGTGCTTTATGGCTCTGCTAAAGAACCTGAGCTAAATCCAACATTAGTCCTTCCTAAAGAAGATCCACTGAAGTCATTTGGAATTTAGTTTGTTGCAAGAACAAATGCTTTTCTTTTTAAAGGTCTATTTCAGGTAGAATGAACTTTGGATTCAGCCCTACAATACCTGCTCCATAAGAATCCATCCTCACTTTCCACAGCACCAACTTAGCACACAGCTAACAAACCTACAGTGCATTGCCATGTATACATGCTACAATCCTTTCCTAAGTTACTATTATTACCATCATCATTGCCAATACTGTTACATTAGCAGCAGCAGCGACAACAATGCAATTTAAAAGCAGAGTCGCTGGCACTGCAGCTTCCCTTGTAGGCCAGTGGCAGCCTTGGGAAGGCTATTTTTTGTCAGAACAGTAATATGGGGGCAATTATTAAACCCCACCTTTCCTTGGGCTGTGGTTATGATTCTCTTTCCCCTACTCCTGTGGCTATTATTTAAAAGCAAACATATTAAACAGATTCCACATTTCTGCATTATCTGTTCTAACATTTCTAGATGTATACAGGGGTTATGCTTCAGCCTCCCTTCTGCTTGCCATCCAACATGTATACCAGAATGTCAACAGAAATTGCCTACCTTCTTTTGCATACTTGGTGCTGCAGTTTTTATTATTTTGTTTCACTTCATAAGGAATATAAAACAGGCAGAACAGTAAGTCGCTCTCAGTGTTCACTCTCAGCTTTTGCAGGGCATGGGGTATCCCACTGTTATTACTGACTGGAGATCACAGAGGGATATTCCTCCTATGTGCCTAATAAGATCAGTGCCATGCAATGAAAACTCCCTGTGCAGGGTATGAATCTGTGGCTTAGAGAAGAACTGTTCTCTAGAAAGGAAAACTCCATAGACAAGATTAGGAAATTTTCTCCCTTCCCCTGTTTAAGGATTGAGGCTTATGCCTCCATCCTGCTGAGTTTGCTCCCAATTTTTTCCCTTCAGAATCCCATTAAAATGCCTGTTTTAAAATGGGCCTGTAGCAAGAATCAAATAGGTGTCTCCAGGCTGGGTCTTTGAGGGAAGTATCCACAGAGAATGAAAAGAGATTAGCAATTCTTCCCTTTCAATATTATTTGGCCAGCTTCTGTACATGAGATAGCTTCCCAGACCTATAAAAATGACTTGAGTTTTACAGTGCTTTGGCTACAGTTTACATCAAGCAGTCCTTTCCTAGAGCTTGAGAAAGTTATTCTGGTGTTATAAAAAGTTTTTTAAAAAAACCTTTTTGGACTACAATTCCGAGAGTCAGTAGCCATACTAGCTAAAGGATTGTAAGAGCTGTAGTCAAAAGCCCATCTACCTCAATTTTGTCTCTCCCTGACTGGAGAGGGAGGAAGCCACCAGAGACTCAGCAATGAGTTTCAGCCAGCCAGATTTCATTTGCAGGCCTTGCTTTCCTGGAGCAGACAGTCAGACACTTACCCTTGGCTTCACAATAGCCCCTGGCACACGACTCCACAATTTCAACTGGGCCCCATACGAAGAAAATACTATACTCCTTTCAAGTATGCCTGTTAATTTCATCAAGCTGTCTTCTGGCTCTCTTATTACAAGAAAGGATAAATTACAGCCCACATCTGGTTCTTCCACACTAATCAGGATCTTTATCTGATCCTTCCTTGGCAGTCTTCTTTTGGAGGTCAAGAGCCTTAATCTTTTTTCAGTCCTTTCTTACATTAAAAACTCTGTCAGATCTCTCCACTTTGCTCCTCAGATGGGCTCATGCAAATGCATCATGTGTATAAAGCCCAACTGAGGCCCCACCATGCCTTAAAAGCCACCACCAATTTTAAGGGTGGTGGTGTCCAGTGATAAACAGGAACCATCAGGGCATCTAAAAGGTCCCCACAATGGATGTCATAGTGGTGGGACAGGAGGAGGGCCTCACATTTGGTGGCTAAGGTGGGATTTGTGGAAGTTCTCACAATTGGTGGCAGGGATGCCTTCACAATTGGTGACAGGGGTTGAGTAAGTGGAAGCCCCTACATTTGCAAGACAGAAAGTAGTAAGTGCCTCCTTTTTTCCTTACGCACAATCTGTCACTGCCACTATCATGCCCTGGCACTGAAATGCCCTCTGCAGCAGTTGTTGTCTCCCTCACACAGTTTAAGCATGGAGACCTTGGTGATAAGATCCAAAACCCAGTTCTTATTAACATGTCCAGTCTGACATTGCGCTGTCTTCTGTGTATTCTCCTAATGCAATATACAGGGAGATTTTACCATGCCACTCAAATCAAAAAAGTAAAGTTAGTCCATGCCAGGACATTGGATTTAAATTTTAAATACCACCATGATGAAGCATGAATGCTTCAGCCAGACACCCATCACATAATTACATATCCTAAGAGTGCCTGTCAAAGCCCACATCGATGGTGGGTGAAAGAGAAGACAAGCTATAAACAATTCAAATAAATAGATATAACCTGCACAAATATCATTTTCCATTTTTAGCCACTTTATCAGGTGCCACAGCTAACAAGCACAGCTTCCACAACCACACATCAGCTCTTCCTCACAATTTTGGCAAGAGTCTTTCTATACCAGATTGCAGAGCCTGCACTGCCTAAGCCTGACATAACAATTCCACTGTCCTGAGAGAAAGAGAATGTTCAAAGACACTAGACTAAAAAGCAGTTTGTGCACTTTTGTGACACTGGGGGACAATTTAACAACTGCACCAGATTGGGCCTCCTCTCTAAAGAGCACTTAGCCTACTGATTAATCCAGACCCCTGGGAGCAAGATACAACAGCATGCTGAGAGGAGTGAGCAAAATTATTCAGCACAGAAATCTTTTACTGAATTACGGTTTGAAATGGAGAATCCTCTTTCCATCTCTCTCCTTTTTACATATACACAGCGAAGATGGGATGTATTCTGCACTCTATACAAGAATATATTGAGAGTTTAATTTTTTTCATTAAAAGAAGTAAGTTTGTAGTCCTTACGGTGAGCATATGAACTATAAAATGAGGGGACAAGATTTCATTGACCTGCACAGCTCCCCCCACCAGCACACCTCTGAGTGCTTCCAAACAGACAACACCTAGAACTAAAGATTAAAAGGTACCGAACAGCTCTTTCCCCTGCTAACAGACACCTCTTTGCTAGGAGGGAAAAAAAGGCAGAAGAAATAGGAAAACATGGGAGAATTGCAAAGGGAAGATGTTATTTGTAGTGTCTGTAAAATTCAGCAAATAAAGAAAGGCAGTTGTACAATATAGGAAGTTATTGAAAATACCATTAAACTTGGAAAAATCAAATAAGTAACCCAAAAAGAAAAACAAACTTGGGCAATTTACATGATGCTATGCATTGCAAAATTCAGTCTGGTGAAAAATTCTTGTGAAAGATGAACACAGGATAAATGAAGCGCTACGTATAATTAGCATAATATGCATAACAGGTTGTAAGGATAATTGTATGCCTTTTCATGGAGATTATCAGTCCAGCCACAGGCGTACAAAGATTAACCTCAATTATCCAGAATGCAAACAAGTGTGAGCAGAGGGCTTCCAAAGGGGAATGCTGCCAAAAAAAAAAGACAAGAAAAAAGTGTGCATGACCACAGACTCACACAGACATGCAAACCACCATGGGGAAATTCATTTCCTATGCTGATGATGAAAGGTGCCCTGAGCCTGGACAAGTTTTTGTGGGAGGGAGCACTACAATTCCTAGTGTCTTCTAGCCAACATGGACACTGCAACCCACTTCCCCCAAACATCTTGTGAATGCCTTGCAGAAGATGGAGAGGAGGCACGAACACATATGTTATTTCCAGACTTCTCAAAATAACCCCATACAGTCTACACATCCCAGAGCACTTCCCTAGAATGGTAGGCAATTGTGCCTGTATACATAAGGTTTGCCAGACTGAAAATGGGAGAGGGCACCTGTGCCTTTAGGAGAGGGAATTCCAGCAAGTGTTGCTTGTCAGATAACCAAGCAACAAGCAACGCCTGCTGAAATTCCCTGTTCTACATAATTGTTAAAGGTACAGGGGCCATCTCCAGTTTTCACTCTGGCAAGTCTAATAAGCAGGATGTGTGCCAGTGCACAGAAGCTCAGCACAAAGCTCTGTTGTGTCATTTTAGCACAACTATGATCGGCTTCATTTTGTTTTTGTGGCATTTCATTTTCTCGTCTGGTGGAAAGGGTCCAGCTGACTACTTTAAGAAGTTCCTTCCTTGAGTCCTTGCCTGCAGAAGTCTTAGTCAGGTTCAGGAAGTGTGTGGGGGGTTGGGAGGACAGAAACACACCATCACCTCTTCCCCACAGCCATCCTGGCACACACACACACACACATCCCAAGTCTCTCACAGCCTATAAGAGTGTTCTATCCACTGTCTGAAATCTTACAGAGCTTGCACACATTAGTTTTCCTTGGACAACAACTCCCCAAATCCTCCAGCCAGTATGGCTGCTGGACTTCCTAGTTGGAGGATTCAGAGAGCTGTAGGTCAAAGAATGACCCTTTTCATGCTCTGCTACCAAAGAAACAGCTATTTATGCACTTGCTATTTGTAAGCCACTGCCCAGATACTGACAGTCAAGAAGGTGCTTTCTGACTTTCTGACCTGCCATAATGAGAGAGTGGAGGGATGACTATGTCTGAGATTTGTAGGCCTCAAGCTCTCAAGGGTTTTATATAAACCAAAACTAAGCATGGAAAACGGTGTCCTGACAATAGTTGGGTAGGCAGTGCAGACACTGAGTTCTCGCTGTCTGCTCTCAACCAATCATCCACACCAGAAGTCAGGATGCTGTACTAAAACCTACAAGCAGGCATCTAGGGCAGTTCCACATCAGAGGACATTGTCATCTTTGAGATGACAAAATAGTGAATCAAAATGACCACATCCTGATAGAGAAGGAAAGATTTGTTTTGTTTCTAAAATGTATCTCCACCTTCATCACTCCCCCTCGACCACATACAACTCATTCAGACCACTTGTACAAGCACAAAAACTAGTAAAAAACATAATACTGTAAAACTGTAAGCAGTTAATCATAAGGAGGCAGTGAATCTATATTTCAAATGAACAAGTCAAGAGAAGGCTTTCAAAGTCTGTCTAAAAAAGGAGGAAGTTGTATAGAGAAGAAACTCTATTACAATAGTACCACTGTAACAAAAAGCTTCACCATCAATGCCTGTCAATTGTATTTCCGAAGGTAACAGGCTTGAGAGCAGGACCCTGGCTGGATGTAGCTGTGAAAGGTCTATCTGGCCACTACTTGCAGGTGACCTTCCTTCATCACCTGTATGCCACCCTGAACATCCCTTCATTTCTCATTTTGGAAGCTACACAGAGCTTGGCCTAGTTTGTCTTGGATGGGACATCACCAGGGATCTCCAAATAGGACTAGTAGATAATCCTGTCTTAAACTTTGGGCAGCTGCTGCCAGTAGAGCTGGAAGCACTGAAGTAGATAGCTCAATGATCTGATTAATGATGAGGCAGTGTCCCATGTTCACACCTTCACATCAGTCTGACCCTACTTCCCAGCACCACATCATCAAAAACAAATCTTCCATGTTTTGAATATTTGCAGATGACACCAAATTGGGTAGGGTTGCTAATACACCAGAGGACAGGGAGAGCTGGGCAAAAGTTAACAAAATGAATTTCAACAGAGAGAAATGTAAGGTCTTGCACTTAGGCAGAAGAAATGGAATGCACAAATATAGGATGGGGGACACGTGGCTGGGGGACATGTGGCTGGATAACAGTACATGCGAAAGGGATCTAGGAGTCTTGGTAGATCACAAGCTGAACATGAGTTAGCAGTGTGATGCGGCAGCCAAGAAAGCCAACATGATTCTTGGTTGCATCAATACGAGTATGACATCTACATCAAGGGAGGTAATGGTACCACTCTATTCTGCACTGGTTAGACCTCATTTGGAATACTGTGTCCAGTTCTGGGCACCTCAATTCAAGTAGAATATCAACAAACTGGAGTGTGTCCAGAGGAGACTGACTGAAATGGTGAAGGGTTTGGAAGCCACGCCTTGTGAGGAGCAGCTTAGGAAGCTGGATATGTTTAGTCTGCAGAAGAGAAGGTTAAGAGGGGACACGATAGCCATGTTTAAAGGGATGTCATGTCGAGGAGAGAACGGGCTTGTTCTCCACTGTTCCAGAGTCTAGTACAAGGAACAATGGATTCAAGCTGCAGGAAAGAAGATTCCACCTGAACCTCAGGAAGAACTTCCTGACAGCCAGAGCTGTCCAGCAGTGGAATATGCTGCCTCAGAGAGTGGTGGACTCTTCTTCTTTGAAGGTTTTTAAGCAGAGGCTGGATGGCCATCTGTTGGGAATGCTTCGATGTGTGTTCCTGCATAGCAGGGGTTGGACTCTATGTCCCCTGTGATCTCTTCCAACTCTATGATTCACAGAGCTAAGAACATGATTGACTTGCTTGATTTATTCCCATTACAGAAGGAGTTTGGCTCAGAATTTTCCCAGGCATAGCATAGAAATGGCAATTTGACAGCCTCTTGTTTTTTTTAATTTGAGCAACAAATTCTGCATTGTCATCATCAGGCGTCCAAGAAATGACAGGATTCCTACATCTGTCCTTACTGTGTTAAGAGAGAGGGACCTTCTGCAGCTGACTGCAATTCCTGCTTCTATGCAATGATAAAAGCTGCAGGAATTCCGTCCTATTTTGCATTTGGCCACTTCACAAGAATACAGAATTTCTTTTCAAAAACTGCTAGTAGCAGTGAGCCTCTTAACCCTCTGCTTTGCAATTCCGGCATTGTGTATAATTTAAAAAACAAAACAAAATTTCTTACCTCACTGTCATGTGGAGGCAGTTGGTGCAGCAGTTGGCGGATGCGGTACCGTTCTCCAGGGCTGTTGACATAGGGGACTTTGTCCTCTGGGAGGCAGCTGAAGAACTGATACACCTGAAAGTTGAAGGAAATATTACTAGGTCAAGCGAAGAGAAGCCTAAATACTCTAAAGGCACCAGATCCCATTTGATCTTGGAATCTAAACAGAGTCAGCCTTGGTCAGCCTTCCATTTGGATGGAAGACTGCCAATGAATACCAAGTACTGTAGGCTATATATCAGAGGAAGAAACTAGCAAAACCACCTCTCAATACTCTCTGCCTAAAAAAACCCTATGAAATATCATGGGGTTGCCATAAGTCAACAGGTGACCTGAAGGCACACACATACACTAGATTAACACACCCACAATGTAAAAGGGAAAGCTACACATGAAGCCATTTGTGGAAATGATGATTAAGAATCACTTTTGTTTGTAACACATTAAATGAGGAAGGGGGAGATGTTGAAAAAGCTATTGCCTTTTCCTTCCTTCCGTCCTTTTTCTTTTTTTCAAAAATGGAAAAGACCTCTCCTTTCAACTCCTTAGCAGTAAAACTTGAAGACACATACACACACAGGTGAGAAGAAGAGGACGGACAGGAGACAGATCGGCCGTAAAATTTACACTAACAAAAATACCTCAGCAAGAGGTTTCTCTTTCCATTTCCTCACCCCTGAAAGTTTTCCAGGAGTCCCACACTATGCAAAATCAATATGCAAGCAAAACAAAGGCCTTTATCAGGCCAGCTAGAGGGTCAATATGTTGGAATCAAACTTTGGATTTATAGCAGATGTTTTGGGGGACAACTCCCATTACTTTGGATTTATAGCAGATGTTTTGGGGACAACTCCCATTATGCCTCAGCACTGGCTGTGCTGACTACAGCTGACGGAAGTTGTAAGGAGAAACAATGAAAAACCACAGTGGCTCACCCTTGCCTCATACAATACCTTCCTTCACAAATAAGTGTTCAGAAGAAGAGCAGGAGGAGGAGGAGGGGAAAAAAAGTTCTGCACATCAACCAATAATGCTACAATTAGGTGGCATGTCTAGTAAAATGAAGAGAAGACTGTTCAGATGCCCCTGGAGTCCCACACCCTTCAGATTCAGTAACACTGGGGTCAGATTTGAGGGATTTAACTTAGTGGCAAGCACAGGCTTTGCATGCACAATTGTTTCACGTTCAAATGGCAGGACCATTTAGCAAAAAGAAGCCAAGTAGCAGAGTGAGGTGGCCATGCGTGGGGAAATCTACCTGAGACCCATAGCAAAGACACCATCAAGCTGCAGGGACCAATGAGCATAAAGACATTTTTTACACGATCAAGAGTGGAACCTAGAATTACCAGCCTCTTTCCCAGTCCCTTCCAGAATAAAACTAATCTATGCACAGGATTATCTACTTCTGTAAATTTCTGCTCAGTTAAGGTTATTTTTGAACAGCCTTCTCTGGGTGCTCCCCCTGAAAAAGGTGTGACACATTGCTGCTCAGCAGTGTCATCCCAACTCACCCCACCCCACAGTTGGTGGAACCCTCTCCCCAAAGAGCTCTGCTTGGCATCATCATTTGTACATTTAGAAGCCAGCTTGGAACCTCCCTCTTTCAATGAGCATTCAGTCTTTGATTTTATCATTGGTATTAGCAGTAGGTATTACAGCTTTCTCTGACATCATTTAATACCATTAATGATTATGATACCATTAAGATTCCAATATTTGAAAGTCTTGACTCAGTTGTAGCTGTTTTATTTTTGTAGTATTTGTTATTCTGTTGACTGTCATTATTTTTGGTTTTGTAAACCTCCTCAAGGACACTGCCAGGTGGACAGTATATAAACATTTTACATAGTATGAACCCAGATCAGGACCTCATACCTTCCCATTGTCCCAGTTTGGCAGGTACAGTTCAGATTAATCCTCTGGCATCCCACTTGTTCAGTCACTTTAAAAATGTTCCAGTTTCCCTTCCCAATTCTCACTTTCCTCCTTTGTCCTCAACTTACTTCAACTGCTGCAAACTGAGTTCAAAGGACAAAAGTAGTTTGCACTCCATTTACACAGTGGAAGAAGAGAAGAGAGGAGGGAATATTTGTCCTTTGCTTTGGCCTGAGCTTATTGCAATCTGCTGCAGCTTCTCAAACCACCCTGAATCCCACCTTGGGAGAAAGATGGGATATAATTTCAATAAATAAATAAATAAATAAATAAATAAATAAATAAATCTCCTACTTTGTATTCTTCCTCATTAATAACTTCTGCCATCTTAATAACACACTGATGTTACTTGGTTACATGTGTTTGGGTTTCCACCTGTGAAATGCTGGAAGGTATGAGACTTCCTGCATTTATCTAAATGTAGACTCTCCCTCGCTAAAACCTCTTTTTCTAGCAGATTCCACAATCAAGATTAGAGGTATTGCTGCAATCAAATAAATGGAAGGTCTTCATTCCAGGTGTTATTTTCAGCACACAGTGACAGGTGGGATGACACAGAGTCCAAAGTCTGATCCTAATCCCACTGCACATGGGAGGGGCCATTCAAACAGACCCCCAAGACAAACAGTGACAAGTATTCAAGTGCTTTGGACAGACATTACCTCTTCACTCCATCCCCCTTGCACTAGGCTCAACTCTCAACTCACTGGGTGGCCTCAGAAAAAGTACCTTCTCTTGGTCTAACATGCCTCTCAGGGTTCTCCTGATAATACACAAGATAAGAAGGGTAAACACTTTCTACAATGAAACCTCCTGTCAAAAGCAACCGGAAAGTGATAAAGAAATGTTTCTCCATAATCAGTTTAAAACAAGAGCTCTACTAATCAGATTACAAACAGTCTGGCCTTGCTACAGTGGTCAGGTTACATAATATGCTTCCGCATACACACATACCAAGGCAGCAACTGGCTTGTAATTAAATTAATATAGTCCTTTGTCTTGCGCATTCCCGCCTCTTTGTTTTGAAAAGAACCAACTTTATGAAAGGTAACATCGGCACAGATAGGTAACACTTACAAAAACAAACAAAGTTGCTTTGAGTATCTTTGCCCAACATTCTGTACAACTCAGACATTTGCCTCCAGAACTGAGATCAGTTGATTGTGTGAAGACACATGAGTTCCACCCAGGGTTCTTCCTTGCACTTAGTTCCTATTATAATCAGTGGGCTTTGAATCTTGACTGATCTGTCCAGGCAAATTGTCTGGATCCAGCCTATTATCATATGTACTCTGAGGGCATGAAGATAGGAAAGTTGGTACCACTCATTCCTATGGATGAGGGTGTAAAAAAGTTAGACATGGCGCATGAGGAAACTTCTGTGGTAAAAGAAAAAGTTGTCCTGTGCTCATTTATCTAGAACAATTATACTGCACTCTCCAAGAAAGAGCTCCTAATTAAGAGGTTTTGACTCTCATTGTTGTGTGCCTTCAAGTTGTTTCCAACTTACAGCAACCCCAAGGTGAACCTATCACAGGGTGTTCTGGGGCTGAGAATGTGTGACATGCTCAAGGTCACTCAGTGGGTTTCCATGGGCGAACCAGGAACTGAACTAGTCTCCAGGGTCATCGTTCAAAGCTCAAACCACTGCACCATGCTGGGTCTCTTTGGCCCTAACAGGATGCAATATATTTTCTTAGCATATACTGCCCATAATAATAATTGCAATGTTTCCTAGTTATTTTTTAAGAGACAATCTAGGACTTCTGTTAGGGTTGGCCCTGCATTGAGGCACAGTGGGGTGGCTACCTCAGGCAACAGGCAGTGAGGACAGAATGCATGGGGTACCAGTTTATACCCACCCATTCCTGCTTAGCTCCCTAAATCAGCACAGTGCCTTCAGATATTGTAGAGGAGTCTCTCTCACTGCCAGCATCAAAATATGATTCAGCTAGGTTGGCTTTTCTATGTAGAAGAGGGGTACCTGAGGCATCACTGTTAACCAACAAAATGTTTTGGGTTGGCCCCCATACAAGTTCCAGAGCCTCTTTGGCTCCAAAACAGCAACCACAAAAGACAGTCACCTACAGTACATTTGGACTGAGCTGGCTAGGCCGCATAGCACCTTCCTTAGTGAGGGATTTAAAGGCAAATGAGCTGAAACTACTTGGGCAGAACTTGAAGCTCTAGTAAAAAATGTCCAAGATGTGCACCTTGGTTAAGTTATTTATTATAGCAAACATGCCTTAGGGTTCCCAGGTGAAAAACAAGACATGACTCCTGTACCTTTAATAGTTGTATAGAAGAGGGAAAGTCAGCAGGTGTTGCTTGTCATGCAAGCCCCACCCACTGAAATTTCTTCTTCCATACAACCATTAAAGATAGAGGAGCCCTATCTTGTTTTTCATTTGGCAACCCTAATATACCCACCCCTGCTTTATCTTCTCTTTTCTTCCAACTAACATTAATAAACAAAGAGGACCGCTTGTATTTTAAAAACTATTAGAATGATCTTAGATGATCATGACATGAGAAGTATGTAGCAAGGGTTCATGGTTAGAAATGCCCAGAAGGATTCACCAAAATGTCATTCCTTATTTTATTATTTATTTATTTTATTAATATCCCGCCTTTTTCTCAGTAATGAGATTCATGGTAGCTAACAACATATTTTAAAACAAAATAGTTTAAGACTATACAAAACCTTCGACAAATGTATAAATATGAAAGTTATTTTTAAAAAAATAATTTATAAAGCAAAACCAATAAACATTAAAATGCATTAAAAGACAACATAAAAACCTTACCAACAACACTTCACAGCATGAAAAGCCCATCCCAATCAGTTATTAAAAGCCTGGTGGCAAATTAAAAAATGTTTTAATTTGTTGATGGAAAGATAGCAGGGACGAGGCCATCCTGGCCTCCCAAGGGTGGAAGTCCCAAAGGCTGGGAGCAGCCACTGAGAAGGTCACTTCCTTTGTTCCCACCAAATGAGCCTGAGAAAGTGGCAGGAGAGGGAGAAGGACCTCACCTGAAGATTTTAGAACCCTGAGCAGCTCATAAAGGGAGATACAGTCTTTCATGTATCTCCAACCCAAGCCACATAAGGTTTTATAAGTCATCACCATCACTTTCAACTGAACAGCCCCCAAAACACCCAGCTTCTATCCTCTCCTGCTTTCAAAAATCCTTCAATTCTTTGCTGTCTTTCCTCCATGACTTCCTTCAAAGGGGAAAAACATGTGTCACAAAGAAACTTTTATCTGAAAACTATAAACTTGAAGTGGTTTAACATTCATTCACTCTTCCTAAGAACCTGGGAGCTGTAGTTCAAAGGCAGGGGAGATGAAAAAGTCAAATAAACTGCACTTCTCAAGATTCACCAGAGCACAACAATTAAACTACAGTCCTCCCAGCCTTTGGGACTCCCACTCTTGGGAGGCCAGGATGGCCCCGTCCCTGCTATCTTTCCATCAACAAATTAAAACATTTTTTAATTTGCCACCAGGCTTTTAAGCCACAACAATTAAACTACAGTCCTCCCTCCACATTCGCTGGGGTTAGGGGCACGGACCCCGGTAAAAGTGGAAAATTTGTGAATAACTCTGGCCCTCCCAAACCATATTTAACACACAAAAAAAGTATGATCACCATATTCAACCCACCGTGGATTCTTTTGAGGCATCAGGGTTCCTTCACAAGGCAGAAGTGGGGGGCTGGTGGCGCTTACTGCCACCCCCACTGCTGCCCCACACCATTTTTAAGAAGGATTTACAAGCCTTGTTTCACAGTTTCTCAGTCTCACAAGGCTTGCAGTCACTATTAAAAATGGCATAGGGAGGCAGCAGAGATGACAGCACATAATCTGTGAATAAGCAAATCCACAAAAGTGAAACCTGCAAATGTGGATGGCTGACTGTAGTACAAAATTGAATAGCCTTATGAGATGTGGCTTATGTGGTTTAAAAGAACAAAACAAAACAAACAACTTGGAGGACTAATAAAAGTCAGCACTGCAGCATGTTTAGGAGCAGAGGGAGAGCTGTAATCCCTTCCTCCGTTGCCACTGTCCTGAGGAAAATCCCCCACCCAAAGATACTAGCTGCCCTGAAAGGACAACCTCTCCCTCTACCACACACAATTCCACTGGCATCACCTGCTCAGGCTTGAGTCCTGGGGGCACCCAAGCGTATTCCTCTGAGGCACAGCCCGAGTCATCGTCTGAGATAGAGTGGCGCTGGAAGTCAGAGATGAGACGGCACATCATCCTTTCCAAGTCAACAGGCACCATGCGCACTGCATGCTCCTCACGTGGACACTTGCAGTGCTGGCAGATCTTTCTGCAGATGAAGAGAAACGTTAAAAGTGACTCCTGGAACACTCAAGGGAGCCTATAATAACCAAACCACCCAGGAGCATAAACATTTCTTATGGCTCTTGAGATAGCCTATAACACAAGGCTGGGGAACAAGTGCCACCCCTCCAGATGTTGTTGAAGCGCAACTCCCACTAGCCATAATTAACAGCAAGTGATGAGGAATGGTGGGAGTTGCAATTCAGTGACATCTGGAAAGTCACACTTTCTTGACTCCTTCTATAACACTCCTGCTAAAACACTATAGGTTTTATAATCACTCACCCAAACCACAAAGTGTAAGAAACAGCACAACAGAATTTTGTCAGAACCTGAGAAATCCTAAATGCATCCCACCCACCACATATCCTTACATCCATTCACACTCTATATGCAGACCCAGAGATCCTAAAAAGACTGTCTTAATGTAAATGTTATGAGCCACTTATAAAAAGAAAACTGGATAGTATGGCCTGAATCCACTTGTTAATCCTAAATAGAATGGATCAATGGTATTTACCCTCTTGTTGACTCACAATTCAACAATTGATTCAATGGGTCTACTTTAGTTGGGATTAAGCATCAGGATTCTGGCTTATGAGTCACCAAGATGCTTTACAACTCGGTGGGTGGGAGACAGCTGAAAAGAAACGCTGTTAACTCATTCTAACCCCATACCAAGTTCTTTTATCTCTTCCTCTTTCATCCTACTCATTATAGGTGTTTCTATGTCAATCCTTCAAGTTAATTCAAAAAGCAGCTTACAATAAAAGGTTCTTCAACTGGAAGCCAGCACGTGACCACACTGCATTTGCCTCGAACCTTACGAAGACAAGGTGTTTTGATCCTGATCTTGGGTGCTTCCCACCCACTCTCACCTGACATGCCCAAGTCCATCATGACAATTACTCCAACACCCAACTAAAAACTGGCTCCAGGGACTGAAAGTCTAGTAGGCTTTGTGCTCCTTGTATACAATGAAGTCAATAATTCATTAGTGACAGAGGAGGGAGGAGCTCCCAGGCTCTCCTTCCCAAGGTTCATGACAGTCTCTGTAGGCAGCAGGCAGAGAAACGCCAGGCTGGTCAAGCAGTGGCACAGCAAGACAGGAACAGTGAGTGTGGAGATGCAGAAGTGTGCGAGATGGGGGGAAATGGAGCGAGTGATGGAAAGAGACAGAAAGGAACGAATCTCTTCCACTCTAGGGCTTTCTTGCTGAAATGCAAATTTAAGACAAGGAAGCATGTGCATGTGAAAGGGAGAAAATGGTGCATCTGGGAGGAATGTATTTAGAAGAAGAACAAAGAGGGAAGAAGTGTGAAGAAGAAACTCAAGAGACAAAAATTATGTAAGAATGTTAATCTCTAAAATGGCAATTTCCATCATCATCATCATCATCTTATATAATGCCATCACTGGACGTGGCACTTTACAAGTAAAAGAACAACAAAACAGTTCTTTGTCCTTGGGCTTACAATCTAACTAAGACACGACACAAAAGGAAGAAGGGATGGCAGTGCAGGAGGGAATTAAGTCTAGCAGACACTTCCCCTTCTTCTCTTTCCCTGAGGCCAGGGCAGTGCCAGTCTGGATGGAAGAAGGGCCTTTCATCTGCTTCTGGGTCGAAGGATGATGGAGCTGTGCCTGCCTCTTCTTCCCTCCCTCCCAGATCAGGGCAGTGGCAATTGGGATGGACAAAAGAAAAAGATGCAGGGGATGGGGCAATGTTTTAACTTCTTATCTAAATTGCTGTTCAGAATGATGGAGAGTCAGTGAGCAGCGTATTAAGTACAGAATGACTAAAACCAACAGAATCAATCAGAGGAACGAAAGGAGTGCAAAACAGATTGGATCAAAATCAAGAAGAGTCAGCTATAAGAATGAACAGAAAGCGGGAGCGGCATGCCACGCAACACTGTTCATGTTTAGTCAGCAGTAAACCCTATTGCCTTTGATGGGGTTTACTCTCTATGTGCATAGAGGACTGCAGCCTGAGGGTCTGCCCCCGAAAAAGAGAGAGAAAGAGATTAAAAACGAGAGAGAGAGAGAGAGAGAGAGAGAGAGAAAGCCAAGATAAACACAAGGTAAAGCAAGCCAGCACTGTGCCAAGAGGGCTTGTGCAAGCCCATTAAATTTGGGTTGAGGGCAAGAAAAATCACAGAGGGAATGAAGGGAGATTTGGAGGAATGTGGAAGGGGATAGAACATTCTCCTACCTCCATCCATGCACTAGGAAGCCTGGGCACTGCTCCCCGCACGCCTGACACGGTTGGCCCCGGTCAGGGTCCTCCACCTCAGGCAGCTGGTGTGAGACAGAGAGGTAAGAAATCAGCCACCCAGATACACAGTTCCCAACATTACTAGTATCATCAGCAGGCCCCCATCCCACAGGGCACACTCCAGTACAAAGGCACCATCCACTCATTTTCCAGTACGTTTCGCCAGCTTTGCCAGCCATGCCAAGAGATCATCGCTAGCACCGTCCCAACCAGCCTGTGCTCATTGATCACTATCAACACAAAAAAAACCACCATCACCACCTGTATCCACAGAAGCTGTGCCAATAGCCTGGCTTGCACCCACTGGTCAAGAATCCTGTATAACCCGTACCAAATCACTCCCAAGTTCCCATTTGACATGGACCTTTCAGTAGGGCTGCTACAACAGGATGTAAACACTTGCAAGTACAACCAGAGTCTACTTTGGGACTTGGATGTTACTATTTTGTGGCTGTAACTCTCAGAATCCTCTAGCCAACGTGAACCCTAGTCCTGCTGGCAAGGAGAATCCTGGAAGCTGTTCTCTGTACGAGTAAGTTTTCCAAGCTCTGCTTTTACAAAGTAGGCCTGAAACTTACTCCTAAAACTTAAGGGAGAGTTGCTCGTACATTTGGAGACATTTTTTACAAGGTGCTTTGAGTTGTTGCCATGGTAAAGCAGGCCTGTACCAACACGGACCGGTGCCTCCGCAGCCAGGATGCATGTGTGTGCTTGTTAGGGGCAAAACATATTCCATCCACCGGCCCGTCTGACTGCTGACAGAAGCCAAACTTGCTAACCTCTATGGCCAGGGCATTTGTGGGCGAAATCCTGTGCCCACCTTGGCTGAGAGAGCGGCTTTTAAGGAAACAGATTCCTGTCGGGAACCAGGAGGGAATTGTGGGAAAACCTCGACTTCATTTGAGTGCCGGAAGCCACCCACAGGCCAGAACTTGCCTCCCGCTGAGTTCAGCAAGGCACAAAGAGGCCACAGGTTGGCTTCCTGCCATTGCAGGTAGCTGAGAAAAGTGGGCAGCAAAAAACAACACTTTTTGGGGGGGGGGTAGGAAAGAGGAGAGTAGGAAAGCTTTGCCAATTATGATGTCATGTGGAGGAGGAACTTCCCCGATCTCTCCCTTTCTGTGGCTTTTCTTCCATTTTGCTTTTTTTCTTGACAGAGCTCATCATGCCAACGAACAGCTAAGAGCACAGGAAGGGGGACAGGACACCACTGGAAGAAGTGGAGGGGAAGTTGCCAGGAGCCGCTCCCACTTTTCCTCAGGCAAGAATCACTGGAGCAGTGCCTGAACTGGGCAAGAGAAAGGGTTTTGTGTGTGTGTTAGTGTGTGAGTGTTTTAATGGCTGAACAGAATGACAGAGGGAATGATGAAGGAGTCAAGAAGGAGCGAGTAGAAAAGGCCAGTTCAGAAGCTTCCATGAGATATTTTCCTCATCACAATCTGAAGTATCAGCTTTAACTTGATTTTACATCTTCTTATTTTTCCCCCAAAGTAATTGAAATGTAATTTTAAATGTATTTTCAGTGTATTTTTAGGTGCAAAAAAGCAGCACATCATTTTATTTCATTTATTATTATATTTGTATGCCGCCTTTCTATTTTCAAAAGTAAGTAAAAACAAATTAACAAACCAAGATTTCCAACCAGACAGAATTTCTCTCTCCAAACTGGTTGTTAGCACAGAAAGACATAAAGCAAGTAAACATATGTGAATTAGAATACTTGCATTGTTATTTTCCTACCCTCAACAGAAGATTATACCCTTCAGATACCATCATAAGAGAAGAATATTCCACCTAACCTAACTTTATCCTTAAATCTCTTAGCAAATCTATTAGAAGATTACACTCTGTACATGTTCGTAGGTGCTACAGGACAGGGACTAGGCACAACATTCCATCTGAAAGAGGTAAAATAGAATCTAAAATGTATCATGCACTGGTATTACAGATTGTACAATAACCCAAAGGGCAATATGATTTGTTTTCCTCTCACATCTACCAACTGCTGCTGCTGCTAGATCCAATACTTTCCGACTCACCCACAGCTTAGAAGGGATTTGAGGGGTGATGTGGGGGGAGATCTATTCCATCAGATGCTGATGAAAAAAAAAATCAAATCTACCAGGGCTGACGTAATGTAATGTGCAACCTCCTGCTTCCCTCATCCCAGATTTGGGATCCACCATATGTGAGCCCCTCCTCTTTCTCCAGTACAATAGACACTCCTTGTTCAAGAATCCCTTCACCCGGTGCCCCCACCCCCATGGCCCAGCATGACCCAGAAATGCCTTCAATAATCCTGCTGTTAACTGAAAAGGAAATACTACTGCTGATCCATCACTACAGGATTTGGGTATGTAGAATTCCCAGTTACAGCATCTTGGTGAATGAGGGAAAATAGAGAAATAATCTCATTCTCTCTCCCACACATTGAGACATTCATGAATCCCTAGACCTTATTTCTCCTCAAAGTTTGGATTTTCATCAACAACCAAAATCAAGTTCCAAAACTCACATCTGTCTTCTACGAAAAGAGGAGACAAAAATATGTAAGGGAACAGCAATAGTACAGAGATAGCCAAGTTTGGCGAAACGAATGTTGCATAAGTTTTACACGCTCACAGCAATGCCCACTCCGGCTGCTCAAGTCCTCAAAGGAAAACAAGAGGTGTCAACCTAACTCAGACTGCCCTAGAACAAGGAAACCAGGCCAACTGGGACAGCTGGAGAGTTAAAAAAACTCATCCTCATCAACCCCAAGGCAGAGGCATGGCAGGCAAACCCCAGAAAGCTCTGCCACATGAACACCCTACCCCTAGCTACACACCAAAAAAAAAAGGACTTATTATTGCGAATTGCCATCAATCCAGCTTTAATTTTTGGTGACTGTATGGATGAGAGACTTCCAAGGAACCTGGCCATGAACAGACTTATTCAGATACTGCGGACTCATGCCTATGGCTTCGTTGAATCTATCCATTCACAATGCACTACCTCGTACATATCATAAGATGATGCGACTCATTAGAAAAACAGGACAACCTGAGTGCTTAAAGGCTTATAGGGAGCCAACATACAGAAGGCTCTACAATTACTATACTCCTCAAAGGATCAGTCCTGCCCTTAAGCAAAGTAAGGCATCTGTCTCAGGTGGTAGGTGCTATGGGGCACAAAATGTCAACCAGATGTTGAGAGAGAGAGAGAGCTGTGTTTGCCACATAGCCTGTACTGTACACCCTATGCTAGTTTGTTGTCCTCAAACAAAGCAGAGATCACAAACATAAGCGCTGGCATAAAATCTGACTACTAGTCCAGCTGTTTTGCATATGGAATGAAATGACAGAAAGGATCTCATCCTTCAGATAGTAAACTGGCATTGGATGGCTTCTTTCTTTCAAGAGTATATCCCCTTTTGGGACAGTGACTTCTCTTGGCAAATAACAGCTTCAGATTTGCTCCTACAGACCCCATTCTCTGCTACAGCACACTACTGAGGACCTCCAGCATTGGACCTTTTGCAGTTAGAGAACTTCTGGGCCCTCCATATGTTGTTGCCCTGCAAGTTCCATAAGTCTTGACCAGTAGAGCCAATGGTGAAGATATTATACACCTCTGCTTCTAAGCACAAGAGTCCTAGCTGTTTCTTAAAGTGACACACCCTCACAACCCTCCACATTCACTTGGCTCCTCATCCCTTTCTCCCCCACACCAGTTCTTCACTTCAAACCTATCCAAAGGACTGCCTGCCCTGCCCTACTTTCCTGTCTTTCTTCCCAGCTAGACCCCCTGCTTGTGTCCTTTGCTCTTCTACCAAAACCACTCTTTTTTGCCAAAACACAACCTCTCCAAAACACCTCATCCATTCTCCCTTGAGATCCCTTGTAGCTGGAACTGCCTCCCAGAGCACCTGCTGCCAAGCCTCTTCTTTCAAATCTTACTTCACCCATAAAGCCTTTGCACCTAACTCCACAATCTTCAGTCCCAATTAAAAACAGGCCAAAGTACCTGTAAAAATATTTCCACATGTTCTTAGCATCTTAGTTTCTCTCTGCCCACTTTTCCTTCCTCCCCAGCTGCCCCAGCATCAACACTGGCAGCTCACACTTCCCTCCAGGCAAGGACCAGAGTACATAATTATTTTGCTTGTTTTTCATTTAGTGCCATCAGCGTCCATGGCACTTAACTAAGCTAACACTGGATGCTATGGGACTGCACAAGCCATCTACATCCATGAAACATTCCTGTCAGCCACCACAACCGAGACTGAGCTATTTGGGAAAGTGGGATGTCTCTAGTGAAATGAGAATCACAGACACAAAACCACACTGAAGTCCTGTTCTCCTTCCACCATCCCAATTCCCACAAAAGTTTCTGTAGCTCAGAGACCCACAGATTCCATGGAGCAAATTCCACAACATCTATTACTATAAAATGCTGGACTTTCCAGTAAGTCCAACGTGCTGGACTTTGCCCCACAGCTCCTGCATGGCTACTGCCCCCAGGAGATATGAAGGCAATTCTGGGTGTCCTGTAATGGTTCTTGGAGGCCTGACACATCCACACTTGGCATAATACTTTGATACTACTATGCCATGGTTACATCCTACAGAATCCTGGGATTGGTAGTTTGGTGAGGCACTGAGGCTCTCTGGTAGAAAATTCTAAAAACCCCATGGAACCCCAGGATTCCATAGGAAGGAGCCATGCCGGTTAAAGTGGAATGGAAGTGCTATAATTGTGTGGGCAGGGCTTTTAATAAATCTAAACAGAGAAGAGTATTGTGTGTTAAGGTATGTGTATACATATGCATCTGTATCAACTACAGCTCAACAATAACTATATATATAAACACACACATATAAACAATATATCAACAGTGTATTGAAAACAGTATATAATACGTATAATACGTATTATATCAATCAATCAATCAATCAATCAAGAGTTTATTTCATAGAAATGTATGATATATTTAAATTTATGAAAGAAAATTCTTTCATATTTCCAGCTTTCTACTCCCATCCTGGCAAAGGTCTGGCAATGCCTCCACAAAATGCTCAGTTGTTTTCAAGAAAAGAAAGTAAGCCTACAAAGGATCTGTTCTAATGTTCTTCTTGTTTAAGCTTAAAACACAGCTGGCACGCTTAAGTGGCTGCTCCTGGTGATGAGTGGACGCTCTTGATGGGTTACGAAGGAACAGAGAATTTTGAGATGATGCCTTAGGACAGCCTCCCCAATTTATGCTCTTCAGATGTGTTAAGACTACAACTCCCATCATCACAACTATATCCCTTGTTTATAGTAGTCTAACATATTTGGAGAATATTTGGGAGTTCTTTGGAGAACTGAAAGAATCTGTCTCAAAGGTATCTGGGACTACACAATTTACATTTGAGGAAACTTATAACAACCCTCCAGTCACCTGGCTTCACTTTCTCCATGTCCTACCTTTCAAAGAACCTCTTTGACCCAATGATTTTGTTTAGTTCTAAGTATAAACTATAGCTGTATGATATTTTCACAGTTAAAGTTCCATCAGTCTTGACCAGTAGAGCCAATGGTGAAGATATTATACAGCTCTGCTTCTAAGCACAAGAGTTGTGGCCTTGAGAATAACTAACTAATAAATAACTAACCTGGCCTTGAGAATATGTTCTTACTTAAAAGAGCAAGATAGGGCTTGCTAGTCAGAGCAAGACTACCCTTAGTCCAACTTTCAGTCTTCCCCAGGAGTGGACCCTCCCAACGTGTTGGACTACAAACCCAAATCATCCCCATCCAATGGCAACACTAGCCTGGGATGATGGGAGTTGTCGTCCAACACATCAAGGAAGTGCCAGATTGGGGAAGGCTGCAACATTCTCTGCCAGCATCCAACCCTCCCTCTCCACAACCCACCTGACATCCCCTTCTGCCTTTTGGGGACTCTGTCCCACAGTGCCATCTTAGGGTCTAAGGAGGACTCATACTCCAGAGACCACCATCCCCTCCCCTCCCGCCTGTCAACTCTTTCTAGTCCTCACCAAAACTTGGTGCCCTCGGACTATAGCACCCCATCGCATCTGCAGCACCCCTAGTAACTTTTTAAGGGATCTTGTCACACAACCACCCCATAAGGATTCCTGTTGCTCTGCAAAGTGTCCAGGCCAGTCTGTCCTCCGGTTCCAGGGGAGGTGGGAGCCAGTTGGTGCCTAACAACCCCCGCTCAGCTCCCATCAAAAGGCCTCGGCATGACTCCTCGGCGGGCCTGCAGGCGCCTAGACAGCCAACTCTCAGCCAGCTCTTCCTTCCAGCCCTTCTCCCCACGTGGGTCTCCTGTCCTCAGCCCTTTGGCCACCACGATCAGCCCCCTAATCCAGGATCCCGTAAGACCACCTTGTTCGGAGGTGATGCAGGGGAGTCTTTTACGATCCCTCCCCGGAGAGCCTTGGGGTTTTTTTTGTATACATGTAGCAATTCTCCGGACACCGCCTCTCATAAAACCAGGTGGTTGAGGGAGGGGAATAAAAAGCGGGGTAGTAACCCACCCGATCCCCCCCCCCATCCATGGCAATGCGTTGGAGGGTTCACCTTCTTCTTTCCTCCTAAACCGCCCCCCCCCAATTCATTTCCAGAGCCGAGAGGGCCCCGTCTCTTCTCCTTCCCAGGGTGGCTCCTTCCCACCGGGCGAGTCCCGCCCCACCGAGACAGACTCACGGCTCGGGTGGATCGTCGGCGCCGCGACGCGCGGTGGAACATGGCCCGGTGCCCGGGGCGGCTCGCCCACCTCCAGGTGCCCGGCCCTGCCTTGCCCTCCCTTCGCGCCCGGGCGCTGCAGCGGCGGCGGCGGCTCTCGCAGCGTTTCCCTGCCCTTCCCAAGGGAGGAAAGGAGGGAGGCGGAGGAGGAGCTGACTCCGATCCCCTCCCTACCCCGGTCCCGCCCCTTCCCGACCCAGGGAGGCTTCCTTCCTCCCACTCCTCTTTTTTCTCCACCGTTTCCGCACTGGCCTGTTATAGCGCGATGATTCCACTTTCAACCTCCGATGGAATCCTGGGGTTTGCAGTTTAAGGGGGGGGGGCTTCGAGGCCACACAGAGGCCTCTCCCTAAGCTGCAAACCCCAGGATTCCATCGGAGGTTGAAAGTGGAATCATAGCGCTATAATAGGTTAGTGCGGAAATGGCCTTTCCCCTCTCTCGTCCCACCCGTGGCGGCCTCCCTGCGAGCCCTCCGGGCGGGGTGTGTGCCCATGGTCCGAGGGTGGTCGCCACCCACCGGGGAGGAGGGATCAGACCTCCCGACGACCGGCTTAGAGACCCCCCAGTAGTTGCAGGCAGGAGAGCAGGTGGCTTTGCATTGCACTGTGAAGTGCAATGCAAAGCCACCTGCTCGCCTGCCTGCCTCTGTGTGGCTTTCCCTTTTTTTTCCTTTTTCTTTTTTGGTCTTTCTTTCCCACGCAGCCAGGGCCAGTCGCTTTCCTCTCCACTCCCTCCGGCCCCACGCTGCGCTCTCTCGCCCGTCCTCCCCGCTGTCAGCTCCCATCGATCACTCTGTTAAGCCCCCTTTTTCCCACACATCCGCTGTCACTTCCCATCAAAGCGATCCGGATCCGGCTGCTGCTGCTTTCCCTCGCATCCCTGCCCCATCCTTTCTATTCAACTGCTCCCCCAACCCATACCCACAGGCCAGCTCCTTAACGACCCCCTCCTTTTGCATTCACCTTATTTCACATTCTTACCCTCTTTCTATTACGTCCTATCTAATGGAATGTCAAAGTATACAGTGTACAATTCCAGTCACTGACCATAACAAATGGCCATTTCCACACTAGCCTGTTCTAGCGCGATGATTCCACTTTCAACCTCCTCTGGAATCCTGGGGTTTGCAGTTTCGGGAGGGGCCGGCCGGCCCCTCCCGAAACTGCAAACCCCAGGATTCCAGAGGAGGTTGAAAGTGGAATCATCGCGCTAGAACAGGCTAGTGTGGAAATGGCCAAAGACATGTAAACAAAGCCAAAGTATAGCTTACCTATTAATCCAACGCTTAGATTTAAAACCCCCACAGTGTTGTTGTATGCCTTTCAAGTCGTTTCCGACTTATGGCAACCTTAAAAGCGAACCTATCGCTGGGTTGTCTTGGCAAGATTTGGTTCAGAGGGACTTTGCCTCTGCGTAGGTGGTAAAACAAATTCGGCGTGAAATTTTCTACGGACCGTAACAAAACCGCTTTCCAAGTTATCTCAGTTTTGAAAGGCAAATCTGACAAGGGGCTGAAGCAGGGAAGAATAGACCCAGGATTGCAGTAGTTCAATGCACCAGAAAGAGATGCATCTTCCCAATTTTTAAAATAGTAATAACCTTTACTGCTGCCAAACGTGTCCTGTTTTGTTCCCAAGAAGGGCACCAACCGCAAGCTGGCCAGCGCCAATTCTCTTCCAAAGGAAAAAAGTAAGTTTTGTGTATTTATGTCCTGCACCGTATGTGTAATTAAGCACAGGGAACAAGCCTAGATTTACCAAGGGATGCCATACCATTTTGAATTTTTAAAAATTTTTAAAAACCCACTTTGGCAACCTCTTGGTTGCACTGAAGAAAACTGGCACACACATCATTTAATAAAATGTCCCACCTTGGCAGCCTCCTGGTTACATTGAAGAAAACAGCCACAGATGAGTATATACACACACCTATTTCTGCAAGAAATAACTCGCATTCTGATATTACATATTGCCATTGCTACCAGCAGTATTATATTGATTAGTCAAGAAAGTATAATAGCTGGAAAGCTGGAATGTTGGACTTGGTCATAATAGAATGAAGTTTAAATCCCCACCAAATCTAATCTTACTCTGAAATATAACCTACAACTGCTGGTATTTATTGGTGATCTTCCATCCAAGTACTAACTGGGTTGACCCTGCTTAGCTTTCAAGATCAGACAGGATCTCTAGCATATTTTGACAGACTGTTGTCTGTAGGCTATACTTCAGAGGAACAAACTGACAAAACAACTTCTGTGTGTTCTTTGATGAAGACAACTGTATGAAAAATGTATGAGGTCACCATAAATCAACACGTGACTTGAAGATATATACACACACACACCTTGGAAGTTAAGTAGGGTCTCACCTAGGGCCTGCTAAAGAATACCAGGTGCTGTTGGCTATATCCAGAGGAAGGCAATGGCAAACCCCTTCTGAATAAATATTGTCAAGAAAACACTATGAAATTCACAGAGTTGCCATAAGTCCACTTGATCTCTCTCTCTCTCTCTCTCTCTCACACACACACACACACACACACACCAGGAAAGGTCCATCCAAGCCCAGTCAGTATCAACTTCACAAAAAGCCGTTCTGAGCACCACCATTACTGCACCTTAAGCTCTTAGGCATAAGAGCAGGATAAATAAGTAACAACAAATAAAAATAAACCAAGGGCCATAATCCAGCATAGAATTGAGACATTAAAATACCCACCAGCCCAATCAATTGAACTTGTTCCTAAAGAAGAGTGTAAGTATAGGATTGCATCTTAAATCAGACCTTGTCAGCTTAATAGAGGATCACAGACTGAACTGACCCTGGGGCTACTCCTATAATTTAACAAAACCTTCTTCCCATTCAGCACTGACTGCAGAAATTCTGACTTCTTGCCACCTCTCCCTTCTCCATCCCATTAAGAACCACTCTCCACCAAGGCTTGGAGGCAAGGAGGCCATTGCCACAGGAAGGGAAGTGATGGTAGCTTCTATTATTGTCAAAAGACTATTTCACCTCTGTAAGAGTGATTGCAGTTTTCAAAGTAGTTTACATACCTCCTGAGGCACTCCACATGATGTTGAACTGCAATTCCTATCATGCCTGATCATTGGCCAGGTTGCTGGGAGTGGGGGTTGCTGGACTCCAACACAGGGTCACCATCAAGACATTGATAAAAAGGATGTCAAGCTTCACTCAAGAGGAGAATACAATTTGCTTGTGCTCATTTTAATTAGTTAATGAAAATATATACACAAGCAGACATAATTACTCTAAGCAGAAATGCAGCCAAACTCACCATAGTGGGGAAGACTGTGACCAGACCAAATTACATATATACCTGCTCTGTCTTCAATCCCACTATGTGGTGTTGTTGACAGGGATCCTCTCAACCCCCTTTCCTTTAAACGGGTCTTTCATTTACCCAAAGCAGTTTTCAGTTTTCCTCTCCTTCTTCCTGAACTATATTGCTTTACCAGACCTTCCTCCAAGTAGAAATAGTTCTGGGTATCCTGTGAAATTCTCACACCAAGATGTGAGACAGAGTGTGTGTATGTTTTAACTAAATTGTTGTTGTGTGCCCTCAAATCATTTCTAACTTATGGCAACCCTAAGGTGAAGCTATCACAGGATTTTATAGTACTGAGAGTATGTGATACACTCAAGGTCACCAAGTAGGTTTCCATAGCCAATCTGGGAATCATATCCTTATTGCCAGGGTCACAGTCCAACATTCAAACCACCATACTACACCGGCTCTTTTACATACACTGCCCTTAATCTTTATGTTGTGCTTAATAGATACCTTCTGTGTGCATGTGCCTTCATGTCACCCATCAGCTTATGGTGACCCCATGAATTTCATAGGGTTTTCTCATTCAAGGAATATTCAAAGGTGGTTTTGTCAGTTTCTTCCTCTGAAATATAACCTACAGCATTATTCATTGGCAGTCTCCCATCCAAGTACTAAATAGTTCTGACCCTGCTTAGCTTCCAAGATCAGACTGGATGTAAACATCTTAGAATCTGCTATTTTATGAAATGCTTTTGACATACTAAGTATTTTTTTCTATTTTATGTTAAGGTGCCTTAGTACTTTTTAAAGAAAGACAAGTGTCACATTTATCTACAATGACTGCCACCCTTCCCTTTGTCTCCTCAAAATATCTTCCCATCTCCTACCATCACCTTCCCAACAACCTGCAGGTGAACTTCGCCTTGAGAGACAGAGGAGTGGCTAAGACCTAGGATAAAGGGGCAAACACATTGCTGAGACCTGATTTCCCCCTTCTCCTTTACAAACCTTCAAAAATTGTCAATCAGCCTATCTTTCAGTCACTTAAAGCCCGTTCACACTACACAGTTAGAGCACTATGATTCCACTTTAACTGCCACAACAACATCTATGGAATTCTGGGGTTTGCAGCTTGCAGAGAGGCATTTAGAATTCGCAGCCACAGAAGTCTGGTGTTTCCAACCAAACTATGGATCCAGCATTCCAAAGGAAGTACTATAGTAGTTAAAATGGAATCATAGCGCTATAATTATGTAGTGTGAAAGGGCCCTGTCAGTCTCTCTTTCTCTTTCTCTCTCTCTCTCTTTCCTACACACAGACAGACAGACAAACAAGACAGAAGAGGTCTTTTTCTCCTGACAAAGGAGCTTCTGAGCCAGTGGGAAGGTACTCGTCAAAATGTAGGCAGTCTAGATGGATGCAGAACCTCTGGTCATCCTAATGCAACACCTTCTGCAAGACCACATTTCCCATATATAGCTATTATATTGATGATATTCAGGGAGATTGGCTGGCAAACATCTTACATTCTATTCTTCTGCAACCCCAAAAAACAGCTACACTGAAAAAGGAGGTATTAGCAGATGGGGGACTCTCAAAATTTGCAGCGTACTGAAGTAAGATCTCCAGAAAAAACAAAGGCTATGTTACCTCATCCTTCAAAATACCCCAGTGAGAGGGCTGACTATTGATAGAAAGAGTGATAAATTGAGAAGAGAGGGAATAAAACAGTGTACACTGGGAAATGGGCTGGCTGGCTAGAAACCCGAGCAAAAGAAACACCTCATTCTGCCACATTTTTTTACAAGTCCAATTTGTTGTATCAATAATCCTTACAAAAATCATGTATAAGTATTAATAGATATACATTGCTAGATATTTGATTGCCTTATTGTGTTGATGTCAAGATTTGGGCCAGAGACTTCCTACTTCACACATTTATTCACAGATTTATGGCTTCCACCCATCAGTACTAACAGATCAGCTCCCTGAAAAACCTGTAGAAGATTTATGGCCTGGGTCACAATTTGCTTCTTTCTTTATCCTGTTACATTCTAACTCACTCCCACAACAGTGTATGTTTGCCTAAATACTTTAATGTTACTTCATCGATGCATCTAAAGAAGCTGATTGATATCCACAACAGCCAGAGGCATATCTAGGGTGGAGCAACTGGGATGCATGCCCGGGGCGCCAATGCCAGGGAGGTGCAAAAAAGCTGAAATTCCCCCACTCTCCTGCTCGGGCATTGGCCCACTACTGTCCCCTGCCCCCGCCAGGGTCCTTCTTGGCCCAGTGGGTGTGTGTGGTGGTGGCAGCAGTAGCCTCTCTGCCTTCTCCCCCCACCAGCTGCCACCACCTTTGCTGGGGTCCTTCATGGCTCAGTGTGGGGGGGGGGTGGCAGCAGCAGCAGCCCTCCTGCCTGTCCCCCACTGAGAGCACCTTGTTTGGGGATGATAGGGACTATAGTTGAGCACATACATTTGGAGGGTACAGCATTATGAAAAGCTGCATTAAGGCAGAAAAAGCACTATATCTATGAAGTTGACTGTTAAATCTTTAGCTGCTTCAAGCAGTGTTAGAAGCCTGATGTGCAGGAAGAAAAGGCAGCAGGACCAGATTCAAATACGTATGGGCATACCCAGGACACAAACCATAACCAATAATTTCTGATCTTCACATCTAAAAAAGAATCACCCATACTGCACATTCCATCTGATGCTATTTGTGAAGCATCTCCCAGGAAGTGCAATTAAGGCTTTGCTAAACACAGTGTTTTGTAAAAATGTAGACTAGGCAGACAGAGTGGTGTAATGGTGAGATCAGAGTAATACTGCACAGACCTCAGCTTAAATCTACCTTCAGCCATAATAGGTCATAAATGACACTGGACCAGTCTCTATCTCTCAGTCTAATCTATCCCACAGGACTGTTGCAAGGTTTAAATGGGTGAGGAAGAAGAACCATACCCTGTGCTCCTTGCATGAGATAAAAACAGAACAAAAATTAGGAGACACATAGTTTCAGTCTAAGGTTCAGTCAAAGTGTGTTGTTACCCTTCAGCAGTTTTATAACTTACAACTGGAGTGTTTGTGTTTTTAAGATAATTTGGTCAGGAGACATTATGGGGAGGAGGATAGTCTAGAAACAAGGCCAGCCCTATCATTAGGTAGAGTCCTCAGGCAGCAGAGGCTTGAGGAAGGACAGGAAAGACATGCAGGGTGTTTTCTGTGTGTGCCACATTGTCTGTCCTCCACCCCTTCTCCTAGCTCTGCCTTTCCTGCTCATACCACTGACCTGCAGTGACATCTCTTGTGCCTCCTCCACCTGTCTCCCGTGTTTTCTTCCAGTTTCCCATAAGGTAGAAAAGATTGGCCCCCTAACGTGCCTTCTAACCTCTGCGTTGACATTATGAAATGTCTCCAACCTTTTAGGGACAGTCTTCTCCATCTTGGCCTCCACAGATAAGTTGGACTACATACCCTATCATTCTCCCTTGGCATGGCAATGATGGTTGGGGTAATTAGAATTGGACACATCTGAAAGGCCTCTTGATGGAGAAGCCTCTCCAGGGGATCTCCCACATACTTGGGAACCAGCACAAACATGGTGGAAAACCTCTCCAGTTCAACCAACACTCAACAGGAAAGGAAACCTTCCCATCTATTGAGCAGTAGGAAGTTGAAAATGAAACAAAGCAAAGGACATTTCAAACCTACACATTTGCTTATTGTTATAAATACAGCATCCGACAGTGGCTTCCAGGTGCAAGTGAACCACCACTCACAGCTGGAAGGGATCCCAAGATCCATTAGTCCAGCCCCCTGCCAGTACAGAACTCAACAACGAACACATCCCTGGTTGGTGAGCATCAATCTTCTTTTTAAAAAACCTCCAGTGGAGGAGGGTCCACTCCCTTCATATATCACTTCCTGACAGTCAGGGCTGTCCGGCAGTGGAATCTGTTGCCTCGGAGTGTAGTGGAGTCTCCTTCCTTGGAGGTTTTTAAGCAGAGGCTTGATGGCCATCTGTCGGGATTGATTTGAGGGTGTTCCTGCATGGCAGGGGGTTGGACTGGATGGCCTGTGTGGTCTCTTCCAACTCTGAATTTCTATGATTCTATGATTCTATGAAAGTTATTTTCTACCCCACAAATAAATCATACTTTAAGAAGACCCTACTTGGTGCTGGTGGGGTGTTCCTCTTGCAGTCTACTTCCCCCATGTGTTGGAAAGTGGAACTGCAGCAAATTAGAATTAGAATGGCAGCCCCCTGCCCCCAGGATCTGGTTCATTTTTACTAATTCATAGTACAGTTGGCCCTCCACATTTGCGGGTTTGACTTTCACAGATTTGACTATTTGTGAGTTTCTTCAGTCCTTCTCTGCCTCGGGTCCTTCTCCTCTTCCTTCACCAGCTAAGGACAGCCCAATTTCTCAGCACCACAAACCCTCTCCCAGTGCCACCCCACACCCAAGGAAGGAGATGGATGAGAGAGAAAAGGTACAGGGCCACCATGCCACCCCCCTCCTTTCCCTGAACTGGTTTGGACCGGAGATGCAAGTTCTTCCCACCATGCCTTGGCCACCTTTCCACAGACACAAACACATACATTTTGATATTTGTGACTTTTCCTCTTTTTGCGAGGGTCCTGCACCCTTAACTCTGGTGAAGGGCCAACTGTATATTGAGTGATGACTAGCATCCATGAATCTGGGATAATTGTTGCAGGCAGAACTTGCATGTTATCCAATGTTAACTCAAACATCGACTACACATTTCAGCCAGGTAATAGAACAGGTTGCCCTATTCCTGACTGCAAAAAAAATTGATTCCATACTTCTGAATGCCCTTATACTTGGTCTGCACACGCCGGATTGTTGTTTGTTTATTTATTTACCTACAATTCTCAGCAGTCATAGCCAGCATACTCACTGGTGAAGGATCACAAGAGTTAACAACTGAAAACATAAGGAGAGCAACTCTGCCCTATACACAGTAATAATAATAATAATAATAATAATAATAATAATAATAATAATAATAATAATAATAATAATAATATGGTAAGAACAGGTTGCTTACCTGTAACTGTGGTTCTTCGAGTGGTCATCTGTGCCATCATACACTAGGAGCTTTAGCGCCTGCGCGGTAGCGTTCGGAAACTTCTAGAGCTTGTTTGCTTGGCGGGAACCCCTCCCCCACGCCGGTACTGCGCATGCTCCTCCCGCCGAGCAACGGTCTCTCCTCAGTTCTGTCGTCCGCCGTAGAACCTACAGGGACCTGAAAGAGAGGGGAGGAAGGGCGGGTGTGTATGATGGCACAGATGACCACTCGAAGAACCACAGTTACAGGTAAGCAACCTGTTCTTCTTCTTCGTGGTCTCTGTGCCTTCATACACTAGGAGACTGTGTAGCTTACCGGTCGGACGGCGGGTCAGGTCCTACAGCACGGAAGCCAACACCTCACGTCCAAACCGGGCATCTCTGCGCGACCGGCAGTCGAGCCTGTAGTGGCGCACGAAGGTCGATGGTTGGGACCAGGTCGCCACACGGCAGAGTTCATGCAGGTCAACTCCTCGCAGGAGGGCCGCAGAAGTAGCCACCGCTCTGGTGGAGTGGGCTCGAAGCAGGACTGGCGGAGGCTTCCTCGCGAGCTCATACGCCAGTTGAATAGTCCTCACCACCCATTTGGAGAAGCGCTGGGTGGACACTTTGAGGCCCTTCCGACGTCGCCCATAGCAAACGAAGAGATGCGGCGTTTGTGGGAAAGGGAAAGCAGTCCTGTCCATGTAGAAGGCCACGGCCCGACGCACGTCCAGGGAGTGGAGAGACCGCTCCAACGGTGTCGTCGGGTTCGGGAAGAAGGCAGGCAGGATGATGTCCTGGTTGAGATGGAAACTGGACACCACCTTAGGCAGGAACGAGATGTCAGGTCTCAGGACCACCTTGTCTCTGTGGAAGACCGTGAAGGGCTCATCGGATCGAAGAGCTGTGATCTCACCCGCTCGCCTCGCTGAGGTCACCGCTACCAAGAAGGCAGTTTTCATGGTCAGGAGCCTATCATCCGAGGTCGCCATCGGCTCGAAGGGCGGCTTTGTCAGCTGCGAGAGCACCAGCGAGAGGGACCACGGCGGTAGCGGCGGCGATACCGGCGGGTAGAGATGATGAAGTCCTTTCAGGAACCGCTTAACAGTATCGTTCCTGAAGAAGGCCGAGGCAGCCGATCGTGGCGGTTGGTATGCCACGATCGCGGAGAGATACACCTTCAGGGATGGAAACGCCAGCCCCTGTTGCCGGAGGTGCAGGAGGAAGTGCAGGACGGTAGAGAGCCCCGCAGGCGATACCGGCTCCCTCCTCTCGTTAGCGAAGGTCAGGAAGCGTCGCCACTTGTATTGATAGTTGCGACGGGTGGATTCCTTCCTGGCCGCGACGAGGACGGTACCGAGCACGGGATCGTCTAGTGCGATATCCTCCAGGCATGGAGGGCCAGGCGTGGCAGGTCCGGATGGAGGACTCGGCCGCCGGAGTGCGAGAGCAGGTCCGGTGTCGGTGGCAACCGGAGCAGGTCGTCTCGTGCGGCTTGTAGCAGGGGTGCGAACCAATGTTGCCTCGGCCAGTACGGGGCTACCAGGATCGCGTCGGCTCGGTCGGCGAGGATCTTCGATATCGTCCGGCCGAGCAGCGGGAACGGCGGGAACGCGTAGAGGAGTTCCCCGGTCCACGGAAACTGGAAAGCGTCCCCGATGGAGGCACGATCGTGGCCCGCTCTGGAACAGAATCGGCGACACTTCGCGTTTTCCCTGGTCGCGAAGAGGTCGATCGATGGTTCGCCCCAGCGGTCCCGAATCAGTCGAACGCCTCTCCGGAGAGAGACCATTCGTGATGGGATGAGGTGTCCCTGCTGAGGGCGTCTGCCGTGGTGTTCTCCTGCCCGGCCAGGTGAACTGCCACGGGATGCGTATGCAGGCGAATGCACCATTCCCACAAGTCGAGCGCAATGTTGAGCAGGGTTGTGGAGTGAGTCCCTCCTTGTCTGTTGATGTAACAGACTGCGGTGGTATTGTCCGTCAGAACCAGGACCGTCCGCCCCGCTACGACGTGGCGGAACGCCCGTAGCGCTTTCAAGACGGCGAGTAGCTCCAGCGCGTTGATATGGAGAGCGGTCTCGTCGTCGGTCCATCTGTCGCGGACTCTGAGATCGCCGCAGTGGGCACCCCATCCATACAGGGAGGCGTCGGTCGTTACCGTCACCTTCGGTGTCGGCTGTTGGAAAGGCATCCCTGACATGAGATTGCGTCGCGACTGCCACCATCGGAGGGATGAGCGGACGTCTCCCGGCAGCTGCAGTCGGAGAGTCTGTTCGTCTCGCAGGGGGTCGAATATGCGGACGAACCAGTGTTGAAGAGGTCTCGCTCTCAGCCTGGCGAGATATGTCACAGCGGTCGTCGCAGCCATGTAGCCCAAGAGCTGCTGGACGCTTCTCGCAGATAACGTCGGGGCCGTTCGCGCGTGAGCGGCGGCCCGGATCAGGGTTTGGGCTCGAGACTTGGTAGGTACGCCCTGGCGGAGGTCGAGTCGAGCGTCGCCCCGATGAAGTCCAAGATCCTCGCCGGCTCGAGGTGGGACTTCTTCGGATTCACCCGTAGACCAAGGCGGGTCAGGAGTGACAACGTCATGTGGACGTCGTGGTAAAGTCTCTGTTTGCAGGACGCCACCAACAGCCAATCGTCGAGGTAAGGGAAGCAGAAGCACCCTTCGTCCGCAGGAAGGATACCACCGGGGCCATGCACTTGGTGAAGACCCTTGGGGCAGTCGAGAGTCCGAACGGCAGCACCTTGTACTGGTAACAGGTGTCGTCGACTGCGAAGCGGAGGTACCGTCTGTGCTGCGGGCGAATGGCGATATGGAAGTATGCGTCTCGGAGATCGATGGAGGCGAACCAGTCCCCTCGATGTAGGAAGGGCAGGATCGACGGTATCGTGACCATCTTGAACCTTTTGGGGCGGATGTAGTAGTTCACCCCTCTGAGGTCTAGGATCGGCCGGAGGGTACCGTCAGCTTTCGGTACCGTGAAGTACCTGGAGAAGAAGCCGGTGGTCTTGGCCTCTTGCGGGAGCTGCTCGATCGCCCCTTTCTGGAGGAGGGATTGGATCTCTTCCAGGAGGGCCGGACTCGACGGCGTGGAATAGTAAACGCCTCGAGGAGGAATATCGAGAAACTCGATGGCGTAGCCAAGACGGACAATGGAAAGCACCCAAGAGTCCGTAGTGACACACTGCCACTCCGCGAGATGTCGAGCAAGAGTCGGTCGGTCTCCGAGCGCTGATGGTAGGCTGAAGAGTGGGTATTGGTAGGTCCTGCCAGGCACGTCAAAACCGAGACTTTGTCTCGGAGGAGGACTTCTTGGACGAAGCCGGGCGTCGCCTAATCGTGCGTCTGGCCGATGAGCCGGAGGACGGTCTCGACTGTCCAGACTGGGCCGAACGCTGGAACGACGAGGTGGAAGATCGTCGCCAGGATGGGCGGAAGGTGGAGGCCCTGCGGGCTTGCGTGGCCGGCTGTAGCCCGATCTTCTTGGCGGTAAGTCTCGCCTTAACTAGATTGTCCAAAGCTTCGTCTGTGGACGAATTGAATAGGCCCTCACCGTCGAAGGGGAGATCTTCAATCCTCCTTCTGGTGTCCTCCTGGATGTCGGCCGGTCGCAGCCAAGCATGGCGGCGCAGGCCGACGGATCCCGCCATGACCCGGGAGGCAATCTCCACTGCGTGCCTGGAGGAGGCCATCTGCTGCCGAGCGATGGAGATGGCCTCGTTGAAGATCACGGAGGAGGCTTGGCGGATGTCCTCCGGTACCGCCTCCATTGCCGGTTGCAGGCGATCGAGCACCTTTTTCAGGTATGCCGCGAGGCAAGCCTGAGTGTTGGACAGCCTAATCTGCAAGGAGGCGGCGGAATAGAACCTTCTTGCATAGGCGTCCAACTTCCTGCCCTCTTTGTCCGGCGGGGTGGTGTGTTGCCTGCCGGAGCCTTTCGTCTGTGCCGACTCGACCACCACAGAGTTCGGTGCAGGGTGATTAAAGAGATAACCGGCGTTATCCTTCTGCACTCTGTAGAGGTGTTCCAACCGCTGCGGTATCGGCTGAGCCGAGGCCGGCCTATCCCAGGCGGCCTTCACCAGTCTGGATACCCGGGGCAGGAGAGGCAGCGGGGCCGTGGAAGGTCGCTTCTCCTCGAAGACAGAGAAGGCTGGATCGTCGTCCTCCGGCTCCGCATCGGCGATCTTAAGGCCGAGGGTAGTAGCCATGCGGAGCAGCATCGCAGAGAACTGGTGGACGTCCTCTGGAGCAGAATCTGGGATCGGGTCCCCGAATCCCAGCGGAGGAGACTCCTGGGAGGCCGCCTCAGACACCTCTGATTCCGCACTCGAGTCGTACGACTCTGAGGTCGGTGAGTCCTCTCGCCGCTCGCTTTCCGGCTCCTTCGCAGTCGCCACAGGTGTTGCCTTCCTAGGCTTCTCTGCAGCCGGGGCGGTGGTAGCAGCAGCGTCCCGCTTGGGCCGGCTGACTACCGACTTCACCTTCGTAGTGGTGACAGGGGTAGTCTGGCAGGCTGATGTCGTCGTAGCCCGCTCAGTCACCACCGACTCCGTAGGGCGCGTCGCCGTTGCCGTGACCCTAGGAGGTGGCGATATCGCCCGATACCGAGGTGAAGGCTCCCTCGGCCTATGATATCGAGGAGAGGGAGAGCGGCTGAAGGAGCGGCGGTCCGACGGAGATCGGCTTCGGCGTCGACGGTACCGAGCCTCGTCCCCTCTAGGCGAGCGCGATTCGCGCTGTCGACGAGGTGACCGGGACCTCCGGAAGGTCTCCCAGCGACTCGGGCCACGATGGTACCGATCCCGGTACAATGGTGAATGTGACCGATAAGAGGCCGGGCGCTCTCTCCATTCAGATTCCCTCGCGTACCTGGCCACGTAGGACGCCGAGGTGTATCTGGAGGCAGACGAGCGAGGTTGTTCCTCTCTTGTCTCCCTAGGAGGCGGCGAGGCCACCGGACGCTCGGAAGAGCGGGACCGGGACCGGAAGGAGGTCGAACGCCGCTCCGGAGAAGCAGAGGGCTCTCTCTGCTGCAGGTCGGCCGACCTGCGACGGCTAGGAGGGCGGTGGCGCTCCTCCACCAGGGTTGGAGGGTCTGCCACAGGCGAGTCCGGGCGCTGTTGGGGAACGTCCTCGATCTCATCCTCCGAGAGATCGACGGACTCGCCTCGCCCTTTGGAAGGCTGCTGAGTAGGAGGAGGAGTAGGAGGTTGAACGTCCCCAGCCGGGGAGCGCTTCTTCTCCTTCTTCTTCTTCTTCTTCTCCTTCTCCTTGCCCTTGCCTCCGTCCGGAGCAGGGCGCTTTTTAGCAGGCGTCTCCGTCAGGGGAGCCTCAGCCTTCCTCGTCGAGGATCCTTTTGCTGACTTGGCAGCCGCCGACAGCTTCGGGATCCTCGGTAACGCCGAGATCGGCGTTTTCGCCGGTACCGAGCCCGATACCGACGAGGTGGACGGAACGGCAGCCGCCGAGACCGTCGATGGCGTGGTTGTCTTCTTGTCGGCCATCTTGGAAGTGGAGGTCTCGTCTATCGCCCGCCGAGACTGTTCCCAACAATAAGACTTGAGTCTCGCGGACCGGTTGCGGAGAGTTTGGGGAGTAAAATCCCGGCAAATTGGGCAAGTCCGGATGTTGTGGGACTCACCCAAACAGAAGAGACACTCCCTGTGGCTGTCGTTGAGGGCAACCTTGCGCCCGCAGGACACGCACTTCTTAAAGAGCGCGGACATAAGACGAAGAACGCCAAACAGCGAAAATCCGAAAAGACCAAAGCCGAAGGGGAAGTCCGAAAGAGAGGTCAGAGACAGTCCAAAATCCGTAAAACCGTGAAAACAGCAAGCCAAGCACAAAAAGTGAGAGGAACAAACCAAAGAACCTTCCGTACGCGACGGCGGACGAGAAAGAACTGAGGAGAGACCGTTGCTCGGCGGGAGGAGCATGCGCAGTACCGGCGTGGGGGAGGGGTTCCCGCCAAGCGAACAAGCTCTAGAAGTTTCCGAACGCTACCGCGCAGGCGCTAAAGCTCCTAGTGTATGAAGGCACAGAGACCACGAAGAAGAAACACAGGATACAAAAATCTCAGCTGGAACCTCTCCCTATGATATGATAGCTTTCTCTTTGCAGGGTTCTGGGTGTGTTCTAGTGGCTTGTATTTCTTTTCTTTAAATAGGGGAGTCTTCAAAAGTGGTATCCCCTCATCATAAGTGGTATAGTTCACCCTAAAACTTACAGGGAAGAGAGATAAATAAATCATCATACCCATTTTTTTTATTTAGTAAATTTGTTGAGAAAACTGAAAAGAAGCAATACGATCTCTATCAGAAATAAGCCCTTGTAGTAAACACATAAATTAATATGCTTTTAATGAACTCATGGGGGCAGGATTGTAAGGGATTTTGGAAATGGACACATGAATTGCAAGTGTCCCTACTTCCATGCATCACCTTCAATTTATCCTCAAGGTAGGGCTTTTGCCATAATCACCTTTTGTAGTGAAAACATTTCACTGGATGTTCCAGAGAGAGAGAGAGAGGGAGAAAGAGAGAGAGTTTGGATGCTACCTTTTCTTTTTCTATTTAGTCCAACTGTTCTTCTTTCTTGCCAAATAAATAGAGGAAAGTCTGATGGTTGCCTTACCATTTACTGAGGTGAAACTCTTCAGTATCAGATGCGGGGGTACAAGTCTGAGTGTGTGATCCAGAATGTCCTGTGCCCCTTAAGCTACCAGCTGCCCTCCAGGAAGCCATTCCAGTAGGCTAGGGAACCTCACAATACTAAAAAAAAAAAAAATGTTCCTTGGTTTTCTTCTGAATCTTCTGCCTCCCCACTGCCTTTTCTTTTAGCGTCAAGTCTTTTCAGGCTGTCATTGTAAGGGCAAAAGTTGCCCTCTCTCTTTTTTCTTGGTATGTAAATTCCTCTGACGGCCTTTCCCGCTGTAATGAGAGATATACATGCTACAAAATAAGTAACTAATAAGTAAAAGTAAATAATCAAATGAAGCAATGAATTATGTTCTATCACTATTGCTGAAGTTCTTACCTTCCAACATTTCACAGATGAAAATGGGGACACATGTGGTCAAGCAATATCAGAGTGTGATCAAGATGGCAAAAAGAACGAGGAAGGACATACAAGCTAGAAGAGGCTGCTTTTGCCTTAGTCTACTGGGAAGGGCAAGATTCTGCCCCCCCACACACACATCAGCTCAGTAAATGGAGTGCAAACCACTTTTGCATTTTGAACTCAGTCTGCTGCAATTCAAGTAAGCACAGGACAAAGGGAAAAAGTGGGAGAAGAAGAGAGAAACTGTGATGTTTTAAAAGCAGCTGAAAAAGTGGAATGGCAGAGGATTAATCAGGATTGTCCCTGCCAAATCAGGACAGTGAGACGCTACACAAATAAGAATCAACTGCTAGCTACATGACTATTGTACATGGAGGTGGGGAGAACAGGTAGGATACAGAATACAGCAATCCTTATCAGTCCATCTACCTCAATGTTTTCAACATCACTGGCAGAGTCATGCTAAGGCTTTCAGTCAAGAACCTTTCCTAGCCCTGCCAAGGACTGAACCTGAAACTATCTACATGCACAACAAGTGCTGTGTGACAGGGCCGTGGCCCCATCACGTCTTATCCTTCATATCAGGCAGCAAAAATTACTTTAACTGGTCCCTTCCTAAAGCATTTGCCAAGGACTGTTGAAAAGAAGGTCAAGGGTTGGACGGTGCATCAGTGACAGTCATTTACTAGATCTAGTGGGCATTTTGAAAATCTGTGATTTCACCAGTGTAGTGGAAATGGTAGAAGAATGTTCTGGACAGACAAAACAGTTAAGATGAAAAGAATAAAAGCAGGAAAAAAGGTGTGTATGTGTATGTTGTTGTTGTTTTAAAAAAGGATGGTTAGCAAACTATCTGGAAAATGAAAAGAAAAGAATCTGAACAGAAAGCAGGCAAGAGAAATGCAATGGTAGGTATTTTGGCAATAGACATTAGAAAGAAACATGAAATAACCTTCCTGTTGTCAGATACCTAAAGTCAATTTAAATGAAAATAGTATATTGTTTAATAATAGAAAGATTAGATTTAGTAGCAGACAAAGATGTGAATTATGAAGTTGGTAGTTGGTAGTGCACTTCAGGCATAGTTTTTGGCTGAGAAATATGAAATGACCTTCTCATTGTCACATACACACATACATATATACATATACATATACATATATATATATATATATATACACACACACATATATATGTATGTATGTATGTATGTATGTATGTATATGTATGTATTCAAATTTGTTTTAACTTAAAAATATTGGTTTTTAACAGCAAATATTGATTTAACAGCAGCTGAAGTTACACACTATGAAGTCCTCAGTTCATTGTTTACTTCAGCCATGAACTCAGTTGTTGGCCTTAGGGCCAAATGACGCTGTGACAGCACTGAACCTAGTGTGGTGTGAGGACTTCCAGTGGAGAAGCAGGCAGGAGGAACTGAATTATTTCTCTGCTTTCTCTCCCTTCCTTCCCCCATTTCCTCTCCTGCCAACAGCTTTTCTCCTAGCATGTGGTCGTATTTCACCTCGCATCATGAAAAGCTTCAATCATGGATTCCTGTACAGTAAACCCAAACTGTGCCAAAGACACAAAAGCAGGCCACAGCAGGGATTTTTCTCATTCTGGTTTCAGCCAGTTCTGATAGACCTACCAGAATCCAAGCATTTTTCAATGTAAAAGTGATCATTAGTGATCAGGGTTCGATTCTCCACAAGGCCATGGAAACCCACTGGATAACCTTGGGCACATCACACACTCTCAGGCCCAGAAAGGCCTGTGATAAGTTCACCTTAGAGTCGCCATTAGTCAGAAATGACTTGAAGGTACACAGCAACAAGTACAATGTGTGACGTTGTTATCATGGTTATGATATGTCTGGTGAGAGCACTAGATATCTTTTTGGTATCAAATAATTTGACCTTTGCTTGACCTTTCTCTGCCACCCTACCCCACGTGTTTGCAGAGGTCCACCGGACAAGCACGTAAGGGCGCGGCTGTTAATGGTTGTACACTCCAAACCCCATTCAGGCAGGCAACTTAAGCCTCTCCGTTGCTTTAGGGAAAAACCTCCCTGCAAACCGGCTCTGCTCGGCTCGGATCTACACAAAGCCACACAGCCAAGAGCCAAGCCATTCCTTTATGTCAGGCTATTAACGAACTGGCCACGCTATTGTCTTAAGAGCTAAACCCATCATGCAAAATCTGACCTTTTCCCACTCCTTTGTCTAGCTCCAAATTTCCTCTGTTCTCACCAAACATAACATAGCCTGTAGGTAAAATCCACCCTATAAAACGTCCCTACTTTTGGGACGTCTTCAGACTACTTTGGACTTCCATCCCGCCTTGCTGCCGGTTGTCTAAGGAAACTCCCCTCAGCCAGCCCCACTGAGCTTTCTTCCCCGGAACCCTGTCTTTCTCTCCAGGACTACGAGATCAGGTGCCGTATTGCCCTTCCCGAAGAGCTCTCCGTTTCTATTTCTCAGCTAGTTAAGTTTATGTCTTGTCTTGCGTGTTTCTTGTCTTTAATAAAATATTGTTTGTTACTTTGAAAATCTTGTCTAGCCGCTCTCTGACCTGACACTGTATACATTGGGTTAAAAGATCCTTGCTAAAGTTACCCTGCCTCTCGTTTAGCTGAGAGAGTGCTCGAGTTAAATTCCCCCAACTTGTGTTTTTATTTGATAATTTGGGTGCCCCTCCCAGGACCCCCAACATACAGGGTAACGTTATCTTAGTCTTCTGACAAAGTCTCATGCGTTCAAACTAGGGATGTAAATCTTTGTATTCTTCATTCTGCCGGGCAGGAATGAACAATTCCTGCAGAAAACAATTCATCTTTTTTTCCTTTAACAGAAAGTGATATTTGCACAGAAAATGCTGTTTGCTGTGAAGGAAGCTTTTTTCCTGCCCTGGAAAATGTTGTTTTCTGCATAAAAAAATGGTGTGTTTTTTCACACAGAATAAGTCCCGAACGGTGACGATTCTCATTAGTCTAGGATTCTCCTCGTCAGGTTTTCTTTACACTTAAGAAACCCATTTTTAAAAAAAAAAATTGGAAATACTATACTGTCCTTTCTTAGTGCAAACACAATTAGCTTATGTTTTAATATATGTTACCCAGTCCATCATCCTACAAATTGTATTATATGTGTACCATTATATGTTGTGATGTGTAATAAAGGTTCCTATACAGTATATACTAGGGGGTGTCTCTTTAATTTCTTAATTTCTGCTTCCTTAATTTCATTCTGTTATGATTAGGTTTACATTACAAAATATTTTGCCCCTTTTCTACAAACCTACCTCACTGGCAGTAGACAGGGAACTTAGTTTCTGGGACTACAACTCCCAAAATCCCTAGGCAAGTATACTTCAATAAAGAATAAAATGCTCCAGACTCAGCTGGTTGGTTTGGCCGTTCAGCTGACTGATTCTGTGAAGTTTCCTTATGGAAGTCAGTTCTTTTGAACCTACAATGTGGAGGGGAGGACGAGAAAAAAAGACCAGTAGGAAGACTCTCCTAGCCTGCCATGTTCTTGCCTTATCTCTCTCTTCAGCTGGTGGGTGGGGAGAGGCAGCTCTAAGTGGGCTGGACAGCAAACTATAGAGCACAGAAGTTGTTCGACTTCAGTGCAGGTCAACAGGTAGGAAGAAAGATTTCAATTATGGGGGTAAATTGTTGAAATGTTGGCATATCTGCAACTTATAGGAGCTATTCAAAGGCAATCACATTTTTTGCTTTCCACATGGTTATGGTTAGATTATGTGTCTCCATCTGCTGTAACATAGACCATCTTTCTACCCATTATTTGGTGAGGAGCCTGTTTGTGGTCCCTAGGCTGCCACTTTTTAAAAAATGGCCAGGGTCTCATGCCCTGTGTCTTAAAGCAATAAATAATAGCCAGAAATATAAAACTGGAACCATTTCTCTTGCTATACCTACATACCAAGAACCATATTCTGCTGGTAGACTGGTGGCATGCATAGGAGCCTTCAGTTTTTTAAAAAGTGGCTACCCTAGGAGACTGTGTAAAGAAGGTAACTGCTGACAGTACAATATATTTTGAGCAGGCAGTATAAATGAGGTTTGATGTAATTAGTTCTTATGTTCTTATGCCTCTCTCGTTTAGCCTCCATTCCATTAACGGATCTATCTTTGAACTATTCCTTTCCTTTCTTCCTGTCGACATTCTGTCTCGTACTGGGCATAAATTATGATTAGGTATAAATTATGGTTAGGTAAAAACAAGCACACTTTTCATTGGGATTCTTATTTGTTTTTAAATGTACTCTTAGATTGTGCTAAAAGCTTTCATTGAGTTCTGTAGAACAAAGAATTTGTCTGTGCTTTTGTTTATGTATTCATTTCTCTTCTAAACATCTTATGCACTGGCTATATTGCCTTTCTATTAGGAGGTCATTATACCTGGTGAGACTCTGCTTTAGCTTTGTACATTTTACTTTGCTGTGGTAGTGCATTAGTCATCTTCTCATGGTCAAGAGAATTGTACAGTAGTTTGGGCTGCATTGTTCACATTCAGACTGCAGTGAAGGAATCATGTTTGTATTTTCTTTAGGCTGTTCAGTGACCAAGGAGAAAAAAGTGTACATTCTAACATGCTTTTGTGACCTCAAAAAAAGCTTGAGGTGCAAAATCAGCAGGTTAAGCTTTTCACGGCGTGGAGATAAATGTTAGCTTTGGCTAACATTTGTACATTGAACTAGTGTGAAAAGCACTGCAATTGCTTAAAGTAAGATGACAAGTTGACTCCCCTTTTCTCTACATAATATGTTAAAAGGTTGCTGACATAGAGGAATTTTAGGTGGGGGGAAATCAAGTAAGGGATTCGAACATACAATTCCAAGACTTAGAGTCTGAGGTGATATTGTCTGGCAAAAACTGGTCTGCCTGGATTCACCTGACCAGGTGTTACCAGGATCTGCTGCTTTTTTTTAATCTCCTGTGTTCTTGTTGAAACATATTATGTTATACAGAGCTTTTTCAGCCAAATCATTTAGCCTACACAGAGATTATATAAAACAAGAGAAGTCTGCGCTTAATGTTTTTACTAAAATATTATTAGCTCCTTTAATTTGAAGTGGCACCAGAACTTGGGAATATCTTTCCTTCAGGGTTGCAAATTTTCAATCTGGCTCCACATCAAGGACAAAAAGGAGCCAATGATCAACTGCTGCCTGTTGTCTCTTCTTTCCAAGAAACCACGCTAATCTTCCGCACCATGCACCCCTTCAGGGCCAAGATCCAGCTCTTCCTATGGCATACTTTGGTTTTAATCATCTTTGCTGGGCTAGGGTGTGTCTCCTCTAAGTCAGATAAAGCCAGGAGGAGTTATCAGTTGCCAACATATTTGCACACTCTTCCCATCCCTTTGCTTCATGACAGATGGAACAGCCACATCTCAATTTGCTGCTTAGAATATTTTACATACAGAACCTTTTTTCATCCCAGATGAATTAATGCAGGGTAACTGTGATGAGCCCTGCTAATTTTGTCCTCACAGCCCTTTAGCATGTACAACCGCTATTTCACACAAGTATTGTTCCTTCCCCCTTTGTCTGTAAGTAAGAGGTTTCAGGGGCAGCACAATCCTAATGTATGCTCCTAATAAGGCTAGGCGTATATGAGTACAGAACTACAGCCTCAGTGTTTCTCAAAAGAGAGTGCACAGATAATTTAGAATTATATGATAGAATTTTCATTTTTAGGTTGTGGTACCTAACAGGCAATTCTTGTTTGGCTTTTCACATATTACATAAAGGTATTTTCCATCACTTATGAGTTTCCCACACTCCATGAAAAGCTATTCTCAGGACTAATCATTCTTTGAAAGATAAAATAGGGAGTGTTTTCCTCTTTACCCAAAGCTCCTATCTTTCTCCCAGGTCCACCCTTATTATTGGTACGAAAATAATGGTTCAGGGCTCCCATTTTATTTCTTGCCACTCCCAAACACAACTTGTTGTTTGTTGTTATGTGCTTTCCAGTCCAACTTATAGCAACCCTCTCATAAGGTTTTCTTGGCAATTTTTATTCATAGGTGGTTTGCCATTCCCTTCCTCTTAGGCTGAGAGAGTGTAACTTGCCTAAGATCACCCAGTGGATTTTCTATGCCTGAACGGGGATTCAAACCCTGGTTTCCTAGAGTCCCAGTCAAGCAACATTCAACCAACTACACCACGCTGGCTCTCTAAACTCAAGGTAGAATATCCTTAAAGTAGTCACACACAAAGGAAGATGCATCACACTATGGCAGGGAAATTATCAAAGCATTCTCTTTCAAAAACAGACAACACCAACCCCACACCCACTTTTCCCTTGACGAGCCAAGGCTGCTTTGTGTCCTGAGGCTGGGAAGAATTCTATGTCTTCTGCATGAATCCTGTTGCTTGGCAAAAGTTCCCTAATTATGTTTCAAGAAGATCAAAAAGAGTTCTGGGTTAATTGTGGTAAGGTGTGGAAAGAATCTGTCTTGTTGAACTGGTTTCCAGGCCAGTCCAACTCAGGCATTGGGTTCAGACTTCAGGGACAGACCCACTGCACACCAAAAAGGAGCTGTCAATCAAGGGAGGCTTCTACAAGAGCAGTGCGTATTTTTTTAATTCAGTTTGAGAATGACCACATTGACATACCATAATGAGCTATTGTTTGTTGAAATCTGTCTCATGAGTGCAAACCTGCCTTTTTTAAGAAGTTGTAGTTTGTTAACAAGACACAAACCACAATCTGAATCCATGGTTTGTTGCTGACTTATAAATTCTGGCTTGTTTAAACCATGGTTTGTTGTACTTTCTAAAGCGAGAGCCATGACCTCTCCTCCCTGGCTTGTTTCTCCAGCTGCCCACATTGAAAAGAAGCTGACAAGGAGATGTTTAAACAGAGCAGAGGCTGGATGGCCATCTGTCAGGGATGCTTTAGCTAGGTGTTCCTATACTAACAGGAGATTACACTAGATGATGCTTGAGACTCTTTCCTGCAACCCCCTGGCAAAAGTGGTGGGAGGGAAACAAACCAGATACCAAGAAGACAAGTCACAATTTGGTTACTAGCTATGCAATTTGTGGTTTAAGCAACAAACCACATGCAGTGTAAAACACGGCTAACTGTGATGTGTGAACGCCCTAACAGGTCCACCAATAGAGAAACAGCGCTGCCATGGGTCAAAATGGGGAGGCTTCTTTAGGAGGCAGAACAGGAAACAGACAAAGAGGATTGTATCTACTGCTGGCTTTGCTCTAACAGATAACACTTATACTCATGCAAGCTTTATTGTTGTTCTGTGCCTTCAAATCAACTTTGATTTATGGCAACCCTGACATGGGGTTTCTTAGCAAGATTTAGTCCAAGGAAGTTTGCCATTGCTTTCCTCTGAGGTTGAAGAGCATGTGACTTGCTCCCAAGGTCACTCAGTGAATTTCCATCACTTAAGCAGGGATTTAAACCTTGGAATCCTAGTCCCACCCACTGTACCCTTCTATACCATGCCCACTCCTGTTCTGGAGGATCCCACAATCCCCAGGAATAACTTTTTGGGGAAGAGGTGCAATACAAGAGAACCACTGGGCTTCCAGTAATTTTGGTCTACAACTCCCATCAGTTCCATCCAGTGTGACAATGAAAGACTAACGGAGCTCTAGTTTAAAACATCTGGAGGGTCAAAGGTTCCCTGCACCCACTGTAGTTAAGAAGGGAGAATAGTGAAAAATCAGTTGTGTCACTTGCTCAAAGGGGAGTGAATTCTGCTAGTCCAAAGATCTTGCTGGATATGCAACCTGGACATAAGCACTGAGCACTCACCTGCTGATAAATTATTTTCTGCAATTCCCACAGAAGTAAATGATTGCTGTATAAGAGCTCTGTTAACTCATGGAGAGGATTATCCACCTGGAAACCAATATGTTTTTAGGTGGCGGTTCTGAGTTGCTAGCTGTTGGACTCAGTGTGTGCACATGTGCCTTCAAGTGTCCGGTCAACCTATGGCAACCCCATGAATAGGTTTTTCTTAGGTGAGGAATATTTCAAGATAGTTTTGCCAGTTCCTTGCTCTGATGTATAGCCTATAGCACTGGTATTCATTGGCAGTCTCCCATCTGAGTACTTACCAGAGCTGACCCAGCTTAACTTCCAAGATCAAACAGGATCTTGCCCCTTTATGATATTGAGGCTACATGACAAATATTGGACTATAGGAGTAGTAAAAATTGGTAAAAATAAGAAACAGCTTGGGATTTTTTTGTTTGTTTCATAAATATATAAGCCAAATTTTTGTATAAGGAAGTGTAGCATTGTTGTTATGTGTCTGTAAGTCACTTCTATCTTATAGTGACCTATCAGAGTTTTCTTGGCAAAATAGTTCAGAGGGGGTAGGTGCCATTAACCTTCTCTGAGTCTGAGAGAGTGCAACTTGCCTAAGGTCATTCAAGGTGGGTGATTCAGTCCCGATTTCCTAGAGCAGCGGTTCTCAACCCCTTTGGGGGTCGAATGACCCTTTCACAGGGTCGCCTAAGACCATCGGAAAATACATATTTCCGATGGTCTTAGGCTCCATTCCCTCCTTGGTGGTGGTGTGCAAGCGCGAGCCACGCGCTTGCGTCCTCCTGCCCCCTGTTCAGAAGGGACTGAAATCGCTCCCCTTCTCCACTACCAGGAGAACCTCCCGTCTGACGGGCCAGCCTGGGGGAGCAGTGGCAGCACAGGAGGCAGGTCCTCTCCTCATCATGGCCCCTACCCCACTGTCTGACGGGCCAGCCTGGGGGGCGCTGCGGAAGGGCCGGGGGGCTGCAAGGCGGCGCTTTTCCAGGGGGGGGCGAGCTGCACACGGCGCAAAAGACAAAGCCGCTGGGATTCCTCCCCCCCGGCCAGGGTCGACACTCTGGAAACTTTTCCCACACTGCCCCCCCAGCGGAAACGAGAGCAAAGCAGAAGCAGAGCCCGGGGGGGTTCTCGGAGTTTTTTCCCGGGGGAGACGTGTGGCTCCTCTTTCCCTCCCTGCTCGCCCCACCATTCCTGGCTGGCAAGGCGGCCTTTGCTGGGGGGGAGGCATTGTAAATACTAAATAAATAATTTTATGGTTGGGGGTCACCACAACATGAGGAACTGTATTAAAGGGTCGCAGCATTAGGAAGGTTGAGAACCACTGTCCTAGAGTTTTAGTCCAGCATTCAAAGCGTTACAACATGCTGGCTTCATACAAGTGCAGCACACACTATAAAATAAAATACAGACATAAAACAGTAAAACCACAAAAGCGGTAGACCATAATCTGGTGATAAAAACCAAAAGAAAATATAGAAACATAAAACCGGCACAGTTGAACATGCCAGAATGCCAGTGTGGTTGATGGTCTGAATGCTGAAGTAAAACTCCAGGAGACCAGGATTTAAATCCCTGCTCAGAACAACAAAAATAACAAGAGAAAAAAAATACAAGCCCCCATAGGCAAAGAGCTTGCAGTTTATATTTTGCAGGGGAGGAGACAGAAGGAAGAAGAGAGAGAAGTAGGGTAACAAACAAAATGAAAAGGGGTGAAACTGACAATTACCTTTCAAGATTGCTTAAGGAAACATTCTGTCTGTCTCTCTCTCTCACACACACACGCGCGCGCGTGCACACACGCACACACCAGAATGGCAACCTACCAGAGCAGGTTCAGTAAATGATAGCATCTAGACTGATACCTGGTTTGTGTCCATACATCATGTGTCCACTTAAAATGACCACCATAATGAGACTGTGATCTTCAGGGAGGCACTGAGGTTTAAACAGTCAACATCCATCCAGATAGTGATTTTGTCTTGACCAGGAAGATGGACCCACAATACGAAACAAAGCTGAGGACAATGTAGATCATCTGCAATAGATTAGATTAGCAAGGCTTTCTGGTTTCTAATAGTTTAAGAGAAAAAAGTGGAAATTATTTTTTTAATCTACATAAACAATGTTCACCACCCCATCTGGCCTGATGTAAAGTAATTTTATCTCCCAGGCTCATTTTGCTCATCTGTAAAGAAGATGGAAAGTTCTAAGTTACAACCAACACAGTTATATGTAACAGTGATAGCAGGACGAGTGAGAGAAGGGTATAACAAATTTAAATTCCAGACATAATGTGACAAATGGAAACAAAGTAATATTTTTCACAGGCTGTAACTATTACTCTTGCATAGTTATGTTTTATTTACTTTTAAGGACATTTTTGAGGCATCTGAGTTATTTTTTTAAAAGCTGATGCCCTTTTCTTATCAGTGACAAGGTTGCTCGGAAGGCAGCACGATACCCATCCCTATTCTAGACAATCAAAAGGCATTGTGCAGCTATTCCATATCTCCTTCCTAAATGGATTTTTGGACACTTACAGGGTGTAAGCAGGAGCAGTAGCCATTTGTAAGCCACCAGGCCAGACCAAGACATTCTGCTGCCTAAAGGCCGTAGCAATGGCAGCCCCCCTCCCCCTTTGCCATACGGAAGGTGGCCGGACTCAGCTGAATCTTAACTGAATACTAGCAATGGGACAGCATCCCTCAACTTTATTTATATATTTACTGACATCAGTGTACATGACACTTTACAAAAACATATCAACGAAACAGACACCCTCATCCATATAATGTAAGAATATAATGTAAGAAGGGCAGGGGATAAAGTCTAACCAGCCAGGACTTTGAGATCCATTGGAGAGGCCTTTCTCTCCGTCCCACCATCTTCAGAGGTGCATCTGGTGGGAACACAGGAGAGGGCCTTTTCAGTGGCTGCTCCCAGGCTGTGGAACTCAATTCCCAGGAAGGCCAGACTGGCACCCTCCCTGCCTGCTTTCTAGAGACAATTAAAGGCATTCTTATTTTGGCAGGCATTTAATATGTGATTATTGCTTGACTGAAGAAAGGTGTTGGTTATTTTTAATTGTGATTTGTTAGTTGTTTTTATATCTATTTTAACTTTGTTTTAATTATTACTGCTCCTTTAATTTGTGTTTTAACTTTTTTAGATTACAGTTTAACTATGTTTTCTTTTTTTTAAAGTATTGTAAGCAGCTTTGAGTCCTTTCAAGGAAAAAAGCAGGATATAGATAAAGCTAATAAATATAAAGTCGAAGGCTTTCACAGCCAGAATCCATAGATTGTAGTGGGTTTTCCGGGTTTTGAGGTCGTGTTCTATTAGTATTTTCTTCTGACATTTTGCCTGCATCTGTGGCTGGCATCTTCAGAGGATCAGAAGATCAGAAGAGCCTCTGAAGATGCTAGCCACAGATGCAGACAAAACGTCAGGAGAAAATACTAATAGAACACAGCCTCAAAACCCGGAAAACCCACTACAACCTAAAGATAATAAAGATGATGATGATGATGATGATAAATGAAATTGTTCAACATACACAATCTGAACACACAGAATTATAAAGGTTAAACTGAACCAACGCTTTAAACATTTCAACAAATAGAAGAAAAGTTTTTAATTGAAATTTAAAAACAATAATCAAGGGAGCAGTCTGCATAAATCCAGCAAAACAATTCCAATAATATGGAACAACAAGAGAGAAAGGATGAAGCTGAGCTAGAAAGCAAGAAAGCTTTGACCAGATAAGAAATAGGGAGTTCAGGGAATGAAGATCCCAGCACCCATGTTGCCTGAGGCATAGCTTCTTCTGTCGTATAATAACAATGTCCATTAAGAAGGGAAAGGAGGAATAGATCATTGCTCAAAGTCTTGTGACTGGCAGTGCTTAGAGCTCTCTGCCCAGATTCGGCTTCGTTTTCCAGTTGACAGAGGAAAAGCGACACCTCAGCAGTGTAAAATGTCACAACCAGTGCCACAACTGATTTTCACAACAAGAAAAGTGTTGGAGAACAGATAAGATTCTTCCAATAACTCATTTTGTCCTTAGTTATAGATATGATCACCTATCTCTGAAATACATAAAATTATTTCTGTGCTGTTCAAGTGGAGCAATTAGCACTTCCAGAAGGCAGAATAGAAGCAGGTTAGCCCCACGTAATCTTGAAAGAGTTTACACTGAAGTGGTAAGCTTCTTCCTTTTCAATCCACTCCGAAAACACCAACAGATCATTAGCATAGCCCTTAAAAAAAACACAAAAAAAACAGCCACTTGGACTTTTCTTTCCAGAAGTTCATCCATGCTGTTTCTTTTGAAAGTAACACTTGAAAAGCAAATTATTCTGGTGGTGATGATACTGATATTTTTAACTCTACTCCAGGATTTATTCTAAGCTTTTTGCCCTAACGCACAACGATCTTGAAACACATGAAATTTTGACATGATCGGCATAGTATATGGCACATGACATAATCACATAGTCTTCCATTCTGTGTTGGTACTCCTGTGCAACTGATTTACGTCACTGTAATCTTTTTATTTGCAGAGTTCAGTACGAGTTAAGAAGAGTGTTTTTGACCAGTCAGGGAGTTAGTCCCCATAATATATTATTAATATAAGCGCATGAAGACTGAAAGGTAATAGTAGTAATTTTAGCCTCCTTTATCACATTCTTGTCTATTTGTTTTTAGAAATAATGTTGGTTCTGATTGAAGCCCCACACTGCAAAAAGCACAGAAACCTGTTTTCTATTTCATATTTTATTTTCCTACTGCATGAAATGCACCAAGCTAATCATTAGATCAGAGAGGTGGCTGTTACATACATACATATGTACACACACACACACACGTATGTGTGTGTGTGTGTGTGTATACACACACACACACACACACACACATACATACATACATAAAAATAATTTTTCCCCAGTTCTTAAATGTCCTGCTTAGGCAGCACAATTCAAGACAGGGCCAGTAGAAGACAGTTTGTTGCCTGAGGCAAAGGACAATATAGGGCACACTCCATTCTGTGCACAGATGCTGATTTGAGTTGGCAGTCAAGTTCTACTTCAACACTAGCAACACGATGGACTCCACCACCACCACCACAGTGCAGCAGGCACGTTTCAGGGTGTCTTCTGAGGCAAGGGGATGTCCCCACAAAGAGAAGAGGAAGGTCAGGGAGCTCAAGAAGAGCCATTAGACAGCCACCGGCCACTGCTGACCCTTAGCATCTGCCACGCAAAATCATTGTTCCTCTCTTTCTAGTGGTAGCAGACCCAGCCAGACCCAGTTTGACAAAAGATACATGCTACCCACGCTCAAAAGACAGACACTGTGTAAAAGCCACCTTCTGCTCTTGCTTGGGAGTTCTATAAAACCTGAGTTCCTCCATCAAGCTGCTGAGGCCTCTCTCTGGGCTCCTATACAACACCCAATAGTTTAAGTAAACGTTGCAGTATTCTGTTTCATGCCTTGCAGTGCCTCTGCATGGCTGTTTTCCCTTCTGCATCCAGCTGTGTCCCAAATATACAGGGTTTTGGCCCCAATCTGTTGCCTGTTGTAGCAAATTTGAGTGCCGCTCCCAGTCTTCATGCTTTTATACAACTGCATCTTTCTCTTGCTTGAGGTGTGGGTAGGGTTGCCAGAGTGAAAACTAGAGAGGGCTTCCATGCCTGTAATGGTTGTGTGGAAGGGGGAATTTCAGCAAGCACTGCTTGTCTCACAACCATGCAACACCTGGTGAAATGCCCTCTTCTACACAACAGGTGCCCTCTCTAGTCTTCAGTCTGGCACCCCTAGGTGCAGGCATGCTTTCCCTTTGTCCTCACCATCCCATGAACTAAGCAGCTCTCCCTGTCCTCTTCCTCCAGTATCCACATTTCCTGTCCCATATATTTCTTTCTTTTTTTCAAATAATTTTTCTTATAGCGCTAAAAGTGACAGAATGCCAGACCACTTGAGCATTCTAACTGTAAAAAAAAGAAGCATAGATAGAAGGAAGGATTAGGGAGAGGGAGATGTAGCAGCACCTTTCAGATTAACAGGTTTTTATTTTAGTACTAGCATATTTACCCAGCATTGCCCAGGATTTTATTTTCTCATAGGTAACACCTGTTAGAAATACCTTAGGAATTACCTTACCTTACCTTACCTTAGGAATTAGATGAAATACACACTGTTGAAATACACAGATTTGAGATCCTGTGTCTGTAATTCCCTAAACTGCCTTGTCCAGTACTTGTAACTTTTCCCCATAGTCATCAATGCAGTCTGTGTTCAGAGCTGTTAACATACAGAGGTTTGGTTTCTGAGGGAATACACTGCCTTCCTCCTTCTTGCTCCTAGGCGTTGTCTCCACAGCAACTGGCCAGGCCCAAGAGCTCTCTGGCAGAGAATTCTAAAGGCCCCTCCCTAAACTGCAAACCCCAAGATTCCATAGAATCTTCACAGGCAGCCAATCGTATGAGGTCTTCTCGCTTGACACAGCCAGTCATAGGAGGTCTTTGCCTGACACAGACAAACTCACAGACTTTGACTTTTATATAGTAGATGTGCTTTCCTGGAAATCAATCCACTTCTTTAGGACAAAGCTTTCCTTCCCCCTTCCCTTTCTCCATTTTATGCTGTAAGAGACTCAGGGCCTTTCCGCACTACACAGTTATAGTGCTATTATTCCACTTTCAGCATCCTGAGGAATCCTGGGGTTTGCAGCTTCTCAGCCAGAGAAATTCTCAGCCAGAGAGCTCTTTGGCCTCAGGAAACTACAAACCCCAGAATTCCACAGGAGGTTGAAAGTGGAATAATAGCACTATACCAGTGTAGTGCAGAAAGACCCCAACAGGACTGTTTCTTTGAAAACTACAGAACGAAGAGGGGAAAAGAAACATTCAATGTAATGAGGGATCACAGGTCAATAGAAACCCTCTGCCACCTTACCTCCTCACTTATGTTTTAATTTTCCTCTGAAAGCAGCACCACATTTTGGTACCATGGCCTCCCTCCTCCAGTGCTGCCCCTTCTTCACCCGGGACCCTGCCGTCTTTCTGCACAAACTTCGCCCCCTGCTGGTCAGCAGTGCTCGGCGCTGTCCCGTGATGGTGGCCCGCAGCTTCTCCCATTCTGGTGCTAACCTGCAGCATGGAAAGGAGACATCTGGTGAAACAGGTGAGCCAGCCGGTGGAGCAGAGAGACAAGAGATCTGGATATTAGGGGGGGGTACGCACAGATGATAGGTGCGCTTTCAATACACATGAATGTCTTCTATGGTCAATAAATCTGGAAAAAATATATGCTGGTCAATCTAATCTCTTTATTGGACAGCCCAATGGGAAGTAAGAAGGACTTCCAAAGCTGCAGTTGGCAAAATTACAAAAGTAAAGGGCTTTATTCGACTCTGTCCAGTAATTCTGGAATATAGATTGGGGTATAAAGTTGGCTCCCAGACTTGAAACTTGACTTGGAAGTATCTTGCAAGGACTTGAGACTCAACTTGAGACTTGAAGGTAGAGACTTGAGACTTGAGTTGAGACTTGGAGTAAAAGACTTAAATACATCATTATTCAGTGCTTAGGATATATTTGACCACAGGTTGGAGTCTGCTGAGAAAACTCTTATCGGTATGATTATACACATTATTCTTTATAAAGAGAAAGTTGTGTGGTTTGAGACATACCATTACAGCTGGAGCTCTAGGTGTATGCACGTGAGCTGGCTGTAGATCCTTGGATGTGAAACAAAGTCACTCTGCACATGCTTAGCAGAACTTTTAAATTTCTGCTGTCTCTGATGTTTTGTGACCAAGGCCATTTCCGCACTATACTACTAGTGCTATAATTCACTTTCAACATCCTGTGGAATTCTGGGATTTGCAGTTTACTGAGGCCAAAGAGCTCTCTAGCTGAGAATTCCTAAGGCCCCTCCCTGAACTGCAAATTCCAGGATTCCATAGAATGTTGAAAACGGAATACAATAGGACCCCTGCATCCATGGGGGATTGGTTCCGTCCCCCCACAGATACTGAAATCTGCGGATAGTACCAAACACCCTGACCCACCACCCACTCCTGGCCTGATCACAGGTGAGAAAACAGCAGGGAGGGTGGGGTCCTGTGCTCCCTGCCATTTTCCCACTGGCTGCCACCACGATCGGGCCTGGGGCAGGTGGCTGGCAGTGGAAAAACAGTCTGCTGCCAGCCCCAGGCCGGATTGCAGCAGGAGAGCTGTTTTTCCACCTCCAGGTGCCGGCCCCAGGCCTGATCGTGGCAGCAGCAAGCAGGAAAACAGCAGGGAGAACGATCACCACCTCCTGATGCCCACCCCCAGCTGATTCTGGCCAACCGCAGATAACTGAATCCGTGGTTCATAAATCTGTGGATACAGGGGTCCTACTGTAATAGCATTATCTCAATATAGGGTGGAAATGGCCTGAAAATGAATCCACAACAAAATGGGGTGGGGCCCTGGGGCTGCATACAGCTCTCGGGTTGTTTTTGCAGTTCCTGGACTTGAGCACATGGATCTTCCTTGAGCACATGGATGTAGCTATAGGGAGTGCAAAATGAGAGCACTGCCACCTCAGATGAGAATTTTACCTCCCACGAAATTTTCCTTCAGTCCCTCAATTTCTAGTGTTGCAGAGAATGAGGCACTGAAAAATGGTCACATCCAGAACTCTTTTATGTTTGCGTATTCGCATTCCTTTGGTCACTTTGACCACACTTTTTCTTTGGATGCTTCTACTAAAAATGCTCAAGTGAATTTTTAAGTTACTGCAATGCTAGAAATTTGAGGAGTGAAGGAAAATGTCATTTGGATGAGCAGAATGCTTATTTGGGGGGCAATTCCCCCCCTGAAAAAGTCATGTAGTAAAACTGTTGCTACTTTTTCCATAGATGATGCCTGGAAGCCATCATCTATGGAATTTATGTCTGCATAAGCATGCATGTGTGTATGGGACTTGGAACTGCAAACTTGTATAGCATCCATAGCCAGTACAGGGTTGTTGTTACATTGCTATGTAGAAGAGCCAGCAAAGTTCCTGATGCTCACTGAGGCCCAATGCACAACAGGCTTGATTCACGTTGGGACTGATGTGGATCGGTCTTTATGGGCAACACATCAGTCCTGATGCGTATCACATGCACATCAGGCAATCTTGCTGGTCTCCTGTTATGCATCTTCCCCATTCAGTAAAGGGGTTTGTTAGCACTTCTGCTATGGAGCTAGGTATACATAAAGTTTCATAACGTAACAGGTAATATAGGACTCTGGTGGGTATCTTTGCTCTGTGAACCATACCAATTCAGACTGTAGGGACCTCACATAATTGAATGCTTCTCCATACCAAATAAATAACCAGAACAAACAGAAATTAATAGAGAATGGAAGCACATTAGAACTCTCTGCTGACACCTAGTGTACAGCATGTTAGGAAAGGCCTTTTCTCCCAAGCAAGCAATCCCGAAAGTCCTGCCAAAACAAAAAGCCTTTGCCTACCTATGGAAGGATAGCAAAGAGCGTGCCTGTCTAACCTCTCTAGGAAGAGTGTTTCAGAGGGAAGCAACCACTGAAAAGGCCCTCTCTTGTGTTCCCACCAGATGTATCTGTACCCTTGTTTAAACTGGTGTATTCTAGATGTGTTGGATTCCAGCTCCCACTATCCCCAGGTAGCTGCCAGAAAAGACAAGATTGGGCTAGATGAAAGATTAGAGTAGGTGGTATTGGTAAATATACCTCAAAGTAACCAAGCAGATGTGCTCCTGGACATTATGTCTTTAACAAAAACTTTGGAACCAGAGGCAGAAATAACATGGAAAAAATAGGGTTAGGTTCCTGCACCACAAAAAAGAAGAGCAGTTCAACATGTTTCAGCAAACCTTTTATTCAAAACTAACAATATGCACATGTGAAGTGAAACAACCATGTCAGGTAAGCCTAGTACAAAGAAACAAAAACGTTTTGAATCTTTTTGGAGACAGTTTCAAAGCTTCTTCCGAAACGCCCCCAGGGATTACTTATTCTTTCGTCAACTTCTACTTTTCTTATTATTCCTGTTTTGGTAGCCAAACATACAGGACTGTGCTTTTTTAACATGCTGTGGGTTTGTAGTGATGCAGGCTGTTCTCCATTTTTCTTTCTGTTTTGCTGTCTCACATGCTCAGTAATTGACTGTGGAGGCACCTGCATGTTTACCTTTGCCTGCTGTAGGCAGGGCACATGAAGCTACAACAGAATTGGCTGGAGGAGAATCCCATTCTCTCCCAATTCAGGCTTTATCGTACTGATTACTGCAGGCAGACTGCTGCAACCTGGCATTGAAAGTCTTTGTCTAGCCCTCCTTCACCATCCCTCCAATGTCGAAGCCGCTAAGAAAAAAAAAATCCAGCTAGACAGATAACTGGGAAATAAAGGGTGGGTAGCCGGTGTAAAAAGGCTTTGTAAGAAAGAGCTTCTTTGTCAGAGACATTGTTAATGGAGGTATGCCTGTAGTCTCATCAAGCATGAGGCAGTTTCCTGAGCCCCGCTTGGAAAAAGACAAGGTCTAAATGGATTAGTCTGCACAACAGAACTCACACAGATTCTCTCTCCTGCTTGTGCCCTCTAGCCTCCATCCTGCAGACGGTGCCTGCCTCTCCCCCCACCACCCAGTGCCCTTTCATAGAGTCGGAGCGCCAAAGTGGCCGGAGTCCCTTTGTGCAAGTGGCAAAACCTGAGGTGCAGGAGGATATCTGGCCTTCCAAAGCAGGTAAGGAATGCGGGCCCTCTGGTGCTGGGGGTGATGATTCTGCCTTCTCCCATTACTAACCAAATTTGCCCTTTTCTCTAGGGGTGCTGAGCTCTCTCTTCAGGGAGGTACAGTTCAGTCTCAAGAAAAAGTTGCTTAACTCCGATGAAGTGTCACACCTCATCCGGGACAACATGCCAGGTCAGTGTATGGGGAAGGTCCTACCAGCTGCCCTGTCACTGCATTCTCAGGCTCAGTGGGAGTGTGTGAGTGCAAATGTGTGTGTGGTGACACTGTGTGTCTATTAAGTCATCCGAGTAGGAGATATGTTCCACTGGCATGTACCTCCTCCTCCCAAATTAAAACAGGAAGTGTGGTTCATTTTTGTCACCTAAAAACACAGTGCATGCTCCCCAGGAACTCCGTTGCGCAGCAAAAATGTTGCTTTTTTCCTCTATAATAAAGTTTGGCCAAGCAGCAATGAAGCATCAGGGCTCGCTGAACAGGCTACACATTGCCCACCCTTGCTCACTTGATGACTATAGCATAAAATTTTATATTCCTGATTAGTATTTTCCCTCTCAAGTATTCCATTGGGAAAAATCAAGTATTTTGAGCTGGATTTTAATTCTTCCACTATTGACCCAAACCATAGTCCTCGAGGCCTGCCATCCCAGACCTGCCAAATAGTGCCTAAGACTACCCCTTGCTTTCTAAAATTTCTAAGCCCCACATCTCACCTATCAAATGCCAGACTGTACCCTCTTATCTGCTCAAACATGTCAGTCTGAATGCTGATCTAAATATTAACCAGGGTGCTTCCGATGACCAGTCAAAGCCTTGGGCCATTTCCAGATGATACTCTTAAAGCACGATGATTCCACTTTCAACCTCCTATGGAATCCTGGGGCTTGCAGTTTCGGGAGGGGTCTGCAAACCCCAGGATTCCATAGGAGGTTGAAAGTGGAATCATCATGCTATAAGAGTGTCATGCGGAAATGTTCTTTGTCTTGGTCTCGAACATAACTTTTATGTCCCCACCTACTTGCTGCTTTTTGATAGGTTCTCTTCACCCTTTCAGCTGTCAGATACCAGTTGCAGACAAACCAAGTGATATGCATTACAGGAGCCAACCAAGCCTGTATGATTTCCTAACAGGGAGTGCTGTATTTGATTATGATGCCTTCTTTGAGGCCAAGATCCAGGCAAAGAAGCAAGATCACACCTACCGGGTCTTCAAGACAGTGAATCGCCAAGCTGACAACTATCCATTTGCTGAAGATTATTCAAGTTTCCAAGCTGAATCACGGGAGGTGTCTGTCTGGTGCAGCAATGACTACCTGGGAATGAGTCGCCACCCTCGAGTGTTGCAGGCTATCCAGTGAGTGGCAGGGTGCTTTAATCCTCTGTGTGTTGCACAGATAAAGCTAATCTACATCTTGAAACAGACTGGCTGCCTGAGCTGGACCTGCAAATGTCCCCTGCTCCCCGAATCTAAGTCAAGGTGCACAGTTCTCAAATCCATTCAAGTTAATTTGTCCTTTCATGACAGCCCAAATGAGTGGATGCTGCACTAGAACAAACAATAGCCCTAAACACCTTGAACCCTCCTTTTGGCATTGGCTTGGTGCTTCAGATAATGAGACAATAATCGGGCCAGGGAGCGGGGGGACTTTCAAGTGTCTCAACCCATCCTACACTAGAAACACAAAAGATTATGGTTTCCTCCCTACCCACTGCACCTCCAGTTATCTATAAGTTTGGAAAAGGGGTTGTTTTTTGTTTTTTTTCCTATCAGCATCCTATTATCAACATGCAACATACTCAGGCAGTTGCCACCACAACCCCAGCACATCAGTAAGGTCTGTTGCTGATGTCTTTCCTGCCTTTTCTTGGAATAGGCATCTGCATCCAGGAGGCTGCCACTGAGATCTCTAAAGGTGCCCTAGCAGGATGCTCTCATTTTCATCTCCACTAGAAGCAGGGCTTTTGTAAAGTTAATGGGTCTTAATGGCTCACTCACAAGCTCAAGCTATCTCAAAATATTGTGCATTAGAAAATGGGTATGTTCAGAGGTGTTGATTCAAGGTGTGCAAAATTGGAACGTTAACTCCCAAATGAGAATTCTACTCCTGAATAATTTTTTCCTTCACTTCTCAAATTTCTAGCATTACAGAGAGTGAGAGTGAGAAACTGCATGTTATTCACACCTAGAACTCTTACATTTGCTATGCTCTTATTCACTTCGTTACTTTGCCTGTCCTTTTGATTTGGATGCCTAGTCTTAGGTTTCAAATGCTCAAACGAAATCTTAAGTTCCTGCAATACTAGAAATTTGGAGCCTGAAGGAAAATTTAATTTGGGAGGCAGAATTCTTGTTTGGGGGGCAATGCCCTTATCCTCCCCCTCCACCAGATAGGTTGCAACAACATATTGTTATCCAGCTCTATATGCAGTTCAGACTTTCAACTCTCTTTCAAATCCAACAGGAGTATCGTTTAGTTAACTTCTCAGTCTGATACTCTGCTGATACTCCCCATAGCAGCCAACAATGGCAACAGCAATAGCAGTTCCTAACTGTAGTAGCAGTTGTAGCAGTTATTACAAGGTTTGTAAATCACAAAACACCAGCTGTTAAGTTCTCTTCTTTTTCATTCATATCATGGAAAAATACCTGATGATACTTGGAGATAGCACTCTTTCCATTGAACTTACAGCTGGTTATTCTAGCTTCTTATGCAACACCATATTGTTGCTGGGATGGAAAACATCTCTTGAGCTCTTTTCTCTGACTCACATTGTGAAGGCTGAAGCTAAGCTCAGAAGGAAAAGGGGAGTCTGCAGTGGGGTGGCAGATGATGTCATAATTCCCAATAATTCCTGATAATAAAAAAAATTCCAGATAATAATTTTTTAAAAAAAGCAAAACCTGGTTCCATTACACACCTGCTTTGGGGAAGGAATCTCACTCTCCTCTTCCACCCCAGGGAGACGCTGAAGCTGTACGGAGCAGGAGCTGGAGGCACCAGGAACATTTCAGGTACCAGCAAGTTCCATGTGGATCTGGAGCAAGAACTGGCCAGCTTGCACACCAAAGATGCTGCCCTGCTCTTCTCATCTTGCTTTGTAGCCAATGACTCCACCCTCTTCACCTTGGCCCGCATGATGCCAGGTAACAATGCAGTGACATATGGTGGCCCATTCAGCCTAGGAGGCAAGAATTTCATCCTTCCCCAAAGCAGGGGGGAAACTAAGACCCAGCCAAAAAGTGCTATCTATGGGCTCCTTCTCTTTTACAGGATGTGAGATCTACTCAGATGCTGGGAATCATGCCTCTATGATCCAGGGAATCCGAAACAGTGGGGTTCCCAAATATGTCTTCCGGCACAATGACCCCTGGCACCTGGAGGAGCTCCTGAGCAAGGCCAAACCTGACATCCCGAAGATTGTCGCCTTTGAGACTGTTCACTCCATGGATGGTAATTCCCACCCTTTGTCTCTTGCTACGCATTGTTCTTATAGCTGGACCTAGCTCTACCATTGGGTTGGGGTTTGGGGAACTTCTAGCTTAATACTCAATAAGCCATTTTTTGCTTGTCATGCTAGTCCTTCTGACCTATGGGGCCAGGGCCTAGCACCTCCTCTCCCTGAAGCCCCAGTCCCTCAGGAAGGAGAGGGGGGCAATAAAGCAAGCAACATGCATATCTTTTTTCCTGTGCAGAGATTGGCATGGCCCTCTGTGCTTCTTCCTGTACACAGAAAATCATAAGCACAACACTTGAATTCAGCAGCCCTGTGGCTTGGTCTCAGGGTGTGTATGTAGCCTATTGCCCAGCACCAATCCTGTTCCTCACTCCTGCATTAGGCAGAGATAGGTGGTTGCCTCAGGTGGTAGGTTGATGTGGAGGGGGCTGTGGGAGCAGTTTCCTGGATACACATTGCTGTTGGAGGGCACAGCTGTACATTTTGCCTTCCTCAACTGCCCCATTACGCCATCCCATCTCAAGGTAGTGTTTTGGCTCTTGGGTAAGTAGAGCCAGTGTAGTGATTTCAGCATTGGACTGTGACTCTGGAGACCACTTTCAACATCTTATGGAATCTTATGGGCAACAGGCTACATAGGCCCTTTCTGCATGTGGAGGGGGAAACGGGGGAAAACACGCTAAAATGGAGCTTATCGGCAGCCAGGCAAGTCCGTCGCCATGCGGAGCAGTGCAAGCTCGCTGCTCTGCAGTCCTCCGGCATCCAAAATGGCGGCTTCCAGTTGGCAGAGGCTCTCCACCAACCGGAGAAGCTCACCAGCCGGAAGCCCGTCCCTGGCAGATCTGCAGGCATGCACTAGTGCGCGCCTGCAAATCTGCACCGGAGCACGGCGATGGAGCTGCACGGGGCTGCGCGCTCCATGCTTTTTAAAAACCTCTGAAAAGAGGTTTTTAAAAAACACGGAGAGCCACCAGTTCTGGTAGCTTCGGAGCAGATTGAGGTGCGGAACTACAATAAAGTAGTCTGCCCCAATCTCCATCGGAGGTCGCTCTGCACCGTTTTAATACCCCGGCGTGGAAAGGGCCGTACACACCCTGAGACCAACTGGCCCCTCCCTAAACTGCAAACCCCAGGATTCCATAGGATGTGGAAAGTGGCATAATAGTGCTATAACAGTCTAGTGCAGAAATGGCCCCACTGAGTGACCTTGGGTGTGTCACACACACTCAGCCCCAGAAAAACCCATGATAGATTCACCTCAGGGTTACCGTAAGTTGAAAGCACACAATAACAAAAGTTGAAAGAAGCCATCCCATCATCAGAGACAAAGTAAGATTCAAGTCTGGTCAGGTTCTGCAGTTGGAATGTGAGGAATACTATCTTCTCTTCTGCTTCAAGCCAGAGCTTGAAAAAGTTACTCTTTGGACAGCTCCTAGAATCCCCCCAGAAGTAACTTTCCCAAGCTCTGCAGAAGAGCATCTTGCACCAGCTGTGCTTAACTGTCCTCCCCCCATATATGATCTGATCCCACACAGAGCTGGTAACCCTAATAAGTGAGAGTACCTTTACTGCAACAAGAGCTCCCTTCCCTTCCTTGTGTCCACCTGGCTTCCACTGCTATTGTGGAGTAGCAATGGATGAAGGAAGGAACAGAGGGCCTGCTGCCGCCACTACTGTTTCAGTCTAGCCGGCAAGGGAGAGACTCCAAAAGCAGCCCAAGAAAGTGGGTCAGTGGCAAGTCTGGTCATAAAACAGGCAAGCATTAGGTGGACAGTGTTGAGCCACTGAATCCACCAGGAGAAAGTGTGAGTTAAGGATTCTAGAAGACAAGAGAGACATCAGCAGGCTGATAGGGAAAACAGTTCATTCAGCGTAGGATTTTGGGGGACAGGTCCATAGCCCCATTCAACAGAATTAACCAGGAAGGGTCCCAAAGGCAACAGTGCTGGCTTACCATATTTTGAAGTAAGTAACACAATGTCCTAAAGAGTGAGGGCATGGGGATTAAAGCCTTCAAATTCTGTGAGTAATTACCTGAATAGGACTTAGGGAGCAGAAAGCAAATGAAATCTCACCATGGCCTAGAAAGCCAGAGGGCCAAATGAGACTTACATATGATGGAAAATGATAGGAAGGGAAGGGATGTGAAGGGATTTTCATATTTCCACCAGTGGGAAAATAAACTTGCCAAGACAACTGTTGTTGCTGCTGCTGCTGCTGCACCCTGGAGTCATTTCTGATTTATGGCAACAACTCCTAGGGCTTTCTTGGCAAGATTTGTTCAGAAGGGGTTTGCCTTTGCCTCTGAGGCTGAGAAAGTGTGACTTGCCCAAAGTTACCCAATGGGTTTCCATGGACCAGCAGGGATTCAAACCCTGGTTTCCTGGAGTCCTAGTCCAACACTCAGATCACTACACTACACTGGCTCAGTCTACATTCAGTAGAATTCGTTCTGAGGTAGAGAGTGAGGAAGTGAGAAAGGTGAGTTTTCTAGATCTGTGCTAACCTTTGTGTACTTCGTATTGTTATTGTTGTGTGCCTTCAAGTTCTTTCCAGCTTACAGTGACCCTATCATGGGGCTTTCTTTGCAAGATTTATTCAGAGGGGTTTGTCACTGCCTTCCTCTGAGGCTGAGAGAGTGTGACTTGCCTAAGATCACCCAGTGGGGATTCAAGCCCTAGTTTCCCAGAATTCTAGTCCAATGCTCAAACACTTATGTCATGCTTATTCATGAAAGTGTCACCCCCCAAAGGGCAGCTAACTCCTCCTCCTCCTCCTACTCCCTTTGAATCCAGGCAAAAGCTAGCAGGAGTCAGGATTCTTCATCACTTTTCCCTTACGCCTGCAGGTGCCATCTGCCCACTGGAGGAAATGTGTGATGTGGCACACCGCTATGGAGCCATTACTTTTGTGGATGAGGTCCATGCTGTGGGGCTGTATGGGACCCATGGTGCTGGCATTGGAGAACGCGATGGAGTGATGGGCAAAATAGACATTGTCTCTGGTACTCTGGGTGAGTCTAGGGGAAGCAAAATTCCATCAAAGAGCAGGCAAGGGGTGGGGAATGTGCACTGCTGTTTCCATTATGGAAAATTCTCAATGGGAAGGCCATGCCAGAATAGAGCTGGAGCCAGAGCTTGGAAATGTGTTTTTTCTGACTCTCAGAATCTCCAGACAGCACGTCCATCCATATCAGCCTGCATGTTGCTTTGTTTTAAATGCATGACTATTTGCAATTATTAATTATTTTATGGCTTCAGTTTAACTAAGCTGATAGATCCAGATACATACATTTATATGTACAGGAAAAATTTTACCCCCAACACCATGTTCCCTAATATAAAATTTCCAGCACACAGCTTTCCCTAGTACACATATTTCTATCTGGAATCTTCTATTTTGGTATGCAAATTTTGAGTCAAAACTTTATTTAAAAAATCCAAAGACAGATAAAACCCAAAGCAGAACTACATTCTTCTTTTCCAATTCACATGTTAGTTCAAAATGCATAGGTTGGGTTTATTTTGCTTAAAAAGATAGACAGGACAAATTCTCAGGAAGAATTCAGGACCAAGGTAATTGTCAGTTGCTCCTAATGATTCCTGATTTTTTTTTAAAAAAGGCATTTTTATTAAAAAAAATTTACCTTTTTATTTCTAAGGAGAAAAAAATGTTGAGTTTCATTTGCCTGTGTTTCTAATCAGATTAACAAATGAAATGCTGTCATTCTTCTTCTTGAATGGAAGTATATCAATTCCTCAGAATCCACAAAAAGGGTAGTAAAGATTTCTAGTAGCTGAGACATGGTTTAAATGCTTTGGCTTATTTCACAAGGAGTGGAAAGAAGTATGCAAGATGAACAATGTGAATCTGCTTAGTTTGTATAATATTGTCAGATTTCTGAATCCAATTTTGCTGGACCCAGAACCTGTATTGCAGAATCTGATGCAGATTTTTTAAAAACTGCACCTAGAGGGGCATAAGCATACCTCAAGCAATCACTGACAAATTGTCTTGCTTTTCTACCCTTCCCCTGCAGGAAAGGCTTTTGGCTGTGTGGGTGGATATATTGCCAGCACCGCCTCCCTTATTGACACAGTACGTTCCTATGCGGCTGGATTCATCTTCACCACCTCCTTGCCTCCCATGGTGCTGGCGGGTGCCTTGGAATCTGTCCAGATCCTGAAGAGTTCTGAGGGACAGTCACTGCGCCGTGCCCACCAGCGCAACGTCAAGCACATGCGCCAGCTGCTTATGGATGCCGGGCTGCCAGTAGTCAGCTGCCCCAGCCACATAATTCCCATAAGGGTATGAATAACCCAGAGCACTGGGTGACGTCTCTAGTGTTAGGGGTGGAGGGGACAACAATGAGGGATCCAGATTTAATCATACTTAGAAATGAAATAAATGGGACTTAAATTAGTCATGACAAGTGTAAGTCCCATAAACATCAACACACCTACTCCGAGTTACCACTGAATCTGATCTAGCAGCAACAGTAACAACCTCTTTGGAGATTTTTAAAAGATGCTGGATGGCCATCTGTTGAGAATGCTTTGACTGTGTATTCTTGCATGGCAGGGGGTTGGACTGGATGGCCCTAGTGGTTTTTCCAAATCTGTTATTCTATACAACCTGGAGCTTGGCCCAGCCAAAGGGAAGCTCTAAACCTGATTTAATTGGGAAAACAGAAAGAGTGGGGATGATGAGGCTGACATCACTGTCCACAGCACAAGAAATTGCAAATGGAAATTAGGCACACTAAGTTTGCAAGATCTGAGCAGGGCTGTGATGCAGGGATTCATGGAAGTCTCCATTTGTAAGATGATTGTTAAGTTAAAACTGAACCGAATGCAAATACTAACAACAACACCCCACACCTTCTATTTAAATTATTGAGACTTAACAGTGCTTTGCCTTGGCCAGATCATGCCTGAGATTTACAGAAATGAAGAGGGATGGGAATGGGAGGACAGAGGCTAGATCTGCAAGGTTTCTTTCTCAGCACTGTGCAATTTTATCCCCCTGCCCTGACAGGTTAGAGATGCTGCCCTGAACACCCGCCTCTGTGATCTGCTTCTGTCCAAATACAACATTTACGTCCAGGCCATCAATTACCCTACTGTCCCTCGGGGGAGGAGCTGCTGCGGCTGGCCCCCTCTCCCCACCACACTCCGCCCATGATGGACTACTTTGTCGGTGAGTCACCAGCATTGTGGACACAAGATCACTTTCTTTAGTCCACCCGTTTACACTAAAAAAACTCACTACAGAAATTATAGTGCTGTTTTATAGTAGCAAATACTCATAAGAAGAAGGTTAGATCTCTGCTTTTCCCATACACCAAAAAGGTTGGAAGGAAAAAACAAAATCCATTGCTTTACTACGTTTACAGCATGCTGTGGAAAACAAGGGGAAAACAAATTAATGGCAGGACCCTAAAGACACTAGATCCCATCTGATCTTGGAAGTTAAGCACAGTCAGCTCCGGTTAGCATTTGGATGCAAGACCACCAACAAACACCAGATGCTGTACGCTTTATTTCTGGCAAAACCACCTCTGTGTATTCCTTGCCTAAGAAAACCCCGTCAAATTCATGAGGTTACCATAAATGAACAGGCAACTTGGAGGCATGCAAACACACACATGTTCCTAAGGTAACCAGAAACAGCCCCATATGGAGCAGGGGTAAAAGTCATGCTGTCATACTCAGGAGAAGACCTAAAAGGCTAGAGCAAGGAAACACATGTTTCCTGTACACGTTTTGAACAGGCAGGTAAATCTGACTAGTCTGGTACAACTTGGCAGATTGCAGATGTGCTTGACCAGTGCTACTCAATGTGATGGTCCATGGACCAGGTCTGTAAACCATTCAGTCAGTCTGTAACGAGTTTCCAGGAACGAAAGAAATAGTTGCAGCCAATGGACTCAAATATAGTGCCAGTCCTTGGCAAGTGAAGGGGAAAGCATTGCCACTCACATCAGACAGCCTAAGAAGCACTGTGTTAGACAACAGTCCCTTGTACAACATGGCACAATTCTGCATATGTCCTTCTGAAACTTCCTCTCTTCCATTACTCTACAGAGAAGCTCCTGGCAGCCTGGCAGGAGGTGGAGCTGCCCCTGCAAGCACCAGCCTCCCCCGAGTGCAACTTCTGTCGCCGCCCCCTGCATTTTTCCCTCATGAGTGAGTGGGAACGGGATTACTTTGGCAACATGGGGCCCCGCTATATCACACTTTCTGCCTGAGGAGAACCTTCGTGCACAAAGGGATTGCCATTGAGAACCTTCCCAGAAGAGAGATGAACCTGCTCAACACTGATGCTACCAATAAGAAAGTGGGTGGAATGAATCTGAATGCAATAAAGTTCTACAACTGTGTCTGTTATCTTCTGCTGCTCTTACTTTCTAAAACTGTAGCACTTTGGCTGGCAAAGCTCCTCCAGGTGGTAGCCACTTGCATGCTCCTATTAAGTGATAGCACACAGGGAGAGACAGCAGCTCCATGGGCAACACAAGCTAACTACTGTGGTATGCACACAAAGAAGACCCCAAACAGTATCCCCAAAAGCCCATGCAGGGGAAACCAAAGCACCAGGAGCTAAAGCCACTGTAATCAGCTTACTATTTCCACCTAAGATGTGGGTGGGCAGGAAGTTATCTTCCATACCAAAATGAGCTCACGCTGCCTTCACCTCTAGATTCACTTCTAGTTTAGCCCCTAAGCTTTCTTTTTTTAAGCACCATAACTCTGAAGAAAAGAGGAAAAAATGATGGATGTTAAGCAACTTGTTGGTCTATTACAATTTACCTGGGGATCCAACAGTAGGTCCCCATGAGTACCATCTGTCCATTCCTGAGCAAGAGCCCTAAACTGTCTAAACCAATTGCTATTACAGATAATAAATGGAGGCTCCATTTTTCCTTAACACTTCCAGTGGATACCTCTGATGTATACAGTAGTGTTCTACCTTTTTTGCAATCCATCTAACACCCAGCAGGAACCAACACTCTCTAAGTGGAATTACACATGAAAATGCAAGATGCCCTTTTGGCTCAAGGACACACCTGGACATGTGTGGAAGCTAGCACGTGCTCAACTGCAAAAGCTAAGCTAGCGTTCCTCTCAACTCTAGCTGGACCACTTGGAGCAGAAGTATCAAAACAGCACTGTTAGAAGTTCCCAGAATCAAAGCTCCTGCCCAGTCTCACCCATTCTTTTCACAGAACTCCTGCCCAGTCTCACCCATTCTTTTCACAGAGAACATATTTTCTCCTTCCTAAAGAGAAAACACCAAGGGGGTATTTTAAATGCCAACATCTTTATTTTATCAAAAATTTAAAAAAATAGTTTATTTTTCATCCCTCCCCAAAGAAAAAAAGGCCATTTCCCAGTAATGACATGTTAGGAGTTAGGCACTTTAGGAGACATGGAGAAATCTGCAACACTTCCACAATGCAGCCATTTTGACTTGCTCACTGCAGATCCAAGTATGCAAGTCCGGGCATCTTCAAAGCAGGTGCACACTCACACACGAAGAGAGTCACTGAAGATTATTTTTTAAATTCTGACTCTTCAAAAAAATGTACCTTTCCCACTTTAAGGCCTACAGAATTTGCTCATGGCTCAAGATAAGCTTCATCATAGTCTAATGTAAATGCAGGCTTCCATAGATCCACCCTAACCGGCATCACACAAAAATTTTGCCCAGAGCATGCTTGACTACCTGGAATTAAGGCTGAGCTTACCAGGGGTTAGGATCTTTCCTTTTTCCTCAGGAGGTGGACCAACTGTGATGCTAACCATTAGAGAGCAAAAGTGGTACTTCTCTGTTTTGGAGTCACAAAAGACTCAAGCATCCTGTAATGTCAGGTCACTTAAGGATTGCCCCGACTGGCCCACAGAAAGAAGTCACAGCGGGCACGGGGATCAGAGGGCTTCCCCATGGGCCGGGCGCAGACATAAAAGCGTCGCCCACAGTTTGGCCCTGGCTTCTTCACCGTCCGGAGGACACAGGGCTCCCCATGGGCTCTGCAGCGTGGTGGGCGAGCAGGGCCTGATAACAGAGACTTCCATAGGGCAGCAGATTGATCAGGATTGGAGGTAACTACATCTTTCCCACAATTCATAGTTTCCTCACTGGCTACTCCTACAGGGGACTCCTCTCTCAAAATCCCCACAGGCGACTGGGTTACAGTGGCAGCTTCCTCCACTCCACATTCATCAACTGTCTCTTCAGTAGTCTTAGCAGGAAGTTCTTTCCCAGAATCCACTGCTGCCCTCCACACCAAGTTCATTTCTGATTGGCACCCAACAATGTCAGTGTCCTCAGCCCTGTTGCTCCCAATTCTAAAGAAGCTGCGCAGATCTCTTTGGCCCTTTTGCAACAGGCCAGTCCGAGTCTTTTTGGAACGCCCCATCGTTGTACTTGGCTCCACCCAGTCCCGCTTCTGCCTCTTCTCTGGCAGGCCATTCCGTTCCACTTTTACCAGGAAGCGGCTGAGTTTCTGCTGGGTGCCGGCAAACTCAGGCAGGAAGCGGGTGCAGAGGGAGGGGCAGCGGGGAGCCCCCAAGCAGACACTTTTCAGCACTGCCTGCACAGGACAGTGGTCGGAGCCTAACACCTCTGGCCTGAGCTGGGCCTCTTTCAGTTCTGACAATGCCAGGGCCCGATTGGCTAGAATGTAGTCAATGCGGGTCCCATAATTGAGTTGCCGGGACCCTGTCACGTTGCACCAGCAGGTATAGGCCTCCTCCTGAGTAGGGTGGAGAAAGCGGAAGGTATCAATGAAGCATTCTCCTTGAGGGGAATCCTTCCCTGGCTCCCACAGGAAACCATCCAACCAGCGGCGTCCAGGATGCTCTTGAAAGGACTCCTGCAGTGACAAGGAAAGTGTTAGGGATATGCTACTGGACCACAATAACATACTTTCAAGTGCTTCAGGGGCTGCCCCACAGCTGGGAACCTCTGGCCTACAAAAGCTTTCATGTCTACCAGAGGTTTCACATCTTCCCAGAAATCAAAGCCAGCACAGCCAAGGGACCGTGGGAATTCTAGTCCAGCTGGAGATCCAAAGGTTCCCCTTTCTAAACTAGCTGTATCCCTTACAACAACTGTCGAGCAGCTAGTTGCACTCGCCACTAGTATGGGATTTAGAGTAGTAATAGTGGAGAGAAATGTAGAAGATTCTAGGCTGGCACCAAGGCCTGGGAAACATCTGCAGAGACATAAGTGAGAGTTAGCCTGGGAAGAATGCATGGGAGTGTCTGGGGCTAAACTGCCTTGGTCTATCCTGTTCTATTAGATCAAGCACTGAAATTAGTGCAGTGTCTTGCAGTTCCAATAAACTATGCTTTCGTGCCAAGGATCGTGACTTTGGTTCGTTCCTGACAACAACTCTGAAAGATAAATTAGCATTATTATCCCCATTTTATGTAGGTTTCCCCAAATTATGCTGGCTGCCTAACCGCATGAAATTTGGAAGCTAGCCACAAAGTTCCTGCCTGTGTATGCAACAGACTTTCCATGGGAAGGACAAATTTCCACTTTGTTCTTTCTGGTTCTTATTGTCCCTCCACCACTGGGATTTGGTGGGTGGAAGGATCTGTCTAATTGCCCCACACTGACTCAGCTTCTTGCTAATTTTATGATTCCCATCAACATCTGTGCCAAGAGCTATGACATTAAATATTTACAATCCTTTGTCAAGACCTGTCCTTCCCACTCCTAGAGGAGGGAGATGAGCACAGCAGCACTTCTAAGACAGTGTCAAGAAAACAACACAGAAGGAAGCAGGCCACTTACTTACCAGATCTCCTGGGTCACAGTGATCAATGGGCTTGTGTGCAGTGTTGATGTCTCCCATGATGACAACATGGCTAAAAAAATTAAAAAAAAGAGGAAGGTTGCATCAGTATAAATATGCCCATCAACCCCACTCACTGAGGTCTAACCCCCAGGTACAAACTGAAAACAACTCCTGGCATCCAATCAATAGAATAATTGGGAGGAGAATATTACTTCCCAGCAGAATAGTGATCTATGCTGGACCAGAGGGGGGAAATGAGGCTTTCCAGATATTGCCAAAACTACTTTTCCCAGTATCATTCTGCACTGGCCCAGTTGTCAGGCAGCTGAAGTCCAACCACACTGGAAAGGACAGGTTCTCCAGCCCAGCCCTAAAGTAGAGATGTGGAACTTTTGACCATCAAGGTATTTTGGACTACAACTCCCACAAATTCTAACCACTGTCTATGCTGGGTGAGGTACCTGGGAGCTACAGTCCAATATATTTGGAGGGCCAAAGGTTCCCCAAAGCCAATGCTAGGGAAACAGAAAATAAAATCTTCCAACTAGCTAATTAGTGTATATTCCAATTAGCAGTGCTTTTCCTGAAACCCCAAGAAATGTTATCCTCCAGCACTTCCTACCAACATCTTTGTTGATGGAAGCCTCTTCATGGCAAGCAGGTGCTCTGCCACTGAGCTACAACTCCATCCCAAAAGCAGGGGATTAGGACCTCCAGGTCCTGCTGGCCTCCTCTGAGCCAAAGCACCACTGTGCAGAATTAGAAGGAAAAGAAAAAGACTCAGCCAAGACACTGCCACCATACTAAGGCCAGAGGCAAAATAATGCCTACTGTTTGGCTTAAAAGACTGATTTTCTAAGGGAGGTCACATTACCTCCCAGCATTCCGAATATGGATGCTGATGAAGAAACTAAGCAGTAGCTGAGGTAACGTAGCATGAGAGGAAGCATTTTTCAAATTGAAAAAAGAAATTCCTTTCTTAAATACATATTCCAAGTCTGCCTTCTATCTAGTTCAAGCATTTACACAGTTCAGCCCTAAGAAATAAGACACAACGAGCTGAACGGGATTCTATGTGTTTCGAATTTTATGGCATCTCACTATGCAAGCAGGTGCAGGAAATGACACTTACCCTCCAGCTTTGAGAAGAGCCTCAGCCCTGGCCTGAAGGAGTTGGTAGAAGCGCAGTTTGAAGTCTCCCCGTTCTGGCTTTTCAGGGTCTGCACGAGGGCAGTATACATTGATGACTGTCAGGGTGGTCTCCTGTTGTTCTGAAGTGCTGCAGCCAAAGGGGGGAGCACAGTAAGACACAAAAATGAGCTGGCTGTTCCTTCTCAACCTCTTTCTATGCCATGTCCTCAGGAGTCTCTAGCCCTTCATATGTTTTGGAATTCCACAATGCCAGACCCATAGATAAGCTGACAGGAGCTGTAGTCCAAAACATCTGGAAGGTGGAAGATTCTCTACCACTGCTCTATGCAGGGTTTTGGCCATTAATCAGCTCCTGAAGCCAGAGCTTGTTACTAGCTGTGTGTAATACTTTCCTTAACAACAGGTATTTAAATTGTAGTTCTATCTGTTTTCAAATGGGCTTTCAATCAGAACTAAACAGTTTAATAACTGATCTATTATTTCATTTAATACTATTACGAGCTGCCTTAGCTTCCATTTTTGGGAGAAACTAAATCCGACACACACACACACGCACACACAGTGAATTTAGTTTCTCCCAAAAATATACTCTCTCTCTCTCTCTCACACACACACACACGCACACACACACATACATATTCAGTATTTTACCACTCTTTAATTTTAATGTGGCTGATGAATTTTACAGTGTGGTTTTGTTCTTTTGAATTGCATATAGTACCTTCCCTACATGTCCCCTTTCTGAGTCACTCCTGAAGTGATGAGAAGTGATATGAGGCCAACTTGTGTTTCCAAAATTGGCCAAAGTAGTCCAATCTCCATGGAGGGGCTGCATTGGGAAGTTAGTGCAGCACCACAAGAGTCAAACTGAAAACCGGACAAAAACTATCAAAATTGCCTGAAAATACAGCCGTTTGCTTCCCCTAACCCCCCTGAAAGTCCCCCAGAATTAAACTCCAAAGAAAAAAAGAAATCAGCCAAAGGTCGTCCAAAACAGTATCCAGAAGTGACATTGTTGAAACAGTCCAGTGTTTACCATCAAGTAGGTAAAAGGAAGAAATGCCCCTCCCCAGCATAGCTGCCCATCTCTGCTGTAGATGGCAGCTTATCAAAGGTCACCCAAAATTTAGAACTGAAGTGAGATTTGAGCCAGAGGAATTTTCAGCTTGCACTCTGAGTCTCAAAGGACATTTCCACACTACACTGTCATAGTGCTATTATTCCACTTTCAACATCTTATGGAATCCTGGGGTTTTTCAGGACTCTCAGCCAGAGCGCTCTTTGGCCTCAGGAAACTGCAAGTCCCAAAATTCCACAGGATGTTGAAAGTGGCAAAATAGCACAGTAACAGTGTTGGGCAGAAATGACCTAAGTCTCTGCATAGTAACCCTGTGAACTGGGCACAGTGGGAGCAAATCTGAATAAAAACGTTTACAATTGCCCAGTCAGTCTCTCTAACACACCAGCAGCAGTTAACCGCCAAGCAGGTTCCTGTGCTCACCACCTCGATAATGCCAGGAATTAGGCCTTCCTACAAACCTTTCCCCTCCATACATATCTCTGAGTCCTTTTCTTACCAAATACGATGGCGGGTGATCACAGCCCGGCCCTCGCTGTCCAGTGCCTGGAGCTCCTCAGTGGTGAAGTCCCCCATGTCTCCATAACAACCGACAGCTTCCTCATGCTTGGTCAGTAGCCCCGACAGACCCTCCTCAGCTGCCTCTGGGGTAGCACTCATCTTACAGAAGGTTGCAACACCTGGGAGACAAGAGATTTACGATGGCTGTCCTTGGCAGTGCCATCCACTCACCCACCGGGCAAGAGAGAGGTGGAGACTGGCTGGCTTTTTGACTGGATACAGGAGCTCTGGATAACAGCCATGAGCAAGGGAGTGTTTTGAGGGACTGGAGCTGAAACTTCACATGTGTACGGCTACAAATAAAGCCATCGTTCAAGACACAGTTATAGGGATCTGCAGAGGACCTGGTAACCCAAGAGAGGGCTCAAGGTCATCACTTTCCCTTTGCTAGTGTCCCATTACCTGAGTAGCCACTGCGGGTACGGCTGAAGCTAAAGTACGCATTGTAGCCTTCCACTATAGCCAACGGCTCCTCAAGCAGGTCTCCTGATAACACAGAAGAAATGTGGGGAAAAGTCAATGTAGAGGCATTTCTTCCAAACTTTTTGAGAAGTCTTCTTCCTTACATGTAAAAGGATCTCAGATTCCCCTGATTTATAGGCACTGGGCATTTTATTTGGCTTACTCGTCTGCAGCTTTTATTTTCAAAGGATCTCAAGTACCAAAATTAAGAAATCTCTCTTTCTAACTGAGACCTTAGGGAACACAGACCAACAAAGTGCTGTCTTCTGAATGTTCGATTGCGGTTCCCAGCTGTCCTAGCCAACATAGCTAAAAGTGAGGAATTCCATGAGCTGAGTCTAACAGCTCAAGTATAGCACTTATGTCCTACTTCAGGGGCTTCCACTGCCATCTGGTCAGCCCACATGGGAACAGAACTCTGAACTAGTTAGGCACTGGGTCTGATCCATGAGCTTTTCTTACATTCTTACTATTCACTGCCATGCAAGAGAGGGCTGGATCACAGATGGAGAATATATGGCTTCCATGGGATCATTTATACTACAGATTTATAGCACTACTATTCTACTTAAACTATCACGATTCCCTCCTATGGGATCCTGGGACTGGCAGCATGGGGACAGGCACTTAGGAGTCTCAGCCAGGAAGTTCCAGTGGCTCGGACCAAACTACAAGCCCCAGGATTCCACAGGTTGCGACCATGACAATTAAAGTCAAATAACCGTGCCACAACTGTGTAGCGTGAATCATAGAGTTGGAAGAGACCACAGGGACCATCAGGTCCAACCCCTGCTATGCAGCAACACCCATCAAAGCATTCCCAACAGATGGCCATCCAGCCTCTCCTTAAAAACTTCCAAAGACAAAATAGTGTGAATGATACCCCAGATACCACTGGCCATCTTAGTGAGGGCTGAAAGGAAAGCTAGATTGCGGACTAACAACATTTAAAATGTCATAAGTTGTTTGCTCATGTTCAAGCTCTATAGTTTTACAACAGCAAGAGTCTCATGTTTTGAATTGGATAGTTCCAAAGCACCAGACAGGCTGACTGGTTGGGGGTGGTGGGAGTTATAGCCGAACACATCTTTAGGACCAGCTGTTTGGTCAAAATTGCCTTTCAGATTAACTTGACCCCTTAGCCCTCAATCATATGCCTGCTGACTTCAAGCCAGGTTTGTATGGCAAAATTAAACTCTTATAGCAAGTAGTTTATAGCTGCCAAAGGAAAATCCAAAATAACAATGCTGTAAATTGAGCTACAGATGTTCAGTTAGATTAACCAAGTTTTGTCTTTGATCAATATAGTGTTTTTGAATCAACCTATAAATGCCTGCATACACTTCCACCTTCCTAAAACCAAGACAACCTAATTTGCAGACAAGACGAATCTGGACTTCCATTTTATCCATATTCAAAAATATATTCCTGCTTAAAAACATGAGCCGAAAGTAATTTTAAAATGTTTTTTCTTTGTGTAGCCTGAAGAATACCATTTAACCTAAAAGCTGATGGAAGATATGTCTCTAAATTGCTGTTCTCTAAAATAGCTAATGGGTCTTCCACTCGCACAGAAAGCATATGGCTGAACAGCATATGTTTGAATTACACACACCATATGAACACCCAGAGGAAGCACTAAGTCCATTTTGCCCTTCCTATATTCATCTAACTGAAAACGGGCCAGATTGCTGAATGAGAGAAGTCCTTGGCTTTGGTCTAGGGAGACCACATACAGGTCTGGGCTGTAGAACTCATGGCACTTTGGATCAGTGTTGCTCAGAGTGGTTCCTGGACTGGTGCTGGTCCCTGAACCATTGGCAGCCAGGCCCTGGTGAGTCTCCAGGAAAGAAACAATTGTACTGAATGGACACACATTTAGTGCAGTACCAGGCATCCTGGAAAGCAATAATTTGTTTTCTCAGGTCAGATAGCCTGAGTCTTCCACACCGTAAAGCCTGTGAGGCACTGCTCTAGATGATGTTGGACTGCAACCTCCATCACCCTTGAATATACTGTGGCTGATGGTGGGTATGTATATTTTTTCTTTTGTATTTATGTATTTATGTGTTTTTGGTTGTATGTTGGATTGTATTGTATTGTATGTATGTATTGATTTGAAAGTATCGATGTATAATAAAATTTATTTTTAATAAAAAAAAATATATATTGTGGCTGATGGGAGCTGCAGTCCAATAACATCCGGAGAACCACGTGTTCCTAACAGCTGTTATTTACCTTTGTTGTTGTGTACCCATCAACTCATTTCCCACTTATGGCGACCCTATTCTTGGGGTCTTCTTGCCCAGGTTTAGCCAGACTGGGGTTGCCTCTGCCGTCCTCTGAAGCTACGGCACGTTAAAATGCGGCTGATATTCATTGACAGCTTCTTTGGTTTTAGGTCGGCTGAGCCACCAACATACCTGCTTCATTTTAAACCAGGAGAGAAGTATCAAACCGGGCCTCCCAAAATAAAAAGGACAAAGGAAGAGAAAAAAATCTGGCCATTTCCGCACTAGTCTGTTATAGCGCGATGATTCCACTTTCAACCTCCTCTGGAATCCTGGGGTTTGCAGTTTCGGGAGGGGCCTGCCGGCCCCTCCCGAAACTGCAAACCCCAGGATTCCAGAGGAGGTTGAAAGTGGAATCGTCGCGCTACAACACTCTAGTGCGGAAATGGCCCTGCTACCAAAGCCAGAAATCCTCCGCACGGGAGACTGTGGCCATTTCCGCGCTAGGCTGTTATAGCGCGATGATTCCACTTTCAACATCCGATGGAATCCTGAGGGGCCATTCCATCGGATGCTGGAAGTGGAATCATCGCGCTATAACAGCCTAGTGCGGAAGTGGCCTGTGCCTGTTCAACCCGCGTTCCCGCCCCGAAGCCTGTGCCGAGGTCCCCCCTCCGGCCCGCGGGGAGGCTGCCCCTCCGGCCGCGACTCACGGGTCATCTTGGTCTCCTGCAGGCAGACGACATCCGCCCCCAGCGAATCCAGGAGCCGCCTCAGCCCTCCCGATCCCGCCCCAGCCCGGAGCCCGTTCACGTTCCAGCTCAGCAGCCGCATCCCAGGCAAAAGGCGCCAAGGCGCAAGGCCGGAGGAGAGGGACCTATCGCCAAAGGCATTTCCGGCCGCCAGCGCGCCAACAAAGAGGAAGGTAAAACCTCCGCGCACCATCACTTCCGGTTCTAAGTAGAACCGTCCATATGCGGGGCAAGGGTGGATAGAGTAAGTAACTACCAATAAAAGCCTTTCCGCACTACACTGTTATAGTGCTATCATACCACTTTCAACCTCCTATGGGTTTGCAGTTTAGGGAGGGGCCTCTAGAATTCCCAGCCAGAGAGCTCTTTGGCCTCAGTAAACTACAAACCCCAGAATTCCACAGGATGATGAAAGTGGAATAATAGCGCTATAACAGTGTAGTGCGGAAAGGCCCTCCGTGTCACCATAACTCGACACAAACTATAGGTATAGAACAGCAAATGTAACGAGGGCGACCACGAACCTAAGGTTGCATCAGAGCACCATAGCGACTGCAACTCTTTGACAAGCGATGGGGCGGGGCCTGAGGCACAGAGGACCGCCTCCTCCTCCTCCCGGTACTGTCTCTTAAAGCCCAAGACTCTCCAACTTAAAGTATTGCTGTGAGAAGTTAGAGATCTTGGCCAGCTCATGTTCACAAAACTCAGTACGCACGATGCAGACCATGTCCGCACTAGGCTGTTATAGCGCGATGATTCCACTTTCAACCTCCTCTGGAATCCTGGGGTTTGCAGTTTCGGGAGGGGCCGGCCGGCCCCTCCCGAAACTGCAAACCCCAGGATTCCAGAGGAGGTTGAAAGTGGAATCATCGCGCTATAACAGCCTAGTGCGGACATGGCCGCAGATTTGTTTGTGATGTTTTTATACTAAGTGCGGCTGAGCAAGCTGTTACACTTACCAGAAATAAAAATAGTTTTAATAAAGTTGTATACTCCGGCTTTGTTTTGCTCCAAGAGTAGACTTTATAATAGGGAAACGTGCGCCTTAGTGGGTGAACAGGGTCATTAATCTTTGTGATGTTTAGCCTCTAAGAATCCAGTCCATTTTAAATCAATGTTTGTTAACAGGGTTGAAGACAAAAGCATACCGCCTCCCCCTAATGCTGTCTTCAACCCTGTTTGCAAACATTGATTTAAAATGGACTGGATTCTTAGAGGCTAAACATCACCAAGATTAATGACCCTGTTCACCCACTGACTCCAGCTTCTCAATTTTCCAGGTGTGCAGGATCAGTTTGTGGTTATATTGTGGGCCTTTCCACACTGCACTGTTATAGTGCAATTATTCCACTTTCAACATCCCATGGAATTCTGGGGTTTGTAGTTTACTGAGGCCAAAGAGCTCTCTGGCTGAGAATTCTGAATACCCTTCCCTAAACTGCAAACCCCAGGATTCCAGAGGATGTTGACAGTGGAATAATCGCGCTATAAGGGTGTAGTGCGGGAATGGCCATAGCATGAAGGATTCTGCTGTTCTCTCTTGCCCAACCTGTCCATTCTAAGGTGCATCCAGGCACTTTTTGTAGCCCACCACAGGCCATCTTCTAACCCCCATCTCCATCTCCATCTGAACAATCATAGCTCCAGCTGCCAGCCTTCGCCTGCTTCCTCGGGTGGGACTTGCAAGAGCAGCCTTCCCAAACCTGCTGCTCTCCAGATGCATTGAACTCCACACTTGTCATTTCCACCCAAAACGACCCAGCAAGAGGAGGAGGATGCTATGCAAAAGAGCCAGGTGTGCGCTTACCTGCCATCAGCATAAAAACTACATGTGCCACAGGAAATCTATGATTAAGTCCTCCAACATTAGTCTAAAAGCAAACACAGAGTGGAAGGAGGTGAGTTCCAGGGGCCCATGCAGACTGCAGGACACGCTTTCCCCACCAGGATTTCCCCAGAAATCCAGCCACCCAACAAAGACCTTTCCTTGCTTGGGCCCAGTGCCCTGTTCTATGCCTTCCTCTCCACTCGGCTACAGCTGCAGGGGTAATATTAGTGCTGACCTTTCTGTCAAGGCTGCTTGGCTCCTTTTGGAAAGACTCCCCGGATTGTTTTGCCTCTGGCTCAGCGGCTGCTGTGAACGACAGTCCCAAGCATGAAACTTGACCCTGGGGGGAAATCCTACTTGCTTTCTGCCGGGCCAGTAATGACACGGCAGATCCCCCAACGCCATGTCTCCTACTAGAGAAGACCAAGCAACAATGGAAGAAAAACCAGCCAAAATCCCAGGTAGGGACATGTCCAAGTGGACAGCAACAAGGCTGATTGCTGGAGATCTCGGGAAAAGTGTTGGTGCTGGGTAGGGGGAACTAGTTGCTTTACAAATGGACAAGAGGTTCCTTTATCAGGGCCAGCCCTCCCATTAGATAAGATGAGGCAGCTGCTTCAGGCAGCAGATCTGGAGCATTGGTCAGGGCAGAAATTCCTAGTTATTTACTAAGTTATTTACTTTACTGTTACTGTATTTTTAGTGCCAAAGATAGGGAGAGAAACACTTATAGGGTATTCTGCCTCTTTTGCCAAAAACAACGTGTCTGGCTTTGGATGCTGTGCGCCTTCATGTGGGTGGTGCCATCTGGTGCTCTGCCTCAGATAGCAAAATGTCTGTGGCCATCCCTTTCCCTAATATTTCATTGCTTAAAGACTCTCATGGTGTTGCAAGCCTGTAGCGGCCCAGTCATTTCTAGTGTGAGAAGCAACTGGGAGCTTTGAACTCTGATGGAAGATGTCTTATTCCTGGTCTTACAGGCTCTTTCCTTTCCTGTTTTCTTCTGTCTCTTGTTAATTTGAGTTAAAGCCCTTACTGTGTCCTTGAACTACCTAAGGTATATTGTATTTCCTGTCCCAGCATACTAGCTGGAGATAGCAAGCTGAAGATTGCTGGCAAGGGAGACCTGCTGGAAGGATACAGACACATGGGCTGCGCATGTGCAAAGGATTTACTATACCACATTGCACAAAACACAGCTTGTGTGTTGGTCTCCTATGTTCAGTGTAGTCATTGAAACCTGAGGCATTTCAAATCCAAGCTGTGCTTTCTGCAGCTTTGGTGTACAGAGTCTACTAGAGCATGAACATCAAAACTTCTAGGACTGCCAGACTGAAAACTGGAGGGGCTCCTGTATCTTTAATGGTTGTTGTGGAAGAGAGAATTGCTTATCATACAAACAAGTAACAATAGCTACTGAAATTCCCTCTGCTACACAACCATTAAAGGTACAGGAGCCCTCTCCAGTTTTCAGTCTGGCAACCCTAACCACAATTTATTGGCTGCTAGCATCAGAGTTGGTCCAAACTTCCCGAGGCAAAGCATCAGAATGGTACAGACTTCACTCCCCTAAACCAAGTGTTCAGTGCCTAAGGCTAGTCAAATAATTTTGTCATGGGAGGCAGAAAATTCCACAAAAACTCCTAACTACTGTTCCTGGCAGTAAAAACTGCCCCCATATTTTGATATCCTATAATCTGATCACTCATTCTTTCGACACTTCCAAATTGAGGACAGTTCCATTACTTTAGTGAGGGTTCTATTCTTTCATTAGTTCCTGCCTACGGAGGCTCTCTTGGAAATGCTTACACATGCATGTTGCTTGCAAAGTGAACTGAGAGAGGAGAAAAGGTCTAAGCCAGCTGAGAGACTTTGCAAGCAGTGCGCATGCAGTCGGTAAGAAGTGAGCCTCCGGAAGTCCTTCATGCTCCCTACAGTACATTACATGCATTTTGCTTTTCAACCAATTCCATTTTCTGACAGTGCTCCAGTCTTAACCTGCCTTTTCTGTCACCCCAGATATGCTTCCCAAGGCAAGTATAGTCAGCCCTCCACATTTACGGGTTTCACTTTTGTGGGTTTGATTATTCACGGATTATTTGCTGTCATCTCTGCTGCCTCCCTATGGCCTTTTTAACAGGGACTGCAGGCCTCATGAGACTGAGAAAGTGTGGATGAGGTTTGTAAGTCCCTCTTCATTATGGTGTGGGGCAGCAGCGAAGGTGGCAGTAAGTCCCACCAGCCACCCACTTCTGCCTTGTGAAGGAGCCCTGGTGCCACAAAGGAATCAACAGTGGTTGAATAGGGTGATCATACTTTTTTTGTGTGTTAAATATGGTTTGGGAGGGCCTAGAGTTATTCATAGTTTTTCCACTTTCATGAGGGTCCTGTGCCCCTAACCCTAGCCAATGTGGAGGGATAACTGTATTTCATTCTGCCTAATGGGAGGACCAGGCCTGGATATTGGAATGTATATGCTCCCTCCCAAAGAGAGGTGAATGAGTGATTCTAATTTTTAAAAAATTAATATAAAATATCCCCTTAAACACAATCAAAATGCAATAAAGTAGGTGAAACCATAATATTTAAATACACATATACCCTCCAATTTGTTGTCCCACTTTTTCTGCTGCTTTTAAAGTGTCATGATTTCTCTCTTCTTCTCCCACATTCCCCTTTGTGCTCAGCTTATTTATGTTGTTGCAGATTCACTTTGAAGTGCAAAAGTAGACTGACCTCAATTAACTCAGCCAGGAGAGCGGAATGGCAGGCACCTTTTCTTTCCCAGGAGGATCGGGCAAAAGCAAACTGCTGCAGTCTCTCTTAGATTGTCTGTTTTCCCTTATGAACAATTTTGGACATCCTGACACTTTGATATTGCTTAGCAACATGTGCCACAGTTTTTACCCATCAAAATGTTGACAGGTATTTCATTCAAATATAGATAGATAGATAGATAGATAGATAGATAGATAGATAGATAGATAGATCAGACAGACAGACAGACAGACACATAGATAGATATAGATTATAGATATAGTGAGAGAGAGGGAGGAGGGAGGACTATATTGAGATAGTGATAGATAGATAGACAGACAGATCTCAATACAGTCCTCTACCAATTTACTCCAACTCCCAAAAGCATATCTAAAGGTTCAGTCTCAACCTCAGCTTTGTGGTTGCTCTACTGAATTCAGTTGCAACTTTGCCAATTTTACTCTTCCAGGTAGCCAAAATAATTCCCTGTGAACATCTAGAACTAGATGCTATTTTCGCCCTAGATGGTATATTCTTTGTAGGGTCCAACCTACAATTTTGTGCAATTATCCTACACAAACCTTAGTTGGTTTACCACACTTCTCTAGTGCTCTCTGGTCTTTATTCCTGATGTGCCTGTTCTGTGACTTTTTTTTTTGCCCTGGGCTTCTTCCTTTGCTTCTTATGGTGATGTCAACTGGAATTCAAACCAAGTATTTTAAAACCTGGATCTTTACAGATCACATTTTTAAATATGTCAAAAGAAAAGAGTAGCGCAGAGAGAGAGAGAGAGAGAGAGAGCACCATTGTAATGGTTTATTGCAGTACTCTCTTTTTTTTAGGTTGGTCTGGAAATTTTGCAAAATGTAATGGCACTCAAATGGCATATGCTATAGAAAGGCTCTTGCAAGCTGCTCTCCTTTTGCAAAGCTTTATTTTGTTTATTGTTTTAAGAGACAGCAGCAAAGTAGCATACCAAAGGCAATTAAAGCAAAACCTCTGCTAGATAACTATAATCCCTATATTATTTAAATTTATTGATTACACTTATATAGCACTTTTTACTTTATGGGGTCCAGTCAACATTTTAGCTTTACAACAAGCCTGAGAGGTATGGAGAGAAAATTGAGAGACTGAGTACAGCTTTAGATCATCCAGCGAGTTTCAGGGCTCAAGGAGGAAGTGAATTGGGATCTCCTCTAAGTGCCAGTCCAGAACTCTAACCACTACACAACACAGCCTCTTATCCACTTAAGGCAAGCTGCAAATGTATACAGTAGGCCCTCCACATTCGCGAGGGATAGGGACTCAAATCCCTCGCGAATGTCAAATAATTGCAAATAGGGTGCTCCCCCTACAGACTTCTGCCCAGCCAGTGCACCCACCCAGGCGGGGGCAGAGAGGAAGGGAACTGGTGATCAGCCTCCCTGGTCCTTCATGCTGCCCGTGTGGGCTGCACCTGTACCCATGGCAGCAGAGGGCAGCACGAGGAACACAGGGAACCCGCAATCGGCTTCCCTGGGCCTTTGTGTCGGCCATGCCCATACCCACAGTGGCGGTGGGGCAGGGCAGGGCAGGGAGCCAGCAATTGGCCTCCCTGGGCCTTCGTGCCGCCCACACAGGGCATGCCCGCACCAGGAGCAAGGAAAATGGGAGGACAGGTGGGGTGGGAATAGAGTGGAAGTGGGAGAATGGGGGGCAAACAGGCACCTCGCGAATAATCAGATTTGTGAAAGTGAAACCCCCGAATGTGGAGGGAGAACTGTAGCTACCTCCTTTGAAAACTACAGCTCAGAATTCCCCACAATGCCCTCTAGTGTCAGCCTGCAGCACTGAGGCTTCTTCTCCCCAACAATCCTGCCAAATGGAAAGTTGAGCCCTCAGAGAACCTCACCATGAACTAAAAACAGTTCACTTTAAGCCATGACTGGGCACTCTGGCATATGCACACCTGGACAGAGTGTACAGGCTGGTATCTCTGATGTGGATTCCAATATTGATTCAAGGGCATTCCTCCCACCACCCTGTTCTCAAGCCCGAGCAAGCCCTGAACTTCTATCTCACAAAATCAAGAAGAGAATCAATAGCAAACCACTATCAAATGATCTACAACCAGGGATGTGAAAATCCATCAATTTCTCTTCCTCCCCCATTGCTTTTTTAAAACTTTCAAATTCTCTCCATTTTATCCCTTCTTCGGAAAACAAACTGAAATGAAATTTTCATCTATAAAGAAAGAAAGAAAGAAAGTGAGTGGAAGGAAGGAAGGAAGGAAGGAAGGAAGGAAGGAAGGAAGGAAGGAAGGAAGGAAGGGAAAAATTCTAGCTCTCAAGGGACAGAGTGGAAATTTAGAAATTTGTCAAATAATTAATAACATGTGAAAACGGGCCCATTGTCATACACTGATCTAGCTGCAGCATTTGGGGCCTGAAGCATGAGATACATAGCTGCATCAGCTGGCCCCTCTGTAGCTAAAAGATCCAGCAGTTCTGGTTCTGAAAGCAAACTCCCATATCCTACATCAGAGCTGGACAAGTGTTCATCCTCCAGATGTTGCAATGAAGCTCCCAATATCCCTCATTACTAGTTGTGCTAACTAGGGCTGGTGGGAGGGGCAGTCCAACAACATAGGGAGGGCAACACACAACACTCATCTTACACGTTATCAGTTCAAAACAGACCCTGGAAAAATTACATTTTTGGACCACAGCTCCCAGAACCCTCCAGCCAGCAATGTTTCAGAATCTTGCAGCCAGTAATGTTTTCAGCTTCTGGTACAGAACTGGCTAGATCAGCAAAGCAGGGAAAAGCATGGGGACTTTCCATTTCTAAGTGTCACCAGTTCCCTGCCTCAGCAGTGCCCAAAAGACAAAAGGCAGGGGGGTACTTTCTCTCCTGAATAGCAAGGTGTGTTTGAACAGAAGACGTTTTATCTGCAAGTGATCTGCAGTGTACACAGAGGTGGGAGTTCAACGGCCACCCTGTCCTATGCTGAACCTCTCTTAACTTGCATACGCAAACACATGACAAGCTGTAACCAGGAGCCTCCCTTGGGAAGAGCCAGACAGTCCAGTTTGGCAGAATAGGACGGCAAGCAGGCAGGATGTCTGCAGGAGAGTTTGGGGAGCTCACTCAGACTCCCCTACAGAAAGTATGGATTCCCCGGACCAGCAAGCGCCTGCACCAACGTAGGGGATGTGAGTTGGAGCTGTTCTTCTGCTGCTCAAGATGCTGGGGGTGGGGGTGTTTCCCAGTGCAGAAAGCCAGAAGGTCCTCAATCAGGCCAAAAGGACTGGACAGCCCAGGGAATTTTTCCCATGAGAGAAATTTGAACATGACCATCCCTGTCAATTGAGCCCCAAGTCATTCTCAACACAGGAAGTCTTCAATTTAGATCTGATCCATGGCTGCAAGGAAAAACAGAGTGATGGGGAAAATGACTTTTCTGTACCACAACTTCCCCCTTCTGCAACATCTTGTGCAGGGAGGAGACCCTCTCTGTTTCTTCCTTGGTTCTCCTCCTTCAGCTAAAAAGTTTGCTAGGCAAATAACAACTGCCTGTAGCACAATCTATACTGGATTTAATTATTTTTGAGTTGCTTTGAGTCCCATTATTGAGAAAAATACTGGGTATAAATAAAGTCATTGTCATCCTCATGTCCCCCAAGGTCTGATTTTGCTCAAAAATTTCTGTTTGTTCTTGGACTTATAGGTTCTGTCACTAAGCCAGAGGAAGGTGAAATGTTTCTGTAAGGCCTTGGTTGTTGCACTGCAACTCCAGTTGCACTCAATTTTTTTCCCCAGATACTGCTTTCCAAAATGCCTCCCCAACCCTAAATTAAAAACAGCTTCTACTCTCTTGTTCCCCTTTCTACAGCTTCTGTGCCACAGTTCACCAATTCGCCAACCATGGTGATCATGGTGGGGTTGCCGGCTCGTGGAAAAACCTACATCTCCAAAAAGCTCACCCGTTACCTCAACTGGATTGGCATCCCTACAAAAGGTAATACGGGAGAAGGAATTCCTTCTGGGAGGGTGGAACTCTAGACTGGGGCAGGGGGCAGAGGGCAGGGAATCTCTGGGACAGATGTTGAGGTGACCCCCTGCCAAAGAATCTAGGCCATTCTAGTCTTCATCTTTCCCAGTGTTCAATGTCGGGCAGTATCGTCGCGAAGCCGTCCAGACCTACAAGAACTATGAGTTTTTCAGACCTGACAACGAGGAGGCTATGAAGATTCGGAGGTGAGGAACTGATCTAGAATGGAGGAGTATGGTGGAGAAATTTCAAACATAGCTTCACACCAAGGAAGGCAGATCTAGCAGTTATCTTGCAGTCCAAAAGTAGGCAGAAAATAGGTTTGGATTTACTGGTGGATCCCTGGGCAATTTGCAATAGATTGGCAGGGGTTTCTGACCTTCATTTATTTAACAAGCGCAAATAACAAAATATAAATCTCTCTCTCTCTCTCTCTCCCTCCCTCTCCCTCACACACACACACACACACACAGTGGAATCCCTAGCATTTCCAGTTAGGACAGGGGAAGATTATTCTGTAACAAAAACCCTGCAGAGATAGTTCCAGTCATTGTGGACAACACAGAGCTAGATGGACAAATGATCTGTCTTGGTCAGTGGAAGCTTCCTTTGTGCCATTGAGAAAGTGTTGGACACACAGAAAAAAGCAATTTTGAAAAAGAAATCCTCGCCATCTCAGGATTTGCCCACTAGGAAGATGGAAATGTAGATAATTCAACTGTAATATCATTGCTAGCCCTGGAAGTCCTCAGTTTAGACATTGCCCATGGTTCTAGAGCACCAAATGTTTGAATTTCATAACTTTAGGGAGCTTTGTTCTGATGGGAAGCGTAGACAGAACTTGTAGCAGTTGCTTTTTTGGACTACAGCTCCCAGAAAACTTCATCCAGCACAACCAATGGCCTTGCCAGCTGGAAGCTTGTGAGAACTGTAGTAAAAAAAAAAAATTTCCCCCAAGATCTGAATACAGGATATCAGCTTCTAGCATTAGTATTCAAGACAGTTGTCCTAGAAAATGTATGTGTAGATAATCATGCATCACAACTGCTTATTCTATTATTTTGTGTGGTATGATATGCACCAGAATATACACAGAATATACACATGACTGTCTGCATACAAGTTTTGTTGTTGTTGTTTTCATAGTTGGTGGTCCTTGTGCTTCTACTTATGTTTAATGTTTTTTTTAAACTGCAGTGACCTAGAAATCTGCCCATCAACTAATAATTAAACCAAAGATGATATAGTCTGGCCACCTGCACATAGTTTATTTACAGCTGAATCCTATTACTGCCTGTTGTTCTTGTGTGTCCTCAAGTTGTTTCCAATTTATGTGACCCTAAAGTGAACGTATGGCTATTTCTGCACTAGACTTTTATAGCGTATTATTCCACTTTCAGCATCCTATGGAATCCTGGGGTTTGCAGAAACTGCAAACCCCAGAATTCCATTGGATGTTGAAAGTGGAATAACAGCGCTATAAAAGTCTAGTGTGGAAAAGGCTTATGATGAGGCTTTCTGAGAGTGAGGTCATCCAGTGGGTTTCTATGCCTGAATGGGGAATCGAACCCTAGACTCCAAGACTGGAGTCTAATACTCAAACCACTACACGATTTTCACTCTCTAATAAATCCCAGTAGGACATATTCCTAGGTAAATGTATAAAACCAGTGGGTGTGGTGGTCTGAGCACTGGACCATGACTCCAGGTTCAAACCCCTGCTCAGGGAAACCCACTGCGTGAACTTAGGCAAGTCACAGCATAATTCGTCCAACCCACTTCCCCCTGCTGTCATTCTAAAACAACAGAAAGCTCCTTTAAAATATAAAAACAAAGGGAACCATTAAAAATAAAAACTGCAACTTATAATGAGCGCACGGTACTTTGAACTCTACATACCAGATAATGATTTTGGCACTGATGATCTTGAGCTGTGGTGAAAGAGGATATCACAGAAACAGCCAATGACAATGGCTTGCTATGAACTTGGCTACACTTCAGATTGATGTTTAACCTCCCCAGAAAGTATAACGTGCCTGTTGCTTACTACAGTAATGGTCCCACCACAAGCCATCAGCTGTTGGTCTGCTTCCAGTTTCCTGGAGTGAAAGAAACTGTTATAGCCAATGGGCACATTAGGGGGAAAAATCCTCCCCCCCACAAAATCAGATAGCCTGAATGCATTGGTTTACTAAAAGTATCTGTCTTTTTCCCCTCTCTAAGAAATTGTGACAGTGGTTACTTCTAATGGTTTCAGTTCACTTTCATTCTTCAGTCAATTGCAGATTAAAAGAGCTTTGTAGATCGTCTCCAGACAGAAGTTGCTTTAACCTACAAAACATGCACCCAGCTTCCTACACCAACATTAGTCATCTCTTTCACACAGATGGCTTTAAAGAGATAAATTCCCCGCCCAACTCTCCAGCAGTTTACAGAAGCTTCTTTACTTTCCTTTGGCCAGCAGAGATGATATAGTCATCCCTCCACATTTGCTAGGGTTAGGGGCACAGGACCCCCATGAAAGTGGAAAAAAAAGTGAAGAACTCTAGGCCCTCCCAAACCATATTTGACACACAAAAAAGTATGATCACCCTATTCAACCCACTGTGGATTCTTTTGAGGCATCAGGGCTCCTTCATAAGGCAGAAGTGGGTGGCAGCTTCACTGCTGCCCCACACCATTTTTAAGATGGACTTACAAGCCTTGTTCATAGTTTCTCATTCTCACAAGGCTTGCAGTCCCTATTAAAAATGGCATAGAGAGGCAGCAAAGATGACAGCAGATAATCCATGAATAATCAAATATGCAAAAGTGAAATCCACAAATGTGGAAAACTGACTGTATAAGTGGCTAAAAGAATGTTAATTTAAACTGTGAAGGTCTATATCTTTTTTTTTTTCTGAAAAAACAGCAGGTTTCTCATACTTAGGCTCATGACTGCAAGATAGGTGGACTAGATTATACAGAGAGCCACTGCGATGCTCTCAATCCCATCACCTTCAGAGGCATGCTTGGTGGGGACACAGGAGAGAGCCTGTGGAACTTTCTCCCACAGGAAATCTGGTTGGGCCCCTCCTTGTTCTCTTTCCACCAGCAGGTGAAGACTTTTTTTTATTCAGGCAGGCCTCTGAGATTTAAATTATGCCGCAGCAGTGTCTGTGAAGTGGGCTGCTGTATTTCTTATTTGTAATTATTTTTTAAATGGGATTTTAGCTGTTTTTATCCATGGTTGTTTAATTGTTTTTTATTGTAAAGTAAGCTTGTAATTTTATCTTGTTTTAAATTACTGTAAGCCCCCTTGGATTCCACCAAAATAAAAATAAAATAAAATAAAATAAAATAGAAGTGATTAGAATAGTGATTTCGGCCAATCACTCTCTCTCAGCCTCACCTACTGAATAGAATTTTTGTTAACATAAAGCAGAAAAAAGGAGTTATGTATGCCACCCTGAACTCATTGGAGGAAAAGCAAGAGTATAAATTATAACAGCAATAAAATGGATGCGTAGATAATGATGACAATAACAAAATACTGTAGCTTTGTGACTTGAGGAGGTGCATCCACAGGAAACAATGACAGCAGTTTGATTCCACTTTTACTGCCATTGGTACATGTTACAGAATTCCAAGATTTGTAGTTTAGTGAGGAATTTAGGATTCTTTAGTGCAGTGGTACTTAAACTTTTCTTTCCTGGGGAATCCCTGTAAATATAACTTGTTGCCAAAGACCTCCAAGACTTAACTCAAGATTTAAATATTTAAATTTAGATGTAAATAGTCAAAAATTTATTTAAATAGTAAAAGATTGATTGACTGATTGATTGATTGATTGATTGATTAAAGGCTTCTGAGGAGTAAGGCCATTTCTGCACTAGACTGTTATAGCACGATTATAGCCGGCCAGCCCCTCCCTAAACTGCAAACCCTAGGATTCCATAGGATGTTGAAAGCACAATAATTGTGCTATAACAGTCTAGTGCAGAAATAACCTAAGATTCAAATCCCTGCTCAGACACCGGTTAACCTGTTGGTCCCAGACTTCAGGTTAACAACCACTCTTTGAGTGCATTCTCCTAAACTACAGCATTTCAGTTTTCCAACTGAGAGTTCCAAGTGCCTCAGAAAACTACAGATCTGAGGATTTTATAGAATGGAGCTATAGCAGACAAAGTAGAATCAAAGTGCTATAATTATGTAGTATGGATAGACTCCTGGGTGACAGCAATCAAAGGTCTCATCCCACTCGTCCAGACCCCTTCTGTATACAGCAGACAGCCACAGTTCAGACACAAAAACTTACCTTGCCTTTGAACCTGACCGTCACAGCTTCTAGCAGGCTTCCAAGTTAGAAGCCAGAAGCAAGACTGTGCCAAAATGCTTCTCGTAAGCTTTGGTGGTGTGGTTTTGTATCCTCACCCTATTTGCCATCCTTCTGAATTATCATTTTAAACACTGTTTTTAATGGCAAAACTAAATGTGCAAAGGCCTACTCACATAACACAGAAGCTGTTGTTGAAATGTGTACTGAGGACATCCAAGAAGAAGCAATTTAAAAAGAGCCAAGATTTTTTAAAAACTATAAATACCGCAAGACCAGATGGAATAACATGGCTTAGTACTTAATTTCCAGGTGGAAATGCACCACGGCAGCAAGGAGAAAGGAAAGACACAAGGAGGAACCACCTGGGCCTAGAATTTAGTACAGCGTCGGCTTTGATGCCTGCCTCTAGGGTGCGGGTGTGAGTGTGCATACCTATCTGTCAAGTGCTGAGTACCTGAGACCTTGCAGGATGTGGTCCCTGCTGATGGAAATACCTCAGAGAATGTGGAGCCAAGGAGGCAGGCAGCGGTTTGCAGTGAAGTTGACAGTACTGGCCCTGTCATTAGCCGAAGGTGACCACCTCAGGCAGTTGATGTTGACTGCATCATTGGCTAGCAGCTTCCCAGTTGTTCCTCCTAGACCTCCCAGCTATTCCCATCTGTTGGAGAATAGTACTGTGCATGCTCTACAACTTGTCCTGCCTTCCCAAAATGGCACAGCGTCATACCACATGCACTGAAGAGAGTTTTCAACAGTTGCCTTCTGCACAGGGGATACAGAAGGGACATTATCTTGTCCTTCCCTTCAGGAAGCAAAACATCTTAGGCTATCCCTGCCACCTGAACCAAAACCAAGGTCATGATTCATATGCCTGAGGTAAGGCAGGATGCAGTTGGCCTGCCTAGGCCCGAGACCAGACAGATAAGACACACACACACACCAGGCTTATCAGCTGGGTTGCAAAGAAGTCAGGCTCAGGAACAACATGGTGGGACAACTTAACTGCTTGCCTTAGTATTCTGAATTCCCTGACTAAGATTGGTGCCAGCTTTTCGGGAGGACTTTGAGTAACCAAGTATTCAGGGGCGGCCAAGATGGATATGAATGCAGAAGCTACCATCCCTTCCTATGTCCCCATGAAAAGAAGAAAAACTTCCCAGAATCCTTAGCTTAGAAGTACAGATGGCATGGCTGCCTTGGAAAGTGATAGAATCACCTTCCTTGGAAGTTTGTAAGCTGAATGGCCACCTCTCCAGTGCTGTAGCAACAGATTTCTTGCATCAGTAGGGTATTGCAACTGATTAGCTCTAATGCTCCTTTTAAAATTATAAACATATGAGTGGTTGCCAATAAAAAGAATAGTCAGAGGAAAATTTGGAAGCAGTCTTTACACGAATGCAACAGGAGACAATGCTTCTGATTAGATCCAGTTTTCTCACATATGTTGATATAACAATTTCCTCCAGGATTAGGGGGCCTTCAGCCCCTTTACATAATGTCAAATTCAAGCTCTCATCAGCCTAGTTAAGGAGAGGAATGATGTATCCCCATTTTTCACCTATGCTGATTCCAACAAATTCTTGCAGGGGCTATCCATATTGTTCCAAGAGGACAGGACGTTCTGAACAGCAATGTCTATTGCTTCCTGAAATGCCTGCAGTTCCCTCTGTGTGGTACCAGAAGGTTATGGTGGCTGGTTAGATTGTTGAGCTGCCCAACACCCATGTTATTTAGTGGAACATTTGCTTCATACACAGGGCAAGGTGACTTGGGCAAACACAACATCCAAAGCTGCATTCACTGGGTCCCAACTGTTTTTACTGTACTTTGAACAGGGCACACATAAACTTCCTGTCTGTCTCCATAATTTACCAGAACTATCACTCCAAATTCAGATGCTAGAATCTAGTATTCAGAGATGTTTAGACTTTATTTTGAAAGGATATTTGTAGCCTTTAAGCCAGTCAAGACAGGTCTGACAGTGTGTGAGCAGCGCCTGGTGAAATGACAAAAGATACAGTGAATTAACTAAGGTTAATTTCTAACAAGGAACAAGGGCCTAACAGAAGCAGGATATGGTTGTTTGCATTAATGTATACATTCTATCGTTTATGAGAGTCAGCATGATATAGTGGTTTGAACATTGTACTATGATTCTGGAGACCAAGGTTCAAATCCCTACTTGGCCAAAGAAACCTGCTGGATGACCTTGAGTAACTCACATTCTCTCAGCCTCAGAAGAAAGCAAAGACAAACCCTTTGGAACAAATCTTGCAAAAAAAATGCTGTGACAGGTTCACCTTATGTTGCTGTAAGTCAGAAATGACTTGAAGACACACAAAAACAGATTATTCTGTTTAAACGAATGGCACAATTTTTTATATTGATCACAAAGTATATTGGAGGCCTGCTAATTAAATCTCATTTTTAAGTAAATTTCAGCCCATTTGCAGCTTATTTTAAGACATCCTGAATGATGTTACCATCAGTCTCCACCCATGGGAGGAGAAAATAAGTAAAAGCGCTAGCTTGTTATTAATGTACAGGGCATGACTTAGTAACAGGAAGGTTCCCTGTTCAAATTCTACTTGTATGAGAGGTCAGGAGTGTAATCATGTGTCCCCCCAGAGGTTGATGGGCTTAAATCCTAGGAACAGGTCACAGTGAGGCTTGCTGGTCACTGCAATCTAACATCAGCCACTCTTTGCCCACCTCTGTGCTAGATGGCCTTCTGCAAGTCTTCATTTGGCTGTATTAAAGATGGCTGAGATCATACATGCAAACTCTCTAAAGCAGAAATGGGTGAAATGCAGCCTGGAGAAGGGACCACATGCAGTTCTCCACAGCTATTTTTTGATTCCCCCCACCAGACACCTGAAACTGCCATTTTTCTGGGTGGGAAATTTCTAAGGAAGGTAAGTTGCCTCTTCCTGGAAGTTTCCATGAGAAGTGATTCACTCTTTTTGCTGGAGGACAAACACACATCTGGCCAATTCCATCCTCACCCCCATTTTTGGACACTTTTGGCAGTTTGTGTGACTTGAAGGGTCCCAGAGGCAGGACCCTGGATCTGCCCATCCCTGCTCTGCAACATCTTTTTCCCAAGCAGGTGCCCTCCACATGTGAGGGACTACCAACCGCATCATCCCAAGACAGCAATTACTACTCTAAAGTACTACATTATAATAACAACAACAATGAGATTTCTTTCTCAGTTCCCTATCACCACTGGCATTACTTAATGAGATTGGTAAAGGATTATATAACATCTCCTCTTATTCTCCAACAGGCAGTGCGCCCTGGCAGCTCTTCGGGATGTCAGAACTTACCTAAGTTTGGAAGAGGGGCAAGTTGCAGTAAGAGGGCAAAGGCTTTATAAAGATTTTGCATATTATTATTGTTTTGCCTCAAAACACAGTCAGCCCCCTTCTCTGTCTTTTTCTCAGGTTTTTGATGCCACTAACACCACTCGGGAACGTCGTGCCCTCATCCTCCAGTTTGCCAAGGAAAACGGCTACAAAGTAAGTGACAAAATAAATAGTCCCTAGACAGAGCAGTGCAATTTCTTTGCCAGAAGCTCTGCATGTGGGAATCTCAGAATCTCAACACAGAATGAATTAAGCAAACTGGAAAGGAATGGGTATTCCCTGGTTTTGCATGCCATTGCTCATTCTCATTACAGCTTTCACACATTACGCTGTAGTTCTAAAGAAAACTGTGATTTTGTTTGTTGAAAGAGTAGGATTAGGAAAGGAAGTGGGATGGCGAAAAGACAACATACTGCCCCTGTCTCAGTAAATACTGGAGTTTTTACAGCTGTTATTTAATCACTGTGCATACAGTATGGATACCAAGCACAGTAACTACTTTGAACCAAGCAATGGCGGCTGGCATTCTACAACACTTTCAACTTCCATGAGATATCACTTTCTTGTAACAGGTCTTCTTCATTGAATCTATCTGCGATGACCCAGACATCATCCAGGAGAATATTACGGTAAGGGCTCTCCTTTCTTTTGCCCCAGATCGACCTCCTTCATAGTGCTTAATTTTAACACCAGACATCCATCCTGTCTGGAAGCTGCACTCTATTTAGTTTACGTCCCTTCCTTCAATCCCAGATTGGGTCAGTGAGAAAACAGACTTGTTATAGCTTCCTCGGCGGCCAGGGAAATATGCTCTGCCCAATCAGTCGCATTACGAGATCCACGGAGGTGCTTTACTATCAGAATTGGGCTAAGCACAACTTCCAAGGCCTGCTACACTTCTGACTGAAGAACAGTGTCACTGTCCTTCCTTCAGCTAATCCTAATAGGGAGCCAGGCAGCCTGGCTGTTTGTAGCCTTTTTCTCTCACTTTCTTATCTAACCTGTACCCCCTCACAGCAAGTGAAACTAAGCAGCCCAGACTATAAAGACTGCAACCGTGATGAAGTTGTGGAGGATTTTCTCAAGAGGATTGAATGTTACCAGAAAACCTACGAGCCACTCGATGACGAGTTGGATAGGTAAGAAAATAGTTCATCCTGCTCTTAGGTAACACCTGTCTGGCAAAAGAATGGAGAGCACAACTGCTTGCCATTGAACGTGAGCACCAAAGAGTGAACATTTCAGCATTTTTTTAACTTTATTTTTAAAAAAAGGCTGACATCCTAGTTCTAAGCTCATAAGCAGGATTTGCAATCTTGTAACTTTGGGGGTTCACGCTTGCAGTAATTAATAAAAGAACATGAACACACACATACACACCCATTCCATCTTTTCAGACAGGCAGCACCCCAGACAAAAGATTTCTGAAGCACTGTAGATCTGGGTGCTAGGAAATGAGAACTGCAGTGCTCTTCCAGTGAAAAGGGTGGATTAATTAATGACAATCAGTTGTGGCAAGACAGGGGCACTTTCCATACCTTACTTTTTTTCGGCGTTGGGGTGCGGGGATCGCGCAAGCAGCCTCCAACGAGAGGCTCTTGCGTCCCCGCTGCTTCAGCTCCACATGAGCTGCCTGCTCCCAAGCAAGTAGCGCAACAGCCCCGCCTCTTCCTTCCGCAGCGCAGCCTGGGAGTTTCCCAGGCTGCGCTGGGGCAGGAAGCACAACTGCAACAGCTCCAGAGGTTCTGCACACACAGCAAGTGCACATGGGGCCCTGGAGCAATGTGCCATTGCATACCATTTTCGGCTGAAAGCCTAAAATGAAAAAGTGCGCGAGCGGCACCTGCCCTACCCTAGAATGTCGTGTGATTGTGAGTGCGTCGTGCAGATTGCTCCTCACAATCGTGCGACACTCCAGGCGCCCTTTCGCATGGCAAATGCCATGCGAAAGAGTCTCTCCAGCTGCCTATTCTCAATGCGCCTCATCATTCAGATATAATTTGCCAGAGCCCTAGTGCGGAGCTCCTCAGAAACCATTCAATTGAAGTGCTGTCTGGCTGAAAAGATAGGGTTTAGGGGGAGTGGCATTGTACAGTGACAAAGCTCTTGTTACATCTGACAATGCAGGGTCTTGGCCCTCATCTCTAGGCCTCTCTAAATGAAAGACATCTGAAAAACATTGCAAGAGTTTTCTAAGCAAAAAACCTGAATGGGTCTCTAAAAGATTTCTTTCCAGTTTTTTCACCATGGCTTCCATTATCTCTTTGTGATGTTTTCTTACTGTGTGTATGTGTACTTTCAAGTTGCTTGTCGACCTATGGCAACCTCGTGAATTTCATAGGGTTTTCTTAGGCAAGGGATACTCAGAAGTGGTTTTACCAGTTCCTTCCCATAAAATATACCCTACAGCACCTGGTATTCATTGGCAGCCTCCCATCCAAGTATGGACCAAGGCTGACCCAGCTTAGCTTTCAAGATCAGATGAGATCTGGTGCCTTTAGAGGAGGCAAGGAATATGCTTGATATGCATGGCCTATTTCTCTCCACAGTAACAAAAGCAACAACAACAACAAAAAAGGCAGGTATTGGTAAGGAATCACACCAGAGGTGCCAAAAAAACCAAATGAGATTGTATGAACAGAATAATGTACAGTTCTCCCTCCACATTTGTGGCTTTCACTTTCACTAATTTGATTATTCATAGGGTGCCTGCCCCCCCATTCTTCCCTCCCCCATTCCCACTCCGCTTGCACCTCCCATTCTTCCTGTCCCCAGGGCAGGCCTTCCCCCGCGCTGGCGGCAAGAAGGTCCAGGGGCAGGGCGGTCACCAGTTCCCCGTGCTCTTCTCACCTTTCCTGCCTCTGGGGGGATAACAACCATTTCAATCAAAATGGTCTTCTTCAAAGGATAGAGAATATTAGCAGCAACCAGTTGTGAGAGCAACTCTTTCTCTCAGTAATATGTACATGTTCCCTAATCGCTTAACAAGAGCAGTATTCTGACATAATCAATGCTGTTACGTGAATAACACAATGACAGAATAACAAAAACATCTGACAACAGAGGGATCAAGGGACATTATAAACGTGGACGTCGTATCTATTGTCCACAATCCCTACAGCTTCAGGAATTTGTATACCCTAGGTTGGACGATACTTTACACTGAAATGTTTTTCTAACTGCAACAGTTCTAATGTGGCCTACGAGTTATGTGTACTTGTAAATTATTATACATTGGAAAGGACACTCAAGGCCAAGATTTCAGAAGATCACAGGAAGATTAGAAATATTGTTAAGAAAACACCCCTTGTATCTCATGTTATTGAAAAGAGTAATAAATGGGAAGATTTATCTGGGTTTTTTTTTAATTCTATCATTGTATTATTCATGTAGACTTCTTGGAGGCATGGCAGCTTGCTAGTCACCTCCTCCGTGATCTCTGCAGTTGGGGAAGGGACACTCTGCACAGCAATCACCAGTCACAGGCATCTGAGACCAGTAAAAATTGCCCCTTGGGCTAAAGGGGGCTCAGAGGATCAACTAAGAGGGTCCTAGAGCCCTCTATTGATGATCAAACTGTCACATCAGTAGCAAATGATCACAGGTGGAGGGGAGAGGACCAAACTTATCAGTCTGTCTCATTGCGTGAGAAGCCTGCCTGTAAAAGGCAATGAAGAGGCATGAAACTTCTTTCTTAAACTAAAGAAAAAAATCGACTGAACTTAAGAGACGCTTTCTGATTACAACGATCAAACTAAGGCCATTTCCGCACTAGACTGTTATAGTGTTGTTATTCCACTTTCAACGTCCTATGGAATCCTGCAGTTTGCAGTTTAGGGAGGGACCTTTGTAGTAGACTGCAAACCCCAGGATTCCATAGGATGTTGAAAGCACTATAACAGTCTAGTGCAGAAATGGCCTTATACATCATACAAAAATACTCCTTTTCAGGATCAACAGTTCACAAGTAAACTGTCTTGGGATTTCTAGGGACCTTGTTTTAAGTATGCTTAGTAAAAATCAAAAAGCATAATCTGAGAAGCATTTTTAATTGAACAAATATGAATGCTCTAAAAATAAATAATGTGAAGAATAATAAAGGCTATAAATGACAGAATTTATATGAGGATGAAGAGTTGTTTACCTTTGTAGTGATAAGAATAAGGTCATTTTTGCTTTTGCTATGCTGAAAGTAGAAGCCAGATTGCTCTGTATGTGACTTTTTTGATAAAAGTTAAGGTATAGTGCTGGCTTTTATTCAAAAAAGGAATCATCCCCTTCTTTAAGTAGAGTGGTGAAAGGTGAGAGCTTAGTCCATCCTGAGAGAACCTAGGAGGAGCACCAACCCCCTCTACTCTCTCAGTGCTCCTTTGAAAAGAAGCACCAAAGAGCCACTGCCACTGTCATTTTCCCACCCAGGCATTCAAAAAGGCCAGAAGCAGCACCACGGTAGGGAGAGTAGAGGGGGCCAATTATTCTTTTAGTTTCTCCTGGGATGGACTAAGCTCTTGCCTTTCGCCACTCTAATCAGAGAAGAGAATGGCTCCTTTCTTGGCAAGAACTAAGGTACAGTACTTATACTGACGAGTGGATAAATTGACCCAGCTTTTGGGGGTCATTTTTTTGACTAAAATTTCTAGACTTATATATGAATATATACTTTAACACAAAGCATTTGTATCGCCCGTCTCCAAAATTTGAAATGCTTCACATGTATCATCGCAATGATTGCATTATAGCAGACTTATGCAAATTGAGACAAAATATAAACTTGGGTCAAACAGCAGTTTAGGTTTTCGGATGCTGATTTCCAGAATGTCTCACAGAATGGACTGTCACAGGGACCCTCCAGCCTGTAAAACCAGTTCTCTTTTCCCTTTCCCACAGTTCTCTATCCTATATCAAGATTTTTAATGTTGGCAGTCGGTACTTGGTGAACCGGGTCCAAGACCATATCCAGAGCCGCACAGTCTATTACCTGATGAACATTCATGTCACACCCCGCTCCATCTACCTCAGCCGGCATGGGGAGAGTGAACTCAACCTGCGTGGGCGCATTGGGGGTGACTCAGGACTGTCTGAGCGTGGCAAACAGGTACAAAAAGGGGGGGGGAGAAATCAAACATCTTACTAAGTAGGCCATCTGATGGTCACCTCATCAAAAGGCAAAGGACAGGAACTTTGAATTAAATGAGAATTCCCATTCTTGAAGAAGCCAGGAGGGCAGAATAAGCTTGTATGGCATAGGAGTCAGATGTAACTGCTGATTTACTCTTCTTTTACTCCAATTTCCCTAGAACTGCCCCACCTAGCAACTAGTAGCAGGAGATTACCAAGACTCCTAATGAGCCTGTCACTTCATCTTCTGCATGGCTTTCCCTCTTCAAATTCTTTCCATACATTCAAAATAGTCTAATCAGGAAGTGGTGGGAGCAGGGCCCTCTCACTTACGCCTACTGCACATAGAGATTGAGAACAGAGGAGGAAAGGCCTTGGGAGCCTTCACAGATTTGCTCTTGGTGCTGGCCAACATACAAGTTTTGTGTGTGTGTGTGTGTGTGTGTGTGTGTGCACACATACATACCCAGAAGCCAACTCTGATTGCTTTAGCGTAGGTCATCAACAAGCAACGATGGTCCAAGGCAGCACAAGGGTATTCAGGGTTATGTGACTGAGGGAATTAGGTCTTGCTCTTTCCCCAGTGTATCCAGGAGTCTCTGTTCCATCCAGAGGAAGGTCAGCTTTCAGAGAAAAACAGTCCACTCAGGGGAATGTTTGGCACAGGTCTTTTGCTGAAGTTTTCCCCAAACCTCTTCATCAAGGTAGTCAAAACTTTGCTCCTCTCTGTGGACAAAGCAGAATGGTACGCAGGTTCTTCCTGAAGCATCCTCAAAGCCTTTCTTAAGAGCCATTCAACAAAGTCCTGAAAACAGAATGGACCTATCAGCCAGGGACAAGATTATCCATCACCTAATGAGCAAGCCATGCTTACTTCCTGAGCTGGTTATGAAGTATCTAAGAATTTATTTTGTTGACATGCCTATGGCGTCTTTGTCTTTGTCGGCATCTATTCTGTAAGGAGGAGAACACAATCCATAGGATGCTTGCAATCATTGAGTAAAGGCTTCAAGGAATGCAACAGCTTCAGCTGTGTCATAAGAGCTTGGCACTAACTTCATGTCTTCCTGAAGAGAGTAAATTCCTTCCTGCCACTCCCTAAAGAATTGCTCATCTCAGCAGCTTGCTTTCAACAGGTCAACGGTTGCAACCCAAGCTGCAGATTACCAAAAGCAGAAGAAAGCAACCAATGGTCCCATATTGTCATAAAGACCAAATCATTTATCATGGCATTGTTACACTCCAAAGTAATCCCAAGAGAGAACCCCTAAAATTGGCTTGGCTTTCCCCAACCTGGATATTGGTTAGCAAAGGTCAGTTGCAGTTAAAACCAACATTGGTGTTGAATGGGAAATCCTTAACAACAATACCGTCTCTGTCTGCTGTATGGGAACGTAGACAATGTCCTTTAGGCTCAAAGACTGACCTATTGTTCCGAGTCATGTATCTCTAGGCAGACAATAGACTCGCTCCTGGACACTGTCACACCCCAAGCTACGATGATGAACTGTGCATAGCCAAACAAACAAAACCTATCAATTCGGAATTTTAAACCTATCACGCACCTGGCCTTCCCAGTACAAAAACAATACCGAGGAGGGGTCATGATATTTGCTTAACATTATATTCCGCACTTATCACCCATTAATGATACTTTGCTAGCCAATACCTGGCCTGAGGACAGAAATTGGCTATAAAACTCCCCACTTTTGGAGCCTCTTTGGAGAGCCTCCTAGACCGGACAGAAGGGCCCTTTTCGCTGGTACCAAAGCCTCCCATACAAGTCTTTCAGACGCTGCTGAGAGCGAAACGCGACTCGTGTCCCTACTCCCCCATGAGACCCCACTGCTTCCATCCGTCCAACCTGGGATCCAGCCTCCCCTTGGTGCTTTACACCGAGCCTGCGCTAATCTTCTCCTTCTCCCAGGACATCTAGACTAAGGTCTATATGCCCTCTCTCCCACTTGGCTGCTTATTTCCATCTTTATTTCCATAGCCCTTGTACGACTGCAAGAATATTTGATAACATGTGTTAGTTTTGTTTAATAAAAACTATTTTAGATTATTTCTCTGACTCTTGTATGGTTCTAACCCCGTGGACATAGGGTTGAAGATCCCTTGCCCTGACCTCTTGTAAGTTTTGCTGGGTAGCTCTGCTAATTCCTTAATTTTTGAAGCCTGGTTTGGGTGTCCTCAAGGTACCCCCAATTTTCAGGGTAACACCACCATATATGAAAAAAGGACCCAGTCTTTTCATCACACTTCCAACATTTCACATTCCCATTTTTAGTTATTTTATGCAATCTTTCTGGGGTCATATACCACCTATGTAACATTTTGTAAAAGTTTTCTCTTAAATTTAAGTTTGGGGTAAAATTTATATCAGTTTTCCATACTTTCTCCCAGACTTCTTTATATATATATATATATATTGAAGTTTAAATTGAAAAATAAAAAAAGCCCATCCCCACTTCCAAGCGTCTTTCTTTCCAATTGAGTCTGTGTTTACATTCCATTCATACATAGTTTCTGTTTAAAAGATAGTCTTACATTGTTATATATTACATTACAACTTAATACAGTGGTTCTCAACCTGTGGGTCGCGACCCCTTTGGGGGTTGAACGACCCTTTCACAGGGGTCGTCTAAGACCATCGGAAAATACGTATTTCCGATGGTCTTAGGCTCCATTCCCTCCTTGGTGGTGGTGCGCAAGCGCAAGCCATGCGCTCACGTCCTCCTGCTCCCTTTGGCTTTCCGTGGGGGCTTTCTGGTGGTTGCGGTGAGGAGCACGGTCGTCTCCCTCCAGAACTGGAGGAGAGTTGATCCCCTAGGCACCAGCAAAGGGCTCAAAACTCCACATTTAGGCTTGAACAAAAAACAACAAACTTCAAGACTGAGAAAACGCGGGGTGGGTCTATCGAGCGGCCATTACCTTGAAAGGGCTTCAGAGAAGAAGGATCCTCACCACCACTTTTTAATTTAAGTTTGGAGGAAGAAAGAAGGAGGACGAATTTGGCTTCTTTTTATTATTTGGCTTGTTTACTTTCCTGTATAAGCTGGTGATGTAAAACCAACACGAATTTGGCTCTACAAAACAGAAACTGAGAGGACGAGGTCCCTTTAAGGGGGAGGAAAAATCCCCAGAAATCCCATGTGAAGGGAGCTCTCATGGTCTTTATGTTAGTTAACTGGATTGCTGAAAGGAGGAGCAACAAGTAGCTACAAAAAACTATGAATGAACATTGAATAAATACTTACTGCATGCCTCTTAAGAATATAAACTGAATGTAAGCTAAAATCCAATGCTGAGTGAGGGGTTGAGAAAATTAAGAGATTAAGAGATATCAAGACGAATTAAGATGAAAAGAGCAAATGGAAAAGCCAGAAAAGCAGTAAGTGAAGCAGTAAGTGCAGAAATACTAGGGAACACATTTAAGAAAATATATTTAAGAAAACGTGTTAATTAAGAAATAAGAGGGAAAAGGAAGAAAGAAGAAGAAGGTAGCACTTCCACATAAAGTCAAAGAGGAAACAAAAGAATAAGAGTAAAAGAATAAAAATAATGGAATAGAGAGACCTGGGAATTAGGAAGACTACGTAGAATTTGAACGCAGGTGAAGAGAGCTTCATAAAACGACAGGAGGAAGTAAAAGCACTAAGGCTTAAAAATCAGGAGTGGGACTTTAAAAGATTTTCTAAGATAGTAGGCAAACAAGGATTAAAGCAGTGGAATTAAAAGAGGAAGGAAAGAGTAAAGAAAGGAAAATAAAGAATACAGATAAGAAGATAGTGCGAAACGACGGACTTAGTGGGAGACGCAGCTTGCAAGTTTTTTTTTCTTTTTTTGGGGGGGGACAAGCTGCGGGGGAGGCATTGTAAATAATAAATAAATAATTTTATGGTTGGGGGTCACCACAACATGAGGAACTGTATTAAAGGGTCACGGCATTAGGAAAGTTGAGAACCACTGACTTAATACTTTACCTATAACATTATTAGCTTGCATTACCAACAGTCTTTCTTTATTCCTTCCCTTTCTTATTCTGTGTCTTTATCCAATTCAGAACTTCTTTCCATTCTCTTTCAAAGTTCTGGATTGGCTTATTTTTAAGTGAGAAAGTTAACTTTTCAATCTCTACCATATCTAGAATTTTTAATTTCCATTCTTTTATATCAACATAGTTTCTTTCTTTCCAATATTGTGTATATGTTAATCTTGCAGCAGTTGTCACATATAACAATGTCTTCTGATGAGATCTTATTTCTCTTTCTTGCCCTAACACGTTTAACAAATAAAATTCTGGCTTCATTTCAAAGTTTAAACTATACATTCTTTGAATTTCATCATGTATTTCTTTCCAAAATTTTCTTGCTACCTTATAGGTCCACACTTTCTCCCAAACTTCTAATTCGATCAGGTGTCCCACATTCTGAGCCCATTTAACCATTGTATCTTTAACTACTTCTGATTCCATTTCTCTTTTCAACAGTAGTTTACAGAATTTTGAAATTCTTTTCATTTCCCCTCATCAATAAATCCAATTCATTCTCTTTTTTCTCAAATCCATACAGTTTTTGATCCATTTTAAACCTTTCTTTTAGTTGTCGCCATGGGAACCAATTTAGCTCATGCCCATCAGCCTTTAATTCTTCCACTGTACACATTCTTGGTTTATCCCCTTCCCATTTCAATATGTCTTGATATGTTCATAAATTTCCTTGTTTTGTTGGAGCAATTTTATACACTTCTTGTGGTGAAGTCCTTGTTGGAAGTTTTATATATTTCCGCTTTATTTGTAGCCAAACCTTTAACAGCGTCTTCCAGATGCAATGATTGTTGAACTCTTTACCTTTGAATTTTTCAATGTATTTTTTCTCCATGTATGCAACTTTATCTTCCCCATGTAAATTTTAAAGCTCACTACAAACTTTTTCAACAGCAATCTTGAAAATGCTTCTATGGGAAAATATCAAATAGGGCTATAATACTTGCCAGACATGTCCGCAATCAGGATCCCAAATTTGTCAGATATTTTTCAGTATTACAGCTCCAAGAAAGTTGCTTTTGATGACTGATTGCCCATTTTCTACACAAATGGGAACTGTGCCCTTGATTACTTTGAAAAGGCTTTCCCTGAGCACTATCTGCATGCCATAGTTCACACTTAGAAACACATAGGGTGTGGATTATTTGTACTGGCCACAAGAGGAAGAAGGGCATTTACTTTTCTGAGGGGAAGAGTGTTTAATTTTAGCCAGTTCATACAACTCCCCTGATTGTATTAAGACATTTGGCAAATCTCACAACTCATTGCAAACCTGCATTCTTTTTTCTGTTTCTCTCCCTATCAGTATGCCTATGCCTTGGCTGGCTTCATCCGTTCACAGTGCATCCGTGACCTCAAGGTATGGACGAGCCACATGAAACGCACTATTCAGACAGCAGAAGCTCTGGGTGTACCCTACGAGCAGTGGAAAGCACTGAACGAGATAGATGCGGTGAGAACCAAGATTCAGTAAATCTCACTTCTGTTTCTCCAAAAGGGGAGACAGAACCCAAGTTCACCTGTCTTTAGTCTTAACAGACTAACTCCAACCCTCCATCTGCCCCCACTAGCAATAAGCTTCTAACATCCATTCTTTGCCCCCAACCCTCACCCTTTAGAAGATGGAAACAAAATCCATGCATATTATCACCTCGTATTCATTTGTCTGGCATAGTAGGCTCATCTTTTTTCGTGCCCAGAACTCAAGATGTCTCAATTCCTCATGTTTCAGGGTGTCTGTGAAGAGATGACTTATGAAGAAATCCAAGCCAATTACCCACAAGAGTTTGCCCTGCGAGACCAGGACAAATATCGATACCGCTATCCTAAGGGAGAGGTAAGAAAGGCCCAGTAAGGTGTGATTTGAGAACCAGGCCTGTTTCGAGAGCATGTCACATGTACAGGAATTGAATTGTGGGCTCTCACACAGCAAGATGATTCCAAAGAGGATATCTAACTGCTGAATTGGTTGGGATGGCAGATGCAGCTTGTAAGAAAGGCAAGATACAAAACCTTCCAAGAAAGAGGGCTAAGGCTGAAGCCAGTTGTAAGGTTGTCTCTGAATTTATCTTCCCACCAAATCAGTCTTATGAGGATTTGGTACAGCGTTTGGAGCCTGTCATAATGGAACTGGAAAGGCAAGAAAACGTGCTGGTGATCTGCCATCAAGCTGTCATGCGCTGCCTCCTGGCCTACTTCCTCGACAAGAGTGCAGGTACCAGAAGCTACCATTCTGCGCTGGCAGAGCTGCATGTCTCTCCCTCCCCCAGCTTACCTTTCTCATCCAATTGTTTGTGCATAAGCATATCAGTGACCAGGAGCACTGCCAGGACTTTGGGCCTAATGTAGCTCCTTCAGAGGATGAGATCCTCTCTTGCAAACAGTTCCCTCCTTGTAACATCTGCTACTAGATAAAATCTGAATTGTCTCCTCCTCCTATGTCACTGTAGAGACAACGGGACACTGTTAGCCTGCCACTTCTTTCAGGTTCAGCATTTTGGCTGTGGCATGTCAAGCACTTACGCACTGACCCATTTGGATGCCAGCTAAGGCTGACAGCCCAACATCTGGATGGCCATAGGCTGCCCATTCCTGCAGTGCTGCAACTTACAAGTCATTTTTCTCTGTGACTTTGACGTTTCCCTTCACAGACTCCTTGTGTGGGAACTGAGTAGGCACCTGTGGCCCTGGATCCCTTGTTCAGTCCCCCTTTAACCTATTTTGCTGTTCTCTCCCCAACCAGAGGAGTTGCCTTACTTAAAATGCCCGCTCCACACCGTGCTCAAACTCACGCCTGTGGCCTATGGTGAGTGTCTCAACCAAGGAGAACTAAATGCCTGTTCCCCAAGGGAAACACCTACTTGTGAATTTTAGAAAACAAAGTTGTTTACTTTGAGAAGAGCTGGAAGACATGTAAACTCAGGGGCATGAAATGAACATTTTCCAGGGAGTTGGGATTGGTGATGGCTCCCTAAGGCATGCGCATTTGAAGATACACAGCACACAGTGGAATTTGAAGCGTGCCATGCCACTCACAGAGATGCTGGGATTTTTTGTTATTCCCCCAGTTCAGCATATTGGCTGTGGGATATCAAGCAGTCATATGTTCACTCAGTGGTCCACATGTACAGACACACAGGAAACTGCAGAAAGAGAAGGATTTACTACAAACATATCCATAAGGCTGTATTAAAACCTGAAGGACCTAAATGATCCTCCTTCTCTATTGTTTCCCATTGCATTCATCAAAGGATGGATTTTTCCATTTTTTCAGTCACTAAAGTAACAGGCAATAAGCCTGTTAACTTGTTGCCTATTACAACAAATACCACCAGTACCACCAGCAGATTTTCCCCTCCCGCTACAATATATTCAGTTCAAAGTGACTTTAAGACTTGCCTAAAGAGGAAAAATAGGCAGCTTAAAGACAGATATTCAGTTCCCCACTACAGCAAATAACGATTCCTTCCAGACAAGTAGCCTGTTAGATCCTAGGACAGAAACCCAAGATATGCATGAACTGAGAAAGCAACAGGTGAATGGTTATGTGTTCAATCCTTCCTTCTAAACCTCTGGTAATAATTAATTTTGTCCTTTTGAGGGCAGGCTGTGAAGTTGAATCCATTTACCTCAACATCGAGGCTGTGAATACACATCGGGAACGTCCTCAGGTAAGCAGGATTCCAGCCCTGTTAAAGAGGATCCCTTGCAGTAAAAAACGGAGGATCCTCTTGAGAGGGTCTGCTGAAGAACAGAGTAGCTATGATTTAGGAGTTCTGGCCATCACTAACTTGCTATAAAGTGTCCTCCAAGTGATATCATTAAGTGTAATGAGCTTCACTTCTCAGCAAAATCTATCAGCTCCACACCTTATCCTGCCCGCTCACCTCTGAGTGGATCGTCCAGTACAAAAGACTACCATGTTCAAATTCGCCTGCATATCTCCTTCTGTAATATTTTCCTCTTATTTCCCCCTGCACCCTCAGCATCTTCCCTACAAAGCTAGCCAGGCCCCCTTGTACCGGCATTTCCGCACCGTGCCAATGGCCAGCCCTGAGCCAACCAAACAACCCTGCCGGAAAGATCTGGGCCTGCCCCCTTCCCCTTGCCTGTTTGGCCCTCAGGTAAAGATTTCCCTGTTCTCAACTGGCTCACTAACCTAATTCAATCACATAAATCTTGATCCCTTTGGCTTGCGGTGTATCTTAAGTCTTTATGCTAACCTGGTGGACAGCTGTGGGAAATTTCCAAGCCTTTCCTGGCCAAGATTTTTCCCTCCAACTGGGAGAAGGAGCATACCACAAAAGAGCAGACCCCACTGTGTCTGACAACCCACTGGAAAATCTCATTTACAAGAGGGAGGAGGGGTTTTCACGCAGTGGGTCCTTATTAGGACAAGTGATAGAACCAAGGTGTTCTCTCTGGCAGAGTCAAAAAATACAGCCTAGATATTCTGGTTCTAATCCTCTCATCATTTAACTACTCTGATTTAAACTGGTCTAGACTGGACTCACTAACCATGTTTTTTTAAGCCATCAGGAAGCCATCTTAGACCTTGTTTCCTTTTCCTTATTGCAGAATGCTGATGTTCTACTAGATATTCTAGTTCTAATTTTAATTCTGTAATCATTTAACCACTCTGATTTAAGTTGGTTTAGACAGGACTTACTAACCATGCTTTTTAAGTAATTGGAAATCCATCTTAGACCTTGTTTTCTTTTCTTTTTTTGCAGAATGTGGATGTGACACGGGATCCTAAAGAAGCCCTAGACACAGTACCAGACCATTATTAGTCACGCTGCTCAGTAAAATATTACTTTTAAAAAATCCTACTTTCCTTTCTTCTGTGGACTCACTGATACTAATTTAGACACACAGTACCATCTATATAAATAAAGGTGGGTACAGAACAGCTGAACAACCTGATAATGCATGCTCTTATACAAGTGCCTCCCTCTAAAAGGAAACTGTGATATAACTGTCTCAGGTGGAAACATGGAGCCTTTGTTTATAGTGTCCATCAAGGAAAAAAGGAACTGAAAACAAGCAATGTTTAAAAAAAGAAAGGTGAAGCACAATCTGGACACAGTTAATTGCTTTGTAAGCCCAATTCCTTTCAACAGGAAAGAAGGGTTAAGCAGAAGCATAATTTTAACTGAAATTAAGAAGCTATCAAAATGCAGAGTTTTACTTGAACCATGCCACTTATTTTTATTTGTTTTAACAAATATACATTTCTCTGTGCCATCTGCATTGCAGTGGGGTGGCAGTTAAATGCAGAAAAGCTGTGTATGAACAGCATCCTTTACTTCAAGTCTATACTCTCTTCACCATTATTAAACCATCCAGAAAAAAAACACAGCAGTAATCATGTAAAGCAGTGGGTGGCTGTAGACACAGCTTTCTCTGGAGAGAGGGAAAAAGTTAAAGGCTTCCAGACAATCTCACATCATCATCTCTAGTGTCTTCCTGTACTACTGGCCTCAGCTTCAGCTTCATTGTACTGGCTTGTCCAAGTTTTCGGATTCTTGTTCTGGATCTAAGGTAGAAAAATGAGATACTGGTAAGCCCAATTAGGAAAACCCAGAGTAGAAAGAGATAGAAGACACCAAGATCCCTCTGACATTTGCACTGAAGCCACCGGGCTAATGGAAGAGAGATTAGAAAACTTGTATACACAAGGCTCAGGTTGTACACCTGTGCTGTTACTACAGCAATACAGAATCTGTTAGCCTCTGCACAGTCAAAAAGGTTATGCTTTAGTTTTTAAGCTAATTACTAACTTTTATGACTGCCAAGAAAAGGCATGAATACATTCAGCTGTCAAGAAACAGCTCTATAGCACTGCCAATATCCTGCAGAGTTAGTGAAGGCCCCCCAAAACTGACAGCCTAAATATCTCCATCCTTCACAGCTCCACCTCTTACTCCAGCAAACTATTCAAACACCTGAGAAGGGTGCATCAATGTAAAATATACCAAATTTATGAATATATACAAATGTCTTCAGTGAATCCAACTCCCAGAATTCATCGTTTCTTCACGGAGATACTTTGGATTTATTGCAAGTACAGATTTGGCTGATCTGAGTAAAGCCACACAGCAAACTCTACAAGGACCTCTTGATGAAAAAAGCCTGTGGTTTAAATCCTTCCTTGACTGCCAGTTATATTGTTCCATTTGGTCAGTACCTTAGCAACAAACTGTAGGATCTGCTTCTTGGAAGTCTCTTTAGCAGCGCGTGGTCCCCATCTGAATTCAAACTCTGGTGGATCTGTGTGAGGGAGACGAGTGTATTCCAGGTACCTGGAAAGTGAGAACGATATGAGCACTGCTACATTCCTTTGTAAAAGCAGCTGTTTTCCAAACAGGAGAACAGATGCAGAAAATTTCTCCAGCTGAAAGCTGTTTGGTATCAGCTAGAACAGAGGCAAAATCCTGTAAACTCTCTGAAACTCTCAGAATGCATATGCAGCAGTGTATAACAGTGAAGCACACAAGGCTTTGGAACACCAACTCACTTTTGTTTGACAAATTCCTCTGTCACCAGTTTCTTTATGTCACCAAAGATCTTGTGTTTTTTCCTGGGGTAAAAAAGAGAACGGGATTCTGCAAGGGCACATATCATGAGATGACAAAGAGTTGTTTGCTTCCCCAGTCCCTCAATACAACTCTCCACAACCTACCTATAGATCCATAGGTCAGATCTATGAGTAAGATGCTTACCTATTTCCCATCTGCATCCCAACCCAACTTTCCTCAGATCAGCCAATACACACCCAGAGCATTCAACTTGCAGTCTCCTCAGCATCTCCCAAACAGCAGCTGGACAGAGAGAAAGCAAAAAATAAGGGTTGGCAAGTGAGGCTAGCAAAGAAATGGGATGAAGCAAGTACAATTGTAACTTACATTCTTTGACCACATTGCCCTTCATGAAAATAAGGCTGAGAATGATTATGAGGAGGCCCATCTTGGGCGTATTCTCATCTCTGAAAGAGAAGAAGAGAACCAAGCTTCTGTATTCAGGAGTGAAGACTGGATTTGGCGATGTAAGAAAAGCTTGGGCCACCACTTGAGAAGCAACCTTTAACAACAAACAACTAGTTTCAACTTCAGAAATTAACATTCAAATATCTTTTTTAAAATATATCATGCAAGGAAGAAGTAGGACTTGAACCAGATAATCACACAAGCACTCCCTCCCTCCCTCCGTCCATGGAAACAAACATTCTAGGGCAGGAATCATAAGATGGTGGGTAGAGCAAGCCTTCTGCTCTCACCTCCAATTATCTCATTGCGGTAAGAAAACAGCAATGAACAACAAGAACAAAGCCTTTCCTTTAGCAGAATAACAAGGCTGTTATCAAGAGACAGCTAGGGACTAATTCAACTCAAATTATGACCGTAGCCAAGGGCTAAAAATTATGGCAGGCCTTAACGATTAACTAAAATGTGTAATCAGTACGACCTTACCGCTTCATCAGTGAAGAGGTAGAGGATAGGAACCTGCCTTCCCCCTAGTGAATGGTCATGGTGGCCTTATGTTCTCTCTGCTGCACTGCAGTCCAAAGACAGCACTGGAGCTTGCACAGTGTTGCACAGTGCAACTTGGAAGCCCTGGCCCTCCTACCAAGCTTGGAGGAGAACGGAGACCACCTCTGGGTTTCTGAGACTCTTGAGAAACAAATGCTAGCTTTTGGAGGAGAAATGCCACATTTGTGATACCAAAAGTACTGGGGTGTGGAGAGGGGGTTGGGTATTTTTTGTGTAATATTTTCTTTGTTTTAGCCAAGACAGCCAGCACAGCACTGGAACATGCCACTCCCCCACCTCTACTTACTCTTTCATGACCTCTTCTTCCAATGGTGGCAATTTACTGATCAGTATGTAGCTGTGGTTCTTTGGGTCAATTTCTACCAGTTCCAGGCCAAATACCTGAGAAAACAGAATATACAGATACATTCACAACAGAGAATGAAATGCCCTTCCCTTCTTGCAATGAGAAACTGCTACCAGACACAGATAAATAAATCATGTCTGTCACTTACATAAGTTACCTCATTCACGGAGAATACAGAATTTGGGTTGCTATAGGGGGTCTGCCTTGCAAGAAACCAGCACCCCCTGGTTGTGGGTCCAGATTGCCAACAGTTAATAAATTAAAAATCTGAGAACAAGACAGGCAAATTGACAAGTTCTCAACATTTTACGCAAAAAAATCACCATTCTTTTCCTTCTCACATTCAAGACAAGCCAGAGCATATCACAAAAACAGACTGAAATGAGAAAGCCCTCTGCCATGCACCTAGCCTTTTCACTACCTATAGCAGGGATGAAATCATTGCAACCCTCCAGAGACTGTTGAACTCCAATCCCAGAATTCATCACCACTTGTTTTTCTGGGAGTTTCATTGAAAAAAACCCTGCTCCAGGCCAATAGGTAACTGAATGCTAAAGCAAGCAATTTGCCCTTGCTATACGTTCTAATGATCCTTCCTATGCAGCTGTGTTTTGAGCTTGCCCTCATCAGAACAAAATAAATAAGGGAACTCCACATTTCTGCCCAACCATTAACAAGTCTCCTGCATCACCTGTTGAAGAGTCTTGTTGGCACAATTCAGAATCTCAGGAAATATATCCTTATAGTCTTTGACAACATGTTTTAGAATGTCTGTAATGAGACAAGAGGGTTGTTGATTAGCTTTGAATATAATGGTTCTATGCAGGTATTGCAGACAGAGAGCAAAATGTTTAAGGAAGGTTTTTTTTTTACAGAATAAACACAGAGTAACTAAGCACAGAGATGCCTGATTTAAGCAAGCGTGCAGTGCTCACGGTTTAACTAGAGACAAGAAATATGTGATCAAAGTTTGACAAGGGGTCAGAATCCAGACAGAGCTGGGCAAAGCTTCCACTAGTTGTGGAGTTGTAGGAGCTATCCTATCTTCTTCCATCTAACCTCACCACTACGCCCTTCTCTCCCTCCATTCCCCAACAGAACATTCAAGTCCTTGCTAAAAGACTTTACGTCCTTTGAAAACTGAATCATACAGACTGAATTACTGGAGCAGAAGCATATGCAAATCTGCTTGACCTAATGGTAGAAACAGCATTTTGAGCCTTTCTAAGCTGATAAAAATGAAATTAAATAAATCAATCCTGTTCTTACCTGCTCGTTTAATAGGGATCTTCTTCTGGTCTTTGACAAGCAGAAACTGCACTAGCTCATTCACCTGTAAAGATGCAGACAGGGTTATATGCATGCTGCACAGAATAAAACTTCTTCTATCTCTCAGCACTTTTTTTTAAACAGAAGAGCAATTTTTTAGCATTATGACTGCAATGATATGCTTAAAAGTGTGTGGTCAGTGCCTGCTGAAATTTCAGAACCTGGAAGCATAGCTGAAATAAGATTTCCAGCAACTGAAGAGCAGGGATTTAATGGTGTTGTCACCATTCTCATAACTTTAAAGATGAGCATAAAACATTTTTTAAAAATTGTTCTGTTTACACAGTTTATATCAGTTTCATTTTCCTTAGCATATTTTTAAAATTCTTTTTAAGCAAAGTACACAACCCAGGCTATCACTAGTCATGACAGAAAAGCCTCAAAAGCACAAGATCCCTCACTCTGTGTTGCACTTGATCCTGTGACCGTCGTTCCAAGTTGCGTTGCACCTGGCTGGGTGTCTGAGTTTGGGTCAATGTGTATTCTTCATCTATGTCTGTGGACTGTGCCTGGGGAAATACAGAAAGGTTTAAAAAAAACTGGTTTTGAGATCCACCAGTGATGTTCAGGATACATGCTCTGTTCCTACACTACTCGTCTGGGGGAATGTGCATTCTTTTGTCTCACTCTGGGGCAACGAATACTGAGCCTTCCAAATGTTGATGAATTGCTACTCCCACCATCCTACCTCATCACTGACCAGGCTGGAAAAGAAATGATCCAAAGATCTGAAGTGTCAAAGATCTGAGGGAATACTTGTGACTATATGAACCTATCCGGGTCCTAGGATCAGCTTTAGAGGTGCTGCTCTCTGACCTACTATAAAGTTTCCCCAGATTTGCAATTGTGGCACCGCATCTCTGAAATTCTCTCCTCACAGATTCTCAGTAACCATTTTAAAGCAGATCTTAAAATCCCTTTTGATTTTTTTTTAAAAAACATTAATGTTTCACTTGCTGCTTTCAGCAAAAATGTGTCCATTTTTTATTGGTTTCAACTGTGTTTGAAAAACTATAGACTTTATTATTTTCTTAATGTTACTGAAAGGGACAGGATAATTGTATATATCAACACAGCAATAGAACAGGAACAGTGCAGTTCTACTTCCTGTGTTGAGAAGATCTGCAAATGGATGACCTGCCATATTCAAAGCAATGCTGGACTCATACCAAAGGGGCAGAGTTAAAGAAGCAGAATTTTTATTTGGATTTCCCTTGTGAATGTGATTGGTTTTTATTTTTCTACCCACCCCTCATAATTCCAGTGTTCCAGTACTGGAGTTTCTGTATTCCAACAGTGGAGACTAACCAGCAAAAGAGGATTCCGTGCTCACTGAATGGGGCATAACAAGCTTGATCTCCTCCTATGATGATAGTTTTCTTCTGCTTCCCTTGGAAGAGAAGATCTAACATCCAACATATTCAATGATCCCTGGGATCCTCTGCTAGCAGGGATGTGGAGTCAGAGTTGGACAATTTTGAGTGGAGTGAGAAGCAGTACCAACTCTGACTTCAAAATAAAAAATTACATTTATAATACCTAGTTTGTTGTATAATTGCTTTGATAAGAATTTAGGAAAAAATTCTTGTTCAGAAATTTTAATCAAATAAATATATTCTGTGTTCTGTCAATCTAACTAGCCTGACGATTCACATGGTTGTGATGAATTGCCTACTACTAATTACTAATTAATATGCTATTTATGAAGGAATCAGAATCACAGTCACACAGTAAAAAAAATAGAGCAGTCAGAATTGGAGTGGACATGAAAGGCAAAAGATTTACACGATCTGAAGAGAAACCAGAGTATGAAGATTGGCATACCAGTTCCACAGCCCTACTTACTAGGGGCCAAAGGACTGCATACTGGAGCAGACACACACACACACACACAGCCCTCTTTCCCCAAGGTGGGGGAAAGAAAAAAGAAAAAGCAGAGCCACACAGGCATCACTCAAGACAGTATCTCAAAGTTATTACACTGGCATATCTTAAATCTCAGAGAGGTACCAACAGAAGATTATCAAGAATCTTTCATTTCAGGCTTCACATAATAAAACTAATATCTTCACACCTAAAAATAAAAACCATCGTTCCGTAAACTGTCAAGCCATAATTGCTGGGGATTCTGATTTATCATTCAGAAACAGCATAGTGGTACCTGACCAGACCTGCCTGGCTCCTTCCATTAATGGGAGTGACTAAACTAACCAGGAACTGTCCAGGAGTCCTAGATTCATGCTCCCACACAGGCCAGGAATAATAAACTAAGAGAAAATTCTAGTTTGCAATTCTAGCTGGTTAAGGAAGCAAGGAATAATGAGTCCCATTCTGGACATAACAACACTAAGCATCTACTGCATGAAGAATTCCCAGTTAATTTAGCATCTTCAGCTGGCAAGAGCAGCCAAGCAGAAACAGTCCAGGAGCGTGCCCCAGGACACTGCTCAAGCACTTCCAGATTCCTTCTTTCCTTCTGTCTTATTGCTGCATATGAACAAAAATATACTAGCAGCCACTATAGGAAAAAACATGTTCATATCTCACCTAAAGTCTATGTGAAACAACAAACCAGTACCCATTTCAGAGACAAGTATGTGGCTGTTGTTGTGCCTCCAACTTATTTCTGACTTATGACCACCCTAAACCGACCATAACATAGAGTTTACTTGGCAAGATGTGTTCAGAAGGAGGTTTGTCTTTACCTTCCTCTGAAGCTGAGACAGTGTCACTTGCCCAAGGTCACTCAGTAAGGTTGCATGCCCAAGAAGCAACTCAAATCCTAGTTTCCCAGTGTCCTAGTCTAATACTTAAACCACTAAACCACACTTGTTCACAAAACATATCTTTCCTGTATTGGCAGGCAGTCAAATACGGGCCACATGGGTGAAAAATACAAGTCCTAATCACTAGGCCATATAAGAACACGGCAAGCAAAGTGTATGTAGTTCAAAATGCCACAAATCTTTTGTGCTACCATATCACATCTGATCACACAAAAGATCCAGCTTGAACCTGGCATCACTTTATAAAGATTTCAAGATATGGTCCCTCTTCTTCTTTCTCTCAGTAAAAAGTTGTATATACTTGATGTATTATTTTCTGGGGACAGGATAAGCTATACATAATACAGCAAGAAACTGACATACCTGAGAAGGACCAGGTCCTTTGCTACCGCTACGCCTGCTCTGCGACATCTTTTTGATGAGGTATCTGTAAAGAACAGGAAGAGAATGTTAGGGCAGGTGGTAGCCTGCAGCTGGGGAAATAATTTACATTTCTGTCTCTGTAAACTTTGCTATCTCCAGCTGTCACTGCGGGATGACTCTTTTTTTTTTGAGTCCAGACAGTTTCCAGAAGACATCCTGGCTCCAGGACTACATTCACCACTAGAACCAAACAGGGCTTTTTGAGACTATTTCTGCACTAGGCTGTTAAAGTGCTACTATCCCATTTTCAACATCCTATGGAATCCTGGGGTTGCAGTTTAGGCCTCTGAGGAAACCCCAGGATTCCATAGGATGTTGAAAATGGGATAATAACACTATATCAGTCCGGTGTGGAAATAGCCTGAATGGTTTTCAGAGGCGTGTCTGCTAAACTTCTGTCCAGGGACAACTCTCTTCGGAAATAAAAGAACCAGCCCATCCACTTGGGGAAATTTTGCTATTCCAAATCTCAGGCTATCATGAGGAGAGCCTTTAGAATCCAGAAGGTAGCTTTTGGCAGGCAGAGTTCCAACAGGTGCAGCTGTCATCAGCAGAGGAATGAAAAAAGATGAGCCAATCGCATTTCTACCCAAGAGACGAGCAATCCCTACCATGCCAGAACTACCTCAAGCGCCAGCCAACCTGCCTGAGCTCCCAGCGCCTTCGGCAGGCACTTCCTACTCACTGATCCCAACCGCGGCGCCCGCCGCCATAGGTTCGCACATGCGCTTGCGCCACCATCCGGCTGTCCTAGTGCGCATGCTCTTTCTAGCGGCCGCCACGTTTGTGTTTGTGAGAGTCGTTTTGTGCGGCTCGCGGGAGCGCGTGGACGTTTAACGGCAACTCGACCCCCCCGCCATTTTTTCTCTCCCTCAGACTTCGCGTCTGAAGAGGGAAATGGTGGCCGAGGGAAAGAGGGCCGAAGGGGAATTTGCCCCTCTATAAGCCACTCCGTCTGTGTCCCATAACAAACAACATGTGACCCCTTTTCGCAGTAGCAACATCGCCGCAGCAAAAGGGCTTGTTTGCGGTTTTCCACCGCTGTGGCTTAGAAGAGTTGGTTTCGGCAAACGCAGTCGGTCGCCTAGAGGGATAAAGAAAGCTGGGTCTGCTGAAATCGCCTCCTCTGGCCTAAAACACTTTTGGGCGCGTCACTCGGAGCCCCAGAAAACCCCGTGATAGCGTCGGCAGAAGGCGGGAACCAAGGTCCTTTCCGCACTAGCCTGTTACAGTGCTATTATTCCACTTTCAGCATCCTGTGGAATAATTCTGGGGTTTGTAGTTTACTGAGGCCCAAGAGCTCTCTGACTGAGAATTCTAAAGGCCCCTCTCTGCAATCCCCAGGAGTCCACAGGATGTTGAAAGTGGAATAATAGCATTATAACAGGGTAGTGCAGAAATGCGCCATCATAGTCCAGCATTCAAACCACTACACCGCACTGGCTTCCTGTAAAACTAATAATAATAATAATAGTAATAATACAACCCCTTTAAGTCCCACATGTAATTAATGGCATGTTCTCAGAAAAGCCAGACCTTGGAAAAATTAACAGTTTAGTGCTACAACTAAGAATTCCCCAAATGGCATTCTGGGCACTGTAGTCCAAAAAGTGACATTTACCTGCAACACAAGCATTGCAATAGCCCATGTTTTAAAAAGTATTAGGTAATTTACTTGTCAGAATAAACCATTCGTTTTGAGCAATAATGTAAGACTCATCCACTCCCCATTCTTTCTTTCTTTCTTTCTTTCTTTCTTTCTTTCTTTCTTTCTTTCTTCTTTTTCTTAGATTGTAGAGTTATTAAATCTTTTTGTCCGTTTTGAATCTACAGAATCCATACAGCAAAGAATAGGACCTCTGTCACATTTTCTGCCTGATAATCCTCCACAGACCTTTGAATGAGGACTAGGTCATCTGGAGGGAATTGATCACACCAGAAAGTGAAACAATTGTGGTCCTCCAGATGTTTTTAGATTGCAACTTCCATCTGCCACCGCTTACTTAACCAGTGATTGCTAATAGTCCAGCAACAGGAGGGTCATGGGTTTTTCCTGCCTTACAAAAATCTAAACACATTTGTCATTTGTGGGTAAAAAAACTAAACTTAATCTTTCCTGGAATAAAGAAAGAAGGAATTAATTTCTAGCTCTTGATACACTTTAAATAAGTTTATTTTAGCATTTCACTCGAGAGAGGCTTTAAAAAATCAGCAATAAATATGGGCCGTATCCTCTGGTTTACAAGTAGTCACACAAGAGGAAAGGGAATTGGGAGGGAGAAAGAAAAACTAAATTCCAAACCAAAACTCAGGCACTAGTTCTTAGTGACACAGACACCATGCAAACAAAGTTTTTCCCTAACTCGGCTTTGCTCCCTCTCATAACACTAGCGGTACTTAATACTGTATTTCTGTAACACCAGCAGTTAAGCTGAGCGGTGGATGATCCAGGATAGAAAAAAAGAAATACTTCTTCATACAGTGCAAACTTAAACCATGGAATTCATCGCCACAAAATGTAGTGATGGCCATCAATTTAGCTGGCTTTAAAAGAGGATTAGACAAGTATCTTGAAGATAAGGTTATCAAGGGTTATTGGTCATTATAGCTGTATCAGAGACAGTACACTGGGAGCAGGAGGGTGATATTGTGCTTATCTCCTATTTGTTCAACCACTGAGTAAACAGAATAATAGGTCTTTGGTCTGATCCAAGATGGCTCTTATGCCTGACAGGCACTGAAAGGGTGACTTGAATGCCTGGTGAAATTCCTCCACTTCTATATGAGATATTTTCCAGTGAATAATTTGTCTCCACAGTCTCTTTATGGCAGGCTCCAGGAAGAGATGCCGAAGTGGAAAACTCCCATTTAAGTACGACTTTTGGCATTCCCTGAGAGAGCTAGAAATCATTGGTTAGTTATGGCTGATGTTTCTTGGCAGTGCTTGGAGCTGTGCGACTGTGGGACTCCGGTGCATCTTAAACTAGTAGGGTGGCACTATGTTTTTAAAAAATAAAATTTAAACACACACATACACACTTATTAACCAATGGACAGACCTGGGGACTGACCTGGCTTTCAGCTAAATTGCCCAGGCTACATATTATGTGCTAGAACTGAATTGGCTGCCCGCTCCTACTCCCTTTCCAGAGTCAGCATGGACAGGTTCAGAGCTGAGAAGGATATGGCCTTTGGCAGAAAGATCAGAAGCTAATAACTTTAAGAAAGAGTCACTGTTTGAGGTGTGGAAACCAAAATAGTTTATGGGTAGCAGAACAGCAGTTTAACAAACCAATTTTGAAAGGGTCACTCACTACCTTCAGCTCCAATATTGCTTTATTATTTCTTTTCATTTCCACTTTTACACACATTATCACCTTTACTCCCATGATAAATAGAAAAGGCAATATTTTGCCCATTTTCAAAAGTCTTATACTCTGACAAACAGCATGCTTGATATTGATACCCCCTTTTCAGTGAGGTCTTTTTCAAACCAGGATCTCTCTACACATGAAACTTGAGGTGGTGCAGTTCCCACAAGAAAATTATATGCTGTCTCACTATGCACATTTAATTCAATGTTCAGCTTATCCCAGATATTCTAGGCAGTAGGGTTTTCACAAGAGCCAGCATGCTGTAGTGGTTTGATGTTGGACTACAAACCTAGAGACCGTGGTTTGATTCTCCTGCTCATCCATGAAAGCCTTGAGCAGGGCCGTTTCCGCATTACACTGTTATAGCGCTATGATTCCACTTTCAACATGCTATGGAATCCTGGGGTTTGCAGTTTTGGGAGGGGCCGGATGGCCCATGTCATACACTCAGCCCCAGCAAACCCCATGACAGGTTCACCTTAGGGTTTCCATAGGTCAGAAACAACTTGAAGGCACACAACGACAGGGTTTTCACATGTTATACTTGTGCATGTGTCCATACTGAGCTTACACACATTCAGATGTTTGTGAAAATCTCTGTATCTGTGTTTATTCTTGCTTTATGCCCAGGTACAAGAATCCTCTCAAATGCAGAGTTTAAGCCAAAGGCACAGTTGTATTTGGATAGAATGAATACAGATATATTCACATAGATAGATTAACATATGTTCAGTTTATAGAAGTTGTAAAAATACTCCCCAAACCTATACCTTATAAGCAGCCTAAGAAGCTGTCACAGGAAATTCTAAGGATGACATTTTGTGTATATGATAGCGAGGCAATTCAGAAGAACTGAAGATGTAAAAGAGGCAAGAAGACAGAGGAAAACCCAAAGAGATTGTGTGAATTAAAAGCATCAGCTGGAGAAGACAGTAAAGGACAGAACAGCCCCTAATAGTCCCAACACAGTGTTTGCCCAGGAACAGATCTGAGACCAGACAGTGACAGGATGAGGCCAGGAGCTGCATTCCAACCCAAGGCTGTGTAGCAGCCAATAGGGCTGAAATCCTAAGTAGATATCTGATTTATTAAGTTTTGTCCCACTCTGTATTCCATTTTATTTTGGAACTTAAATTGTGTAACTGTATACATTGTTCCTTTTGCTTTTTCCCCCTCCTCTTCTTTTCTTCTTCTTAAATATATTCTTGCCAGCAAATACCATTGACTTTCATTAACATTTTTATTCCATTGTCCGAATTTCATAAGTTTTTTTGATGGGTGGGTAAAATGACAAGCACTTGATGCAATGTAATTATTTGCTTGTATACAGTTTAGGTAGAACTAGCAACTGTTGCAGAAAGCAGAACCCGTATTCAAGTCCCACTGAATATGCTAGAAATTATCTCTGCGTAGGGCAGCAGCAATACTTTTAATAATTGCTTAATTTTAAAAAAAAACAGCTTATGCAATGTGCAAAAATTCCTTATTTTTACCATTCATTAATCATGAATATTGGAACATTCCTAGATAAATCCAGAAAATGTTGTACAAATACAAGCATATTCCATTATATGTGAATGAGCATACCAAGATACATACAGTTCAACAATTTGGGTATTGTGTACATGTGTTGAACATTATGGAAGCTTAATCTGTGTACACTGTAACTGTGCTGATGGTAATGTGTGAACACCTCTTTTGTTTTTGTTTCAAGGGGGAATTGACTTTTTAATATCCTAAAATCCTGCAAAAAAAAAAAAAGGTTTGTTGCAGTCAGCAGCTTCAGCCTGACTGCCACTGACACAGAGACAAGAGAAATCTTGGACTTAGAAATGGTTCTTTTCTGCCTCAGCAGTGATCCATTATGTTACGTACCAAAATGGATGCTTCCATAAACACCCGGGGAAAACAGGATAGTGTTGTAATGTTTTCCCCAACTCTGACTAATTTATTTGAAAAATTCTCTTAAGTTTCTTTCAAACTTATTTCTTGTGGCTTTTTACTTTGTTTAGGAACTTCTCTTCAAAGCAAAGAGGAAAAAATACTTTTCTAACAGAATGCTGACTTGTTATCCTTTGGCTAAGAAAAAAGCTCCATGAGGAGAGCAATCCTATATTCAATGTAAATTGGGACCAGAAATACACTTCTGGCACACCAGCAAAACATTTGTCATATCCTCTGTGTGTGCTCACCTTTGAAGGAGAAGGAAGATATACATAGCCAGAAATACAAAAAAGGCATAAAAATTGCAGATGCATTTCCAGTCTCCTACTTATTACGAACTATGCCAATGGCCACATATGTCATGGAGATGGAAGAAAATAACCCATGGAGATTGAGCTATGGATGCTGGATGTCATATTTTGACATCCTTAAATGTGCGAAAGAACAGAAAATTTGGCAGTAGCCCCAGAGGTGGCCAAGGAAACTCCATGGCACTTTTTGCCATATAGGCGACAAGCACAGGAGTTGGCTGGCTTAAATCCCATCATGGGCAAAACATAAGGTAGCTGCCCCGTACAAAAGATTCTCAATATCATTGTGTTACCCTGTATATTGGGGGTCCCGGGAGGGGCGCCCAAATAACCAAATAAAAACACAAGTTGGAGAAATTAAACTCGAGCACTCTCTCAGCTAAACGAGAGGCAGAATAACTTTAGCAAGGATCTTTAACCCAATGTATACAGTGTCAGGTCAGAGAGCGGCTAGACAAGGTTTTCAAAGTAACAAACAATATTTTATTAAAGACAAGAAACACACAGGACAAGACATAAACTAACTAACTGAGAAATAGAAACGGAGAGCTTTTCAGGAAGGGCAATATGACACCTGGTCTCGTAGTCCTGGAGAGAAGCAGGGTTCCGGGGAAGAAAGCTTAACGAGGTTCGCTGAGGGGAGTTCCTTCAGACTACTGGCAGCAAGGCGGGATGGAAGTCCAAAGTAGTCCCAGGAGGTCCCAAAAGTGAGGACTTTTTATAGGGTGGAGTTTACCTACAGGCTATGTCATGTTCGGTGAGAACAAAGGAAATTTGGAGTTGGACAAAGGAGGTGGAAAGGTCAAGTTTTGCATGATGGGTTTAGCTCTTAAGAGAATAGCGTGGCCAGTTCATTAATAGCCTGACATAAAAAATGGCTTGGCTGTTGGCTGCATGGCTGTGTATAGATCTGAGCAGAGCAGAGCCGGTTTGCAGGGAGGTTTTTCCCTAAAGCAACGGAGAGGCTTAAGTTGCCTGCCTGAATGGGGTTTTGGAATGTACAGCCATTAACGGCCGTGCCCTTACATGCTCGTCCAGGGGACCTCTGCAAACATGTGGAGCAGGGAGGCAGAGAAAGGTCAAGCCAAGGCCGAATTATTTGATATCAAAAGGATATCTACTGCTCTCACCCACCGTATCATAACCATGATAACAATTGAAAGGTAGCAAATTGTTGGTTATTACAAGGTCACAATTGTATTTTTACTGCCAGGGCATGGTGCTTGAGGGATTTTTTTTTTTTTTTCCTCATGGCAAAACACCTCGTGGTCAGATATTGTGCTCCTTGAACTGGGGTGAGGTGGTAAACCATTTATTGCTCTGCCTCAGGCAGTGATATGTCTTGGGCTTGACCCTGGAAGGAAAGTCATAAATGTGAGCAGGTATAACAAGAACAGAAACTCTATGGTACTGTCTACAAGCAGGCAAAAACACAGAAAGTTGTTGGTGCAAATCTACACAGCAGACCCTTCTCACACACATATTATTTTCCAAGTAGCTGTTGCTCATTGAAATGGGATTGGTCAGTATGGTAGTACATACATGAATGAATGTTCACATGCTCTCCTGAGAACAGGTTCAAAAATGGCAAATTGAAAAACTTGTTATAACCATTCCAAACCCTGATATTGGCAGAGAAGTTTCAAGAAACAGAAAAGTGGCTGGAAGGGAAATTATCTAAGATAGTATGGCTCCTGATTGCCAAACATTTCACTAAAGGGATGTGCACATGTGTGCACACATAAAAACTGTACAGATGATATCCAAATAAGAGTATATTTTGTACCTTCAGATCGCAAGGGTGGAGTTTTTAAAGCTACTTTAACTACAGTTAAGAGTTTCAGTTCAAGATCAGTTCCTGTTATGGCTGTAATTAAAAAGAACAATTTAAACTTCTGTTTCTCCAGTACCTAAACAGTTACCTTATTTTACCACAAGCCAATGGCACAAAACTCTCTCTTTCCATCCACCTTATTGTTGCCTGAGCATCTACAACAGAGCATGAGGCAACAACATGCCCCTGAACCTGATGCTCCTGTAACATCTTAGCTTTATCATTAAAAGGTGTGGCCTCATAAAATGGTAGAGGAATCCATGGCAGCTAGTGGCCAGCTGGTCCAGCTTTTGGATCAGACTTTAAAAGATCTATCTTAGACTCTGAACCCCACCCCCAAAGTAGATTCAGCACCTTAGATAGCTCCTTCAAAATTTGGAATAAAACTCAGAATAGATTTGCTGTCACAGTGACTTGGAAGCTGCCACTGGAAGGAGGGATATTGCATGGTCCAGGTCATGCTTCATGCTCCTTTGTGGGTGTTGAGGCAAATACAAGGAGGTAGGGAGAAGAGGGCATTTTGCTCCACAGGCCGGTGGCTTGTAGCATCCAGATGGCTTTTAAAAGAGTAACATGAAACAGATATTTCAGTTACTTTTGAGAAACATTTTAAATCTATTTTTTAAAAATTGTAACATTTATGGTAACTACGTATTTTGAGTGGTGCTGGAATTCTAACAAACAACTTTTTAAAAAGTAACTTCATTAGCTCTGGTTTACCAAACATAATCATTAGGTTAATACAGTCCAAATTCTTTCTAATAAAATATCTGTTGTTCTTCCCTGAGCTGATTGTCTTCAATATTTTGACATCCCAGTTCTGAGGAAAAGGCAAGATAAAAATGATTATGTTGATAGTAGTATTCTCATCATCTGCAAGCAATTCTAAATGGACTGAACATATGAATGAAATCTCCATGGATAAGATCACTAGCGAATCAAAAGCAATAGTGCTTGGAACATACCATGTTATTTCACAATGTCTCACTGATTCCCTGATTCTTGGATGAAATCCAAATCATTGATATTCCACAACCTGACTCAGTGACACCTGCTAGACTGAGAAAGCAATATAATACAATAATATTTTAAAGACAAATGCCAGAAACCTCTCTATTCAAGACTGGTTTAAATGATTTGAGAGTGTGCAGGACAGAAGATGGTGTGGAGTTGGCCTGTACTTTTTAAATGTGTGTTAAGTGGATCAGCTACCAAAAGACTTCTTCTGACATTAAGAACTAAGAATTGCCTCCCTCTCTGTGAGTGAAACAACCAATTCTTTGATCTACAAAGCCAAAGGGAAATTTATTATCAAGATCGTAACCAGGAGAATAATTTTTTAAACATCATTTCCAAAAGCAACAACGTGGGCAAACTACAGGAAAGGAAAGTCCAAGTGCTTGGGTTTTTATTTTTTAAAAATCTGTTGGCAAACTGTTGGTGTTTGCTGCTGGACTCAAGATGAAGAAACTTACACTGTGTCCACTGGGAACTGGCTGAATTCCATGAGGCCAACCTATTTCCATTCCAGTTCCTAGAGGTGCTAATTGCTGCACTGGAGCAGCACAGAACACATCTTATTTTACAGAGCTAGCATCACATATAAGTGACTATCAGCAGAGTTAGATGTCGGAAGAAACACATCATTTTCCTTTTGGAGGGAGAAATGACAAATATACAGTTGGTGTAATTGGAATCTCCACCGGAGTCTACCAGCCATGAACTCTGCTAGCATCAAGCAGATACGGACAAAGCCAATAAATGAAGCACTTCAGGGACACTCCCAGAACACATTCTATTGGAAAATGAGAGAGGTTTGGTGGATCCCTCTGCATAGCAGAGCAATAGTATGCAAACATTCCCAACACATTCTGCATCATCACACAACACACAACAATGCCAAAGCATCCTTCTCTAACAGCCTCAGTAGCTCCTTCTATAGAGCATGGGGTTGGGAGACAACGTTCAAAACCCGCCTGAGGCCCGTTCACCCTACACAGTTATAGCACTGTGTTTCCACTTCAACTACTCTAGCAACATCTTATGAAATCCTAGTATTTGTGGTTTAAGGAGAGATATTTAGAATTCTCAGCCAGAATGCTTGGGAGCCACAAACCACAGAATTCCACAGAAGTCAGCCATGGCAATTGAAGTAGAATAACACTGCTCTATTTGTGTAGTATAAAAGAGGAACTGGGCCTCTACTCCAAAGCTGGTTAGTATGCCTGGTGAACATAGGATGAGTTCCCCAGTCTGCCAGCTCATTTTTATCCAGCAGCCACTAGTGGCCACTACCACCACTTCCATGGGTGCTGCATGCTTATTTCTAGACTCTGAAGAGAACCCTTGACCACAATGTCACAGGATGCTGCTCTTGGCACAGTGCTGATTCTTCTTCAGTGCCCAGAGGGACCTCAGAGCATATTGGCCTGGCCTCATTGGCATGACGGGCAGCCATCACACTTCAGGGCCATGTTGCATGGTACCCCACACACTGTCACAGCCAGGGAGACTGTCCTGAGCATCCTCGTTATAACACATCCTGGTGGGTGGAGACACCTGATATTGAAATTCACAATTGCAAATGCACACTCTGTGACCGTGCATGACACCCAGTCCAGCTGGTTGAAGTGCCTGCCTAACCCCTGCCTTCAAGCACTGAACAGGTAGATGGTGCCAGCAAGGTTCATCAGCCCCAGGTCCCTGCTATAGTGCACTATTTCTCCAGCAGCACATGTACTGCATCTTCCTACTCTTACATGCCTCTGTCACAACCATAACGATGCAGGTGCAATCAAGCTGTTCTCGCATCATTCCCACTCGATTAGGAAGTAACCAGTTAAAAATAATGTGCTGCTTCTAATTGTTTTTCACCAATAACTAAGGCATAATTAAGACATACAGTGATTGTAATTTGACATTGAATAAATCCAAAAAGGAAGACTTCCCAGTGAAGTATTCTCCTAAGGTCATATGTGTCTGTTTGCCACTCTTAATGGCACAGCTTTGAATTAACTAATTACAATAGAAGTATTTTTAATTGATTTTCTTCCCTATTAACTAAGTTGTAACTAGGTTACATCATAATTATAACGTACTGAGAGATAATTTCATTTTTGCCATAAGTAGACACTACACTGTTATAGTGCTATTATTCCACTTTCAACACCCTGTGGAATCCTGGGGTTTGTGGTTTACTGAGACCAAAGAACTCTCTGGCTGAGAATTCTAAATGCCCCTCCCTAAACTGCAAACCCCAGGATTCCACATGGTGTTGAAAGTGGAATGATAACACTATAACAGTGCAGTGCAGAAAGGCCCTTAATCTATGAAAGCTTATGCTACCAACTTCTCTCTCTCAGCTTTGAGATATGTCTAGGTATGGCTATTGGCCATGATTTGCAGGTGGAATAATCACTGTGAGTGCAAGATGTGGGCAACCAACAAGTTTTCCAGCGGGGCTGTGTGTGTATATGTGTATTTCTGTGTGTGTGTGTGTGTGTTTGTACTGATCTGGTGCAAGGCATTTTGATGCCAGAGGCAAAGCACCCAAAAGTATGTTCCTTCCATTCCCAAATAAAGATATATAGTATTCAACTTATTTTAGAACTTGAGGTAGAAAATTTTGTACAAGTGCCTCTCCTCCTTGGCAAGAAAAAGACACTACTAATAAATACTTGCTGCCTTTTTTTCCATCCATCCAAAATTCAGTACATGAGACAATTTTCTCGCCCTGCCTAACAATAGGGCCAGCCCCGTATTTATGTGAGAGATTAACCTGGCTCCATGTGTGTGAGTGCTGAAAGAGAAAGAATGCTAATGGAAGAGGACAGGATTCAAGGAACAGGTAACTTACATAAAATAAAAAGGGGCTTTTGAAGAAAAAAGTTAGCAAGAAGGCCTGTGTTTTCTTCTGCCTGTTCCCCCATAATGTGTGTGCTGCAGGTCAACATGCTTTTTTATCTGGAAGCTTGAGTAGTAGAAATAGAAATATTTTGGCTTCGCCAGCAAGCAAGGAGGTTTGCTTCTTGTAAAATGGGAGGACTAGTCCTGGCCCAAAAAGAACTGGGTAAAGGAATTAAGCTTCCTTCACTCAGGAAATCGCTCCCTTCACAGTCCACACACACACACACACTGAAAGTTTTCTGTTCCGTGGTTTAGGAGTTGTTTTTGACCCATCTTTGCCAAAAGACACTGCAGCAGGTACAACCAGGGAGCAGTACTGGTACTTTTTCAGTGACCTTCTGCTGTCCCCTTGACTATCTGGACCCCATCCTCTATTTACATGGCATATTTGTGGAACTGTTTATTTTTCTTCTTCTTTTTTTTTTCTAGAGCCCTCATCAAGTGCTGAAAACAGGACACGGACTCTTCAGAATATTTTGTTTTCATTTCATCTTATGGAGTAACGAGTGAAACTGGCCACCCTCCAGTCTTGGATGCATGGACAATCAAGGCTTGTATCAGGATGAATGCTACATTTATAGGTCCTTTAAAAAAAGAGGGGAAAAAATCCTAAGGTTTAAAAGTACGAATGAAAGAGATGCCAGGGAGGCGTTCTCATCCACAGAGCCTTCTGCAAAGACGAGGCAAAACTTTCATGCCAGTCATGGACCAGCTCCTAGGATATTCTTTCTATCTTCTCCTGATCCTGGTGCCTTTAAGCACTGTGGGGCACCCTATTCAAATCCACGTACCTTCCCATGAGGTAAGCTACCGGGGGCTGATGAATATCAGGCCAGAGTTATGTCCTGCTGTTTTCTTGACAGCATTTTATTGTTGTTGCTTTAAGGAAATGGAAATACCAAGGGATAAGTTCAGTCGAAGGCACTAATGCCAAATGGTTGTTCAAGAGCAATATAGAAATTGCAACCCAAGACTCCGGGGTTCTACTCTTGATTTTGAAAGGGAAATGGGATCCAAAGGCTGGAGAAAAGAGAAAGCTAGTCATCGGTGTTTCTCTTAAGTAAACCAACAATGCATGCTAGACAAATGGCTGTCCTTATTTGTAGGAATAAATGGGTAGAATATGGTGCAAGCTGTTTGGTTACACAGAACTCTTCATCATCAGGCAGAATTAAAAGGCTGTTCTTCCTAGAGCGTAGGAGCATGGCTGGGCTTATAATGCACATATATAATAGCATCCTTTCCATTCTGGAAAGTTCTGATTTTCTAGATTACTATAAGCATGCCCACTCTTATTCCAATATAGTGTGAGCATCCTTTATCTGTTTGTACTTTCTGTCTAATGAGACCAAAACAGCACTGTTTCTATACTGAAGAGTGAATCTATTTCAGAAATGCTCACATTTCCCACAGCTTCACTTCTATGTGGATTTTTTTTACCTAAGACCTTTCACCCTTGGACCAACCCAAGAATGCTGGATTTCAGTTTACGTGCTAGCTAAGAAACTAATCCCCAAGGCTCTGGCCCATCACCTCCTGTCCAATGATACCAGCTGTGAATCTTGTCTGTTACGTGACCATCTCTCTTATGATCTGGGCACTGGAACTTCACTGTTGCTAATGGAAATCAAAATGCCCATTCTCTAGCCAGCTCCAGGCACTCACCACCACTGTGATATCTTGGTTCAAATCCAGTTCATTGCAGCTGTAACTCATTCCCATCCAAACTTCAAGCAACCAAACAAACCCAAACATAGCAGGTGCAGTCCATGAATGGGAAGATTTGAAACTAGGCATGGAAAATAGTTAGTGTCCTAGAATAATTTTTTTCGCGTGCAGCAATGGGTATGATGAAACAACCCATCAAAGGGAGTGGAAAGACAGAAAAAATAGTCACACTACACTGTTTTCTAATTTCACATCCTTTGCTATCCTCTCCCCTTAAAAAATAGCATTGTTGAATTAATAGGGTTTCTGTTTTAATGCTTCAGTCAGTAATCTTCCTAGTTTCAGAGAAAGGTTTGGGGTGGGGGAACTCTATTACTGCATGTGTATTTGAAATAGCTTTATTTCTAGATTCAAAACAAGGGACATATGAAAATGATGTGCTGTAAGCAGATCAAGGGGCACAGGAAGTTTGTGAGAACCATCTATGTGGCTGAATGAAATGAAAAAAAGGAAGATAGAATGTCCACCAAGATAACAAAGTTGTCAAGAAGTGATAAGGTTCCCATATGATTTAAAACAAAACACATTGGATTTGCACTATTTGTAATTAAGGGATAAGTTTTCAATTATTTTACTGACTTTCCCCCATTTTTTTTAAAACCATGTATATCTGACTGGAAAATATCAGTCCTGAGGGCTGTTGTTTTTTCAAACCGGACTCCTGTCCTCATGTTTGCACCCCACACAACATACATATACACATATGCGTGCGTGCGTGCACACACACACACACACACATTATATGGAAAACTGAAAATAAGAGGAAGGAATTTTAATTAAATTGACATATTTACAGAGCAATCCTATGGGTATTTGCTTAGTAATAAGTCCCACTGTGCAGGTTGGAGTTTGGAGCTTATATATATAAAAGCATGCATACACACACACACACACACCACATTTTTCCCTTTCTGTTGTTCTGCTGCCAGCAGGCAAAGATTTGTTATCCAAACACTTCTTTGGAGCTAGGAAGCTGCTCTGGGAATCTCATTTGGGAATCTCATTGACTGGTTTAGGGTAGCTGTTTTCTTTTTTACTGATGCATTTTAAAAGTTATTTTAAATTTCTTTTAAAAATCTATTTTAGAGGGATTTTTATTGTTTCATTTTTATCATTTTTATTGTTTCATTTTTATCACCCAAGTCACCCAGTTAGCTGTCTTGGGTGACATTTGTTGACAGAAAGGTGGAATATATATTTAATAACTAAATGGAGTGGGTCACGCACATAAAAATCATCATGACAGAAAAGCCGTAATGCAACGGTTCTCAACCTTTAGTCCTCCAGCTGCTTTGGCCTTCTGTTCCCAGAAACACTAGCCAGCGTGGTCCATGGTAAGGGATTTTGGGCACTGACGTCCAAAACCTCTGGAGAATGATGTAAAAGAGGTGTGACCACTTCCCAAACTAGTGTTAGATCCTGTGACACCTCAAGGGGACACCATGCTGCTCCTTTTCAGCTTCACCACCACTCCTCACTGGGAGGAGAAAAGTAGGGGTGATGACTGAGAAAACTGGCTGCTCCCCTTCGGGCTTCTGGATACCTCTGCCCAGGGTTAGGTCGTGCTAGCCCTTCTTACCTACCTTATTTATTCTCCTGAGAAGATCAGCCATGTTGGCTTTTGTAAGCATATACTTTACATTTTGCATTCTCCCCTGCCCCAGCACCTTGGCTAAAATACAAATTCTGTTTCCGGGGGGTGGGTGGGGGGAGAATATTGAAGGCTACCAGGAATGGGAGAATCCTTGTCAGTAACATGGGAACTATTACATCATTCAGGGGTGAGAATCATGAGGCTCTTGGTCTGTTATTCCCATTTAGTCCTAACCAGCTCACTGAGGGATGATGGGAACAACAATCCAACAACATCTGAGAACCACACAATTCCCATCCACTGATCTAATTGATGGTTATCCATTTTGCACTGTATCTTAATCAAACACATGTTGCACAGTGTAAAATACAGAAACTCCAAATACATGGAAATATCTTCTCCATTACCATCACAATCAGAACCCCTGCCAGAACCTTTAAAATAGTGAATCTAAACCTTCACATTGTTAAACTCAGATGAGGTAGAATACTAGTGGAAAACCCATTACGTTTAACAGGGGGTTAGGTGGCTCTCCAGATATTGTTGGACTGCAGCTCTCTCCACACTGGCTAGAGCTGCTGGGACTTGCAGTCCAGCAACTTCTGGAGGGCAACATTATTCATAGAATCAAAGAATCATATAATAATAGAGTTGGAAGAGACCATGGAGCCATCCAGTCCAGCCCCTTGCCATGCAGGAACACACATAAAAGCACTCCCATCAAACAGCCATCCAGCCTCTGTTTAAAAACCTCCAAAACCTCACTGCAAGAAGTTTTTAAAATTGCTCCAACAAAACAAGGAAATCTTTTAACATATCAAGAGTTGTTAAAATGGGAAGGAGATAAACCAAGAATGTGCACAGAAGAAGAATTAAAGAGTTAGGGCATGAATTTAACTGGTTTCCATGGGAGACAATTAAGAGAGAGATTCAAGCTGGATCAGAAATTGTATGGGTTTGAAAAAAATGATAATTAATTAGATGTGCTGATGAAAGGGGATTTGAAAAAAGGAATCTCTAGATTTTACAAAATATTATTGCAAAGAGAAATGGAACCAGAGATGATAAAAGATAATATGATTAAATGGGCGCAAAATATTGGACACTCAATTGAGTTGGTTACATGGGTGAAATCATGGAAAACAGATATAAAATTTACACCAAGTTTGAATTTAAGGGAAAATTTTTATAAAATGTTACATAGATGGTACATGACACCCGTAAGGTTGAAAAAAATAACAAAAAATGGGAATGGAAAATGTTGGAAATGTGGTGAAAAAGAGGGGTCCTTCTTTCATATGTGGTGGACTTGTAAGGTTGCAAAAAAATTTTGGAAGGAAATACATGATGAAATTCAGAGAATGTATAATTTAAACTTTGAAATGAAACCAGACATTTATTTGTTGAATATGTTAGGCCAACAACGAGAAATAAAATCTCACCAGAAAACATTGTTATAGATTATAACTGCAGCAAGAATTACACATGCGCAACATTGGAAAGAAGAAAATTATATTGATATAAAAGAATGGAAATTAAAAGTTCTGGATATGGTAGAGATAGAAAGGTTGGTTTTTTCACTTAAAAATAAACCAATCCAGACCTTTGAAAGAGAATGGCAAGAAGTTCTGAACTGGATAAAGGAATGAGGGGAAAAATAAGAAAGAGTGTTGGAAAAAATGGTAATGAAAATTAAGGATGTTATAGAATAAGTATAAGCTGAATGTAATAAGCTTAAAAGTAATAATGTGTTAATCTTGGAATAGAAAAAATGTATAAATGGGATGTAAACACAACTCAACTGGAAAAATGATGCTTGGAAGCGGGGGGGGAGTTATTTTGAGTAAAACTTTAATAAAAATATATACAAAAAAATACAAAAAAAAAAAAAAACCTCCAAAGAAGGAGACTCCACCACATTCCGGGGCAGCCTATTCCGCTGCCAGACAGCTCAGACCATCAGGAAGTTCTTCCTGAGGTCCAGGTGGAAACTCCTTTCTTGTAGTTTGAATCTATTGCTCCTTGTCCTAGTCTCCTGAGCCTGTTCCCTCCTCAACCTGACATCCTTTCAAATACATAAGCATGGCTATCATGTCCCCTCTTAACCTCCTCTTCTGCAAACTCAACATACCCAGCTCCCTAAACTGCTCCTTGTAGGGCATGGCTTCCAGACCCTTCACCATTTTGGTTGCTCTCCTCTACCAAAGCATCCATCCATCTTCTTCTCTCTCTCTCTCTCCATCGACAAACACACACATACACACAGAGAGAAAAAAACAGAGAGGGAGAAAAGGAAATGTTACCCAAGGCCACAGAAGAAACCAGTAATACACCTGAGCATCAGAATGTGACAAAGTTAAATTTATGGGCTACAGCTCTCAGAACCTCTCCCTCCTGAGCAGCATGACCTATGCTGTCTAGGGGGTTCTGGGAATTTTAGTCCAAAAGAGTTAGATTTCCAAGCTCTGCCACATACAGCTTGTTCCTTGTCCTCCGACTTACATTGGCAGCATCTCCATGCAGCTGAACCAGTTGTTTGTTTAAAGCAAGCAGCAAGTGCTGAGCATAACCCTCCTTCCTGAGCTTACAGGCTTCAAAAGGAGAAAGGCATCTGCATGTTTGGAAAGAAATGGTTTGGGTGAGCAATTAAAAACAAAGTTGGCAGAATTGGAAATGTCGCCTGTGGTAGGGATGGCATAAACTGAAAGAAAACAGGCAGCTCAGTGGCTTCCCTGAAGCAAAGATTGCCTGGACTTCAGAAGCTTAGGAAAATAACATTTCTGAACTCTTTGAAGACACCTGGCAAGTTGGGTGAGGAATATGCAGAAAGCAGGATGAAGAAATCTGAAGGAAATCTCCAATTAACCAGTGACTCAAAACACACAAAAATTGGTTATGTGGCACATCCCTGGAAGAAAACTGAATCTAAAATTTTGTCAAAGGAAAGCAGTTGGTGCTTCCATTTTCAGTATCTCTGTGGAAAAGAAAATTTAAGCACGTAATCCATAATTTATCGCTGTTCTGGATAGTGCTTTCTGTAACCTGCACCAGAGAGGAGGGCAAAAGTTCCTTCTAGTTCACAAAATGGCAGAAAAATATCCATAAACATAATTTACCATATATACTCCACTGTTGGTTGAGAAGTTTTAGTCAAAAAATTAAACATGTAAACCTGAGTCAACTTTGCTATGGGTCAACACTGCTTCCATAGGTGTTGAAGCTGACTTGCCCAGCTCAGAGGAAACGGAAAGAGGAAGCTGAGGCTGCCAAAAAGGCCCTAGAGTCCTCTTCTGCATTCCTCAAGCCAGGAGCACCTTGCTGGGTAGCTTTTTGACAATCGGCTCCTCCAACTCCCCACCCATCCAACAGTACAGGCTCCCTGGTGGTCCTTGAAAAACCATCCAGAGTGATCACCCCCATCCAGAGTGATCAATCTGAGAAAGCAGGTTGTCCCAAGTGCTCATTCTTAGGCCTCGCAAAGCAGACAGCGCCTTTGCTTCCCGGAAGTGGAAGATCATGAAGAATGTTGTGGCATGGTTTGGACAGAGCACAGAGTCAACAGAATAGGCCTCTGTGCCCTGTCCAAAAAGGGACGTGCATATTGAAGTCAATAACTCTGCTCCCCAGAAGCTAGGGATCACAAAGCATTGTCCAAAAAGGGACATGTGCACATGTCTCTTCCAAGTGCACAAGTACCTCTTTGAACAGAGCACAGAGGGCTATTCTGTTGCCCTTGTGACCTGCCTAAACAGCTCCCGCACGTAACAGCCTCAAGCTTCAGGAGGGAAGGTGGCAGCAATAGCAAAGCTCACCCTGCATTTTTTCGTATCCCTGGGAGTCCTGCAATCAAACTCCAATGGCTACCAAGGGCCCGCTTTATCTCAGGGCCCAGAAGTACCATGACTGACTGACTGAGAGAAGGTAGAAAAGGTGCCAAGCCAACTGTAACTTTGCAAGCAGCACTTGTATGGTCCTGAGTGTAGTTGGCTTGGCACCTTTCCCCCTCTCAACTCACTCTGCAAGCAGCTCATGCATGTGCAACCGATCTAAAGCAATCCTCTGTAGGCAAGAAGAACTGACAAAATCCACTGTTCAATGCTTGCAAATTACAGACAAGTTACAGACAGTGCTAAGGCCTTCACTTATATGTGTTCAATATTTAAATAAATCCTACAATAAGCTTGCAATCAATCCCGTGGTTATTATAGTAATATAAAACATGAAATAGAATTAAAATATACATATAAAATAGAGTTATATATATGAAATAAAATATAAAAGAGAATTATAACCATGCAAAATGAGTTCTGAAAAGAAAATGAGAATGTTAGTCAGCATTAGTCAAATCAAAGGTTATGAATGTGCAAAGGACTCCAATAATTGTGTAGCTGAGAGAGAATTTGGTATCAATGCAAAACTCGTAAGAGACTGAAGAAAAACTAGACTGAACTACAAGAGATGTCAAAGTCAAAGTGCTGCATCTCAAAGCTATGCCTTTTGATACAATGGAAAGGGATCTGAATGACTGGGTAACAGAATGTAGACAAAATGGCTACATTGTGACTTGCTCAAGCATTTGGATAAGGGCTCTTCCCATTAGAAAAAGAAGAAAAACATTCAGTGACCAAAGTTATTGCATAGTTTAAAGCATCACCTAGTTGGTGTGTACAATTCATGAACTGATATGGATTGCGCCTTCATCAGCAAATAAAGATCTCACATAAGCTGCCTAAAGAGATGAATTAAAAGGTCATTTCATTCCATAAATTTATTATGAAGCAAGGACAAAAGCATGATTTTGATATGGCTAACACTGGCAATATGGACAAAGCTCCAGCTGGTGAGAAGACCTAATACATGTGAAAGTAACTAATCATGAAAAGACCCGTTTCACAGTCATCCTACCTTGTCCAGCAGGTGGAACAAAGCTGCATCCAGTGATAATATTCAAAAGGAAAACGATGCCAAAGATCTTTAAAATTCAGGCAGGCATAACTGTTTGTGTTCACTCTAAAGGCTGACACATGAGGAGGGAATGGAATTGTGGCTGTACAATGTGTAGAGTAGGCAGCAAAGCATGGGGCTAAGAACACACTCATTGCTATTGGTGTGGTATGTGTTCTGCCCACATGTAACAAAGCAAGTAAAGGATGAAGTAAATAAAATGGCGACTACATTAGCAGTGATTCCAGGTGGATCAATGCTCCAATTGTTGGACATTTGTTGGATGGATAGATTTTGTCTTCTCTCAGATAAATTCTAAACTGCATTTCTTGGTCTTGCTAGGCCATGGGTAGGCATCTCTTTCACTCTGAAAAGCTACATGGAATGGTGGCCCTTGTGCTCTAGAGGGCACAACTTCAGATGGCTGTGGGCCTGAGCTCCATCTTTTCCCTTCTTGTATATGTACAAACACACATACACACACTTACCCTCTGCTCCCACAGAGACACTCCCACTCACCTTCTCTCCAATCCCAACATGTTGAGAGAGAGAGTTTTACATAGTCTGGCAAGTCGACTTTTGGTATAAAATCTTAACCCATATACAACATAAAAAGTAAATAATACATAATGAAGGAAACTTTGTTAACAGTAGGGGAAAATGCATTGGCTCACAAATTAGTTTCTTTGTTTCCATGGTGGGGACTAACATTCATGTTGTTGATTGCCCACCTTACAAATCTCCATCATCGTTTTTGTCGAAACTGCTTAGCACTGGGGAGAGCTCTGGAGGCCACCAGTCAGCCATATCCGGCATAAGTAAGCTGGACAGCAGGAGCAGAGAGGAGGTGCTGTACAGGTATTGAGTGATGCTGGAAGGTAGAGAAAAGGACACCATCTCCACAGACAAAGAGGCATCAGCGCCAGATAATGATTCAATGGGTTGCAATAGCACAGATGACGTTTATGCCAACGATGTCACTGAAGAACAGTTCCACTGCTTACTTGATTATTATGGCCATTCTTCCCTGTATATCAAATTATATTATATCAATTATCAAATTAAATTTAAAGGCTAGAATCACCATTAATGCAGTTGCCATTTTCTTTGCTTTGTCGTTTCCATCCATTGTTAGATGTATGTGGAACATATCCCATACCAATAGCAACAGGCACATTCCTAGGCCCAAGCACAGTTACCTACCCCACACATTGCAGAGCTACAATTTAGATCCCTCCTCATCCATCCAGCCTTTAGGGTCATCGCAAATTCCATAATTTTGGGTCCCAAGGCTGCCCTCAACATATCAACAAGATCTACTTATAGCTGAGTATAGCTGGTAAGTGGTTGAGGCATTCCCTCAACTGGCCCCAAGGCATTTTAGTGTCTGAGGCTGAAGAGGGCATGTTCAAATTCAACAGTATCCAAAGCCAAACAAGTTGTTTTGACATGAGCACTTCTCCTTATGATAATAAACTAAACAAGTAAAAATTTGCTGCCTTTTTCATAATACCCCAAAACTGTACTGAGCATTCCCAACTCTTGTTCTTGCTCCTTACTTATCTTTTATGCCCCATTTCTCAGTTCAAAAAATTTAGTTACAGCTAAATATGTCTCTCTGTCTGTCTCTCTTTTTCTCTCACTAAATATTTTCTAAGTGACACTCTGCATATATTCTTTCCCAGTAATAGCATTACAGCAGAGATGGGAAACCATTTTGGAGTGGGCATTGAATTTTCCTCCCCTAGGTGTCTGTGGGATGGATAACTGAAGCGGGATCTAGGTCTGGCCTGTGGGCTGGATGACTCTCCCATTTCATTAATGGAGGGGACGGTAAAATAAAATCCAAAATGATGTGGCTGCTATTTGTAAATGTTCAAAATTTGCCAGAAATTATAAAAAAATGGATACGAGGATGTCAGATGCTCCCACACCCTCCAACATTGCACAAAGGAAACCTGGGAGAAATGTGGCCAAACAATACTGGAGTGTGGTCAAGATGACAAAAGTTATTAATGAGGAGGAACGGACAAGCTAGGAGAAAAGACAGCTGTTTACTTTTGCCTGAGCCTACTGGGAAGGACAAGACTGCCCGTTCCTGTCCTCTCCCCCAACAAGTTAATTGAGCATACACTACTTTTACATGCTGAACTCAGCTTGCAGCAAGTGAGAGAGAAACAGAGGGCTTTTCCGCACTACATTGTGATAGTGCTATTATTACACTTTCAACATCCTATGGCCCCTCTGGCCCCTCCTTAAACTGCAAACCCCAGGATTCCATAGGATGTTGAAAGTGGAATAATAACACTATAACAGTGTAGTGTGGAAATGGCCTGAGACATGTTAAAAGCAGCAGGAAAAGTGGGATGACAGAAGAGGGCAAGTGGAGAGTTCGTACTCCCATTTGCTGCTAGGCCCAGAAGGAGGCATGACTGAGAGAGACTAATTCTAGCTATTCCTTCATAATATGCACTGGAAAAGAAGCAAGCAGAAACAACTGGTAGACTGGCTTACAGATGGTTATTGAATGTGCCTCACACCACAAGAAGTGTTTTTGCTCTCTAGCTGAGAGTTTTTGCCTTCTTTGGCCAGGACCCAAGCATAATGGGAGGGGAGACAGATCAAATTTGTTATACCATACACCTTATCCCACAAACATACCACGGTCCTGTTGTATATATACAATTGCATGAAACATGAAAGAAACATTTTCCCAGTTTGAATTTACATTTTCTACCTTTCCAGAATTACACTGTGCCTACTGGGGCTTATCCACTAAGCACACTTCCTCATACCAGCTCTTACAATATTTGTTCAACGTAACATCCAAATCCTCTAACTATCCCAATTTGGCAGGAACAGCCCTGGTTATTCCTCTGCTATCCTAATTTTTCAGCTGCTTTCAAAATATCCCAGTGTTGCTTTTTACCACCCACTTTCCTCCTTTGTTCTCAGTTTACTTCCATTGCTGCAAACCAAGTTTGCATTCAAATCATCAAGAGGGATAGTAATGGATCGGGTGGAATCTTGGCCTTCCTTTATAGACTCCTTTGAGCTTGCTTGCTTGCTTTTTTTTCTGGCTTTTCTAAATTCAGTGCATAAATTCTAAAATTTCTCTGCTTTACAAAGTCGGTTTGTGTGATCTTCCTCACTGATAACTTTTGCCCTCTTGTTGCCTGGCCACATCCTTCTGTTTGGCCATAGGAGTCCCAGTTTTCATTTTTGAAATGTTGGACACCCAATCTGAAGAAGAGTATTACAAAGCTTGATGACATGTTTTGCAAGTTTGTTGTTGGCCCTAATAAAAATCTTGTCCTATTGATATCCATTCATTTTTTTTTTTTAAATCATAATGGACCAACATGGCTGCAACAATTTTATAAACAGACATATTCACTTTAAAACTATTGTTTTTCTCACTTTCACTTTTTTGATTGTAAAATCATGAGGATGTATGAAGAGGGCCTTATCAGGCTCAGTTTTGGGCCTCCTCATACATACTCAAGGACAGGTTGGTTGGTCATACAGTTAGTAAGCACGGTTTTGTATGAAGGCCTTAAAAGGAAATTACCTATGCCTGTAAACCAGGCATTGTGGTTTGGCAGAATAAATCCGGAGGAAAGAAGACTTTATTTTCCTTCTTTTTTTTTCTTTTTTTTTAAAATGAGGTCTAACTTTCCCTGGTCATAGAAGCTTACAGTCTGGGAAATCTCATAAGCACATAAGATGAGCTGTGCTTAGACCAAAGACTTATCTAGTCCAGGTTTCTGTTTTCCATAGCGGTCAACCTATGTCTCAGGGGAAGAATGTGAAAGAATATCATGGATCCATTACTCTCCCTGCTTACATTCAGTTGCGGTGGCGTGGAAGCATTTTCTTTACTATATCCGTGCTGTAGCAAGTTTGCCAGGTGGCACATTTTCTTCCATACTTGCTTCTAGCAGTCATCTTACATGTATTTGAAAAATATTTTATTACTCTTAAGCAGATTCGTTTTTCCCCCCAGATTGTTTTGGAAACAGTAGGTATGCCAAACATGACCAATCAACTTGCACTTTTTTGTAATTGAGCTTGTTCCCAAGATTTCCCTTTTCATTCTGAAGGAAACAACTCTTTTGTCTTCTTCCACAGAGATCTACACGCCAGGTAAAATCTCCCAAAACAGAGGTAGGTGACATGTTGGACTACCAATCGATTTATTATTCATCTTCAACCAATCAGTGCAAGGCCTGTGCTGCACAGGTAGAAAATAAGGTGGAAGAATGTATCCTTAATAAATTAGTTTGAACAATACTCTTATTAATGCAGTAATACCAGTTTTAACAGTGTGTTTCCAAATCTAATCAAATAATCAGGGGACCTTCCCACCCCATCAAGTTGAACAACAATTTGGGGCATGTAACCTTTAAGTTGTCTGTATTCACACCTAACTTCTGCTTTTTGCTGGGAGGCAATCCCATTGTGAAGCAAGCAGTTTTAAGGGAAGCTAATTAAATTGTATGACTGGATCTTGTATAGGACCAGAAGTTTGTGGTCCATAAAACAACCTCCATGTTTGGAGCGCAAAGACTTCCAAAGTAACAACATTGCTGTTACAGGGTGGGATGGTGTTCCAGACTTTCATTCTTGACCTGCCAACAGGTCTCAGATAGTTTTAGTGACCATCTTTGTGCTTTTTCTCAATAGCTCACAATCTCCAGCTTCTTGGTACGCTCAGCAATTGTGTCTCGCTATGCCTTCACCCGAGTGTGGACTGTTATGAGCAACCCACATACTGAGGCAAAAGAAGCCATCTTTGACCTAGATCTCCCCAGTTCAGCATTCATCTCCAATTTTACCATGTGAGTCCGGGACACAGAAAGACAATCTGTACAGTCCTTGAACTGAGACATCACGATATATAGCCACAGTTGATTGGCATTGTTGGATGGGTGGGGGGCAGCGAGGAGGGCAGGTGCAGACATAGCTCAGTGTTGGATGGAGAAGGTTCCAGATCCCTAGCATTTCCAGTTTTAAAATGATCAAGTCAGAAGCAATAGGAAAGACCGAAGTCTCAGGGCAAGTCTCCTTGCAAGTCAGAGGAAAATATTTCGGTTCCAAATTTTGTATGTTCCAAATCTCATGATTCTGCTTCTGGATGCCTCTGTGTTTATATTACAGACTTATCTGTGTGTAATTGTCATTTCCTGTTCTCTGTTGAGTCTTGTATATTTGAATTGTAATTCAGTGTAGGGTAGCAAGAAGTTTCTTACAAAGAATTCTCTACATTGCACAAAACAAAATTGCCCAAATACTTCAGAGGAAACCAAAATAGATCTATAATTTAAATAAGACCCTTTTTTCCTTGTGAAACCAGCACAGCAAGTCTCCAACAGAGATTCTCCTCAGGAAGTGGGGTGGGCTGTGTCACAGACCAATAGCAATAGCAATAGCATTTATTTCTATACTGCTTATCAACTGAGTGTTATCTAAGCAGTTTACAATGTGTTTTAGCTAATTGCCCCCAACAAACTGGGTACTCATTTTACCAACCTGCGGAAGGATGGAAGGCTGAGTCAACCTTGGAGCCCACTCTCATAAAGCTATGCCATTATATGACTATCCATCATCCACCTATACTGGCTGGCCTTTCCCCTACTTCTGGGCCACTCCTAATCACTAGCTGCTCCTAACCACTAATTTACATATTAATTAATTTTTGATTATTCCCATTTAACAGCTAATTAGAATGCTAACATTTTGCAACATTAATTACATGTAATAGCTATCAAATCCGCCACCAGACTTCACCCCAGTTATCTTACATGTATTGCAAGTCACTCCTTGCTTGGCCTTGTTGATGACTATGACAGCATCGACCACTCTTCTAAAAGTCTTTTCTCTGCTTCAGCAGTCAAAATTCTGGACTCAGGTCTTCCTTCACTCTCAGGGTCTCAGTTCTCTTGAGGAATGTGGCCAGTAGTGTCTCCCCTCACCTTCAGAACAGACCTTCTTTAGTCTTCTCTACTGATTTCCTTGGAGGTTTTTAAGCAGAGGCTAGATGGCCATCTGTCGGGAGTGCTTTGAGGGTGTTCCTGCATGGCAGGGGGTTGGACTGGATGGCCCCTGGGGTCTCTTCCAACTCTACATTTCTATGATTCTATGATTTCAGTTCTGGGCCTGCTGTTCACTGCTTGCTCCCTTCTTCAATCCTTGGACCTGCTCTCTTCTACCTTCTGGTGTCTTTACCTTCCACAGCTAAAACTCCAACTACCTTCCCTTATCTTCTGGATTTGGTCACTGTCTTTTATACTCTGGTGGTTTTCTTCCCCTCCCTCCCCCAACAGTATCAAATTAGGTTAGGTTAAGTTAGATTTTAGCCCCCAACATCCCAAGTCACACCCCAGCAATCAAGTTTCATAAAGTTTTGGCCATTGTCCAATCTGTGTTGCACAGCTTGGACCCTCTGGCCAGAATCCTATTAGTGATTTATGTTTGCTTCACCTCCCAGTTGCTGAAGGAGTTACTTGGTACCTCCTTGTGTAAGGAGTAAGAGCAGCCGGAAACTCCCAAGCACAGCTCTGTCTGTACCCTAGCCACTGATAGCCCCTGACAGCTGACTGGCTGCTCTGCACACCTTGCACCAAAGTAGCACCATGGACCCTACTCACCCTGGGCAGCTAGTATAACTTTGCCAGTGGTCATATTAGATTTTCAATTCTCTAACAGTATAAATAGTCAGGCTAAAATCAACTTCATACCCACCGCCTGTTAGTTAACTCTCAAACACAATTCTCAGTTCAAATAAACTCATTTTTTTTCATGCTTAACTCTATCTGTACTTATTCATAATCAGTTAATATGAACCTATTACATTCTAAAACATGTTGCCACATGCCAGGGCTGTTTCTCCACAGAATGAGACAAGGAAAGCTGGAACCAATTCCAGATTCCAGGGGTTGGTTGTGCAGAACCCGGGAGAGCTCCTAGGGCAGACAAACATTGATCCGATAGCTTTGAGAAGCTTGCTTGGACTATTTTATTCCAACAGTTGCTGTTCTCTCTACCTTTTACTTGTTTACAGGAGTGTGTATATGTATGTATGCATCTCCAAGTCATCTGTCAACTTATGGAGATCCCACAAATTTCTTTTTCTTAAGCAAGAAATACTCAGAGGTGATTTTGTCAGTTTCTTCCTCTGAATACCACCTGTTATTTGTTGATGGTCTCCCGTGCGCGTACTAACCAGAGATGACCCTGCTTCATTTCCAAGATCAGACAGGATCTGGAACCTTTAGGATATTAGGGCAGGAATATATAATATTAAAACAGAAAAAAATTATTGTTTCTTATAGAATATTTTTGTGTTACCCAACATTCTGTTGTGACTAGGTATATGTCTTATTCTTTTCCTGCAAACTAGAACCGTGAATGAAAAGGTCTATGTGGCTGAGGTGAAGGAGAAGCACCAGGCTAAGAAGATGTATGATGAAGCCCGCAGGCAGGGGAAGACAGCAGCTCATGTGGGCACCAAGTAAGACCCGTCCTTCAAACAGCACTCCCATCCCTGCCTTGTGACACACTTGCCCTCCTCCAGAGATAGGTAACCTAATTTGGAGGGCTTCTGTTTGTTCGCTGTCTTCACCATATCAATTGCGCTCTGAGACAACAAGTAGGTACCAATTGATCAGAGACACACAGAGCACAGGGGGTGGTTAGGACTGGGATTTTGGCACCTCTTTCCAGTATGGTCAAGGATACTATAAGTGAGTTTATTTTCTTATCAGTCTGGAAACAAGAAAAGGAGGAAAAGCAGTATCTTCCTTGTGAACATTTCTTGGCTAACATATGAGAGAATAATAATTACTAGTTGTTAAAATAGACAAGTTCAATATGATTCTTTTGGCTGCAGACGCCCTTCGATGCACCTCATGGTGTACCTATCCATGGAGGACAGGACAGCCAATGTCAGGGATAGGAGGATACGATGTCCTCCTGTTCCCATAATTTGGTTTGAGTAATGTGATTTGATGGAATTAATGTCAATCTTTCACTTTTGTGGGAGAAATCAAAAGGGTTAAGCTCACAGTGATTCTCAACCTTGGGTCTCAAGATATCAGAATAATAGAATCAGAGAGCTGGAAGAGACCCCAGGGACCATCCAGTCCAACCCCCTGCCATGCAGGAACACACATCAAAGCACTCCCAACAAATGGCAATCCAGCCTCTGCTTAAAAAGCTCCAAAGAAGGAGACTCTACCACACTTCGAGGCAGCATTTTCCACTGCCAAACAGCTCTGCCATCAGGAAGTTCTTCCTGAGGTTCAGGTGGAATATTGTTATTACAGTTCCCATCATCCCTAACAGTGGCCATGCTTGCTGAGGGTGATGGTAGCAGAAATGCAATGACTACTCAAGATCCAAGTCTGGGAACTATTTATCTAACAGAGCTAGCTTTTCTATATATGGTTGTTTATTTGTAAAGCACCTGCTTAATTATGTTCCATGCAAATCAAGCCAGGCTTGCAGTCTTGACAAAGAAAAAAGTTCACATCTGCTACTGATTTAAGTTTATTTCACTGTCTACCTAAATTGGTCTGCTTCTGAAGCCTGTTTTGCCTCTTTCCATTCTTGGAACTTGTTTTAATCCAGACAATTTTATCTGTACTCTCAGTTACCCTGGAAACATTTTACAGGATAGCACGATACAAATAAGAAGCTAAAGTAAGCTCAGATAAGCTTTTTTAATGCTGATACACAGTAAAACACCCTTCAGGTTTAAGATTCTTTGCTTCCATGTGATGACTTTATTGAAAAGACTGCTTATTGTCAGCCCAGACTCGACATCTATTCTGAAGCATACATGGGAACAATTTGGCTGGTTCTGCCTGATGCTCACTCTGCATGAGGAAAGTTCTTGTGCTCGTGCTGAAATATAATATTCACACAACTAGTTCTTCATCAAAGCATATCAGAAGCCCAGGTTGAAAACAAGCCAGCTTATCGTAAACACACAGATTGTTTGAAGCGTTGTCTTAGAAAAGGCAGGGAAACCTGTGGCCCTCCAGATGTTTCTGGACTTCAGCTCCCATCATGTCTAGATGGGAGTGATGAGAGTTGGAGACCACTAATATCAGGAAGGCTGCACGTCCCCCAGCCTTGCTTTAGGAGATTGTAGGCATCACATCTGGTAATCTGCATTGGAGTGATTTTTCCCAGGGACCGAGAAACTGAAAAATTCAGAGTCTCAACCAGTGTGGAGGCTGGAGGCAAAGTGGCCTTTGAGCTGACTTATGAGGAACTGCTGCAGCGGCATTTGGGCAAGTATCAGCATGCCATCAACATCCGGCCCCAGCAGGTGGTAAAGAACCTCAGCGTGGAGGTGACCATCTCCGAGAGGACTGGCATTGACTATGTCCACGTGTTGCCTCTTCGCACAAGCAGACTTCTGACCAACGCTGTTCGAGGTATGGATTCATCCCCTTGCTGTCCAGAAGAGAAATAGCATGGGGGGTGGCAGTGGGGATTCAAAATGAGTGGAGTTGGCATTTAGTCCCACAGATGGCCACGTTGGACCAACAGTAGGGAAAATATGGTCTGCGGGCTATATACTGTCCCCTGAGCCCCAAAAACATTTCCAAAAAAATGTTAAAAATGCCTCTGAATGCATGGTAGGGGCAATTTAATAGACAGGCACCAGACTATATCCAATTTTTGTAGATAAGTAGGGTCGGCTCAAGTCCATAGTTGGATGGGAGACCTCCAACAAATTATTAGGTATTATAGGCTATATTTCAGAGAATGGACCTGGCAAAACCACCTTCTTGCCTAAGAAAACCCGGTGAATTTCCAGGAGTTATCATAAGTTGACACGCAAATTGAAGGCATGTACGGACACATGCAATTACCAGACTGTAGGTTTATTGCACCTTTCTGCAGGGTGCTCCATCTAATGATGAAAGGACGGTTTGTTAGAGCATTTGATTTTCCTCACCTATGTATCTTCCATTTGACATGTTGCATACATGTTGTTTTGTGCAATTGGTCATTCTGAGATAGACATGGGCTTAATTTGCAGATTTGACTGCTGAGGCACAGATCTCTGAGGAAGTCCGACTGTGGGAAGGATAATAGGTTAATCATAGGAGATTAATGTCCCTTAATGTCTTCTTTGATCCAAAGAAATGTGTTTCCTCTTGTTTGCTTTGAGGGTGGGCAAATCTTCTAGGATTCTTTTTGGCTCAGTCCTCCCATCCCTCTTCTCACAAGTAGTTGTCCTAATTTGTTCAGGTTCCAGATTCATTCAGGCCTCTGCCATTTCTTCCCACAATTCATGATTACTGTCATACCAGGAACTGAGTTGCCAATTTGGGTGTTAGTTAGGTGCTGATTCTGTCTTACCTCCCAAGACACTTATTTTAAGCTTTCTGTAAAGACAAAACAGCATCCTCTGGGAATTGACCATTTGATCAGATGTCAAAACAAACAGGAGAACAAGAGCCATCCTACAGAACCCCAGCCCTGTGGGTAGTTCCCTCCTGCCTGCTCATTGCTTCATTTCTCTGCATTTCATGACTTGTAGTTTGAGGTGAAAAATAATACCTTATGGAAGGCACAGAGATTTGGAACTTTGAAAACTTGGAACAGTTTTTGAAGCAGATAACAAAGGCTGAATCACAGAGATAAATACATAAGTCATTCAGTGTTGTTGTACTAAAAGTCAGCTTTGCTGCCTGAGGCAAAAGACAAGAGCCCTAGCACCACTATTCCACATCCAGAAATATAGGAGTAGCAGTTATATTTTAATTCAAATGTGGCAATGGGTGTTGGGAAAATTCCAGCATTCTCCCCCCCCCCCCCATCTTGTTCTTAGAGCAAATGGGCATAGCTAGCATAGGGCTACCTTTCTCTTTTGCATGCCAAAGCTCCACCATTTGCCTTTCTGTCATTTAAATGCATGATCATAAATACCTTTGGTGTTCAAGGGATCAGACCATGTGACCCAGGACAGTTGCTTGGGTCATCGGTCTTATAAGCTCTCCTCCATTTTTGCTTCCTCTTCCTCCTCTCTGACCATGCTTTGCATCTCCATCAGAAGATGGTGAGTTAAGACCGAAGCTACTACTATTCATTAGCTAGTTAGGTTGTAGGCTCTCCAATACATAAGTAAATGTAGAAGCCATTAGTAAACTTTTCTAAGTTTGTAATCTGAAGCTGCCTGCATTTATTTTATTTCTTCACTCAGTTTGAGATCAGAAAAGCCATACACAAATTTAGACATGCTTCTTCTGCTACTCTGCTAAAGGAGGCTGAATCCTGACAGTTTTAGCTTCCATAGAATTTCCCAATAGGGCTAACACCCTGGGAAACTTTTATTCCCAACAATGGGACAGGATCATTCAGCACCTCTGAGGACAGCAGACTAGTTTAGCGTGTGTAAGGCAGGTTTATGTCTCTGTCCTTCAGAAAAGATCTCAGGTAGAATTGTTGGGAAGCTCTACTCTCCAATATTTGCTGCCTGAGGTGGTTGCCAAACTCAGCCTAATTGTAGGGCTGGCTCTTATGCGTGAACTAGCCCTTGCCCCTGCTGATGCACTTGCTGTTTTTTCTCACAGGAGATGCTGATGTGCCACCATCCACTCGGGTGGAGAAAGGAACACACTGTGCTTGGATTGTGTTCAGCCCAACACCCCAAGAACAGGCAGCGTTCTCAAGCTCAGGAATCATGGGTGATTTTGTGGTGCAGTATGACGTGGCCATGCCAGATGTTGCAGGCGATGTACAGGTTAGGGAAGAAATTATAAACGGAAAAAAATTAAATACTTTGGGTATCAAGACTGCCTTAGAAGGGCAAGGAGGGATGCTGGAGGGGAAGAGGCTGATGACAATTGCCTTAGACATCCAACCAAAGGAACCAACATCAGGGCCCTTTCACACTACACAATTACATCACTGTGATTCCACTTTAGCTGCCATGTCAATATCCTATGGGATCTTGAGATTTTCAGCTTAGGGAGAAGTAATTAGAATTCTCAGCCAGAGAATTCTCCTCTAGTGTCTCCACAAAGCACAAACCTCAGGATTCCATAGGATGCAGCCACAGCAGATAAAATAGTGGAATATAGTACTATAATTCTGTCGTGTGAGAGGCTCCCCAAGGCCTAATACTGGTCCATCAAATAAGAATCTATATATAGAGTAAGGAACTTTCCCTCCACCCTAAAGTTTTGGACTACAACTCCTCTCAGTCACTCATCATCAGCCATACTGTTTGTGGCTTTTGGGAATCTTAGGTCAAAATATCTACAAGGCCAAAGCTTCTCCAGTCCTGCCCTCAAAGTCAAAGTATGCAATCTATGTGAGTTATTTATTACCTTGATATTTCACCTGGGTCCTCCAAGTAGGCCTGAAAGTATCTAACGCTAATAAAATAAATATTATGTACAGAATTATAAAATAAATACAAAAACAAACAAATGAAAAATGCATCAGGAAGAAAGGAATAAAAAGCAGTCTCTACCAGTTAAATCCTACTTCACTAGATAGGTCAGCATACTCTCTAGCCATTTCCACACTGCACTGCTATAGTGCTATTATTCTACTTTCAACCTCCTGTGGAATCCTGGGGCTTGTAGTTTCCTGAGGCCAAGGAGCTCGCTGTCTGAGAATTCTAAAGGCCCCTCCCTAAACTGCAAACCCCAGGATTCCATAGGATGTGGAAAGTGGAATAATAGCACTATGACACTATAGGGCGGAAATGGCCTCAGATTGTCCTGATTTGGTGGGGATGGTCCTGAGTAATCTTCTGTCACTTTGCTTTTAAAATATCCCAATTTCTCTCTCCTCCTTCCGCTTTCTTCTTTTATAGTCAGCTTGCTTTCAGCTAAGTTCAAAGGGCAAAAGGAGTTTGTGCTCAATTAACTCAGCAAGAGGAGAGAAGGGACAGAGTCTTGCCTTTCCCAGCAGACTCCGGCAAAAGCAAACAGTTGCAAATTCTCCTAGGTTGCCTGTTCTTTCTCATTAATAATATTTGCCATCTTGAGCACACCAATGTTGTTTAGCCCCACATGTCCTGATTTTCATCTTTGAAATGTTGGAGGGTATAGGTCAGCTTAAAAGTCTGTATGAATAAAAATGCCTTTGCATGTAAGTGAGAACTGAGGCTGAGCTAGGCAAGACCCTTACAAACTGGGCAAGTTCACTTAGGGGATTATGGTATTTCAAATGCTCTCAAGCCATGTAGAAAGAACTGCACAGGTCATAATCAGCACATTGAATTGGGTTTAAAAACACTCAGGGGAACATTGTAATAGGGAAGCTCTATGTTCCTTAGAACTAGCTTCAGTTAGCAGTTCGACTGTTCTGTCAATTCTGGAAACGTGTCTCTACATAAACTAAGGAAATTTGCACTTGCATAATATATCACACAATGTTCACTATTCTGCGTAGTTTGTTTCAGTTTTTGCATGAGGAAGGACACAAAACAAAGCAATCATGAGAATTTGGCAGACATGGGCCACAGAGGTTTTCAGAGCCATAAAGGCTAGAAATTTGCTAGGAAAGGAAATGAAAGGAAAGAGCTGTGATTTTAAGGAAACTTAATACCCTACCCAATGCACTTGTCTGCATTCTTGCTGTTGTATAGCATATATATTGTCCTCCCTTAGAATGTGAAACCTGACCATCCTGTGATGTTTTTGCTGAGAGCCTGGTATGACTAGGGAGTGAAGATAGAGATGAGATCAAAAGAAAAGGCCAAGGCTAACAAATCAGTTCATCTGCATGTGTGAACAGTTTGAAAGGGCAAGAACACAGGTGGCTGATTTGCACTTCTGTGGATCTGCATCAGAGAGAAAGACCAAAGACAGGCAAACTGATGAAGAGAAGGATATTAATATAGTGTAAATGTTGTGTAAATGAGTTGTTGGTTGAACCAGTCCATTAGATGAATCCATAGACCAGAGCTTTCCAAACTGTGTGTTATGACACATTAGTGTGTCGGCTGCAGTGTGTAGGTGTGCCGCGCAAACGTAACGAGTGGAGGAGCTGCCTCTCCTGACCCCGCGGCAGATCAGGCTTGGGTTGAGGGGCTGCCTCTTTCTTTGCTGCCACAACTGCCCCGGGCTGAGGATGACCCTGGTGGGGGTGGCAGTGGTGGCAGACCAGGGCTGGATGGAGGGGCTTCCTCCATTTACTAAATTACTTGTTGAATTACTGTGTTGCAAAACTACGCATGTCTAAAAAGTATGTCACCAACATGAAAAGTTTGGAAAGCTTTGCCATGGACTCTCTTGTGAACACACGTGTCTGTAATTATACGATAGTTTACAGCAGCCTTCTTTAAACTGGAGTGTTCCCCCACCCAGATGTTCTGTGCTACCTGCTAGCTGGATATGATGGGTGTTGTAATATAAATCATCCAGAGAGGCCCACAGTCAGCAAGGTTTGTTCTTTAACTAAATAAACCATCCAAGTGATTGTGTGACTCACTGAAGTCTTCCTTTCTCTCCTCACAATGACTATTTTATTCCTTTTGGTCTCTCAGATATACAATGGCTACTTTGTGCACTACTTCGCCCCAAGGGGATTACCCCCAGTACAGAAGGACGTGGTGTTTGTTATTGATGTCAGCGGTTCCATGTATGGCACAAAGATGAAACAGGTGAACAGGGAGATGTAGAAACGAAGAAGGTGTAGAAGTTGCAAATGGGATGGGAGAAGCATAGCCAGACCTGGGGAAGGGGGGCCAGTCTGTCATTGCATGCTTAGAATGAATGGGAGTGCCTGAAATACAGGTGCAATTTGCATATGGACAAAACTCTTTGCCATGGCTGACCTTGCCATTAGGCAGAGTAAGCATCAAATTTTGGGTGTCATGAAAGAATAGGGAACTTTTCATTATTACATTTGTATTTTTTTTTTCTGGCAGAGACTTTTACTGTGGGATTTTCTATCTCAGCAGCCAAAATGCTCTGGTATGCAGTAGTAGTTCTTTCAGTACCAGTTCAAGGCCGATATTTAGTACGCAGTTTCAATTGGGTTGGTGGGAGTGAATTTGCTTTTCTATTTTTTGCATCAAAGTTTCTTAAGCCAGGATTCCTCTCTTTCCACATGGTATGATCTGGAGACTACACATGCAAGGAGAAAGTAGCCATTTCTAGTCTCATGTATCATGGACTTTGAGTAGACTTCTGATCAGATAGGTATCAACAATAGCTACCTGCTGCTTGAGAGTGATGTAACGCAGCTTTGTCCAAATTGATGCCCTCTTACTGTAGTTGTGCCTTCCATGGCAGTTGTCAATGAACAATGGTGCTTGTAGTCCAACCTATCTGGAAACCCAGCAGGTTGTGGAAGGCTGATGTAAGAGTTCCTTGGAGCTTTTGAGTAACATGACCCCCTTTCTCTGGTTTTTGCTTTGCAGACGAAGAAGGCGATGCACGTCATACTAAATGATCTTCACCAAGATGACTTCTTCAACATTGTTACTTTCTCTGACACAGTGAATGTGTGGAGACCCAGCCAATCCATACAAGCTACTCCGCAAAACATCCGGAGAGCCAAGGACTACGTTACCAAGATGGAAGCTGATGGATGTAAGTGCAGATCAAGATGGTTATGGGGAGTGTGACGGGCAGGAGTCTTGTTAGAGAATGCTTTCACTCTGTTGTCTGGAGTTCCCATTCTTAATTGTAGGAGCCTAAACTAGAGCTTCTAAAACACAAGCCTCTAGTGGAACCAGGATTTGGGAGATCCCAATACTGGTCCCCACTCAGGCAAGCAGTCCTCTGATCTCCCTTGGCCTTTTGCTCCTTAGGGACCGACATCAATGCGGCTCTGCTTGCAGCTGCTTCTGTCTTCAACCAGAGCTCTCTCGTGGCAGGAAAGGTTATGAGGGAACAGAGAATCCCACTGATCATCTTCCTGACAGACGGTGAACCCACCTCGGGGGTGACGGCTGGCAGCCGCATTCTGTCTAACGCTCAGCAGGCTCTGAAGGGCACCATCTCACTGTTTGGTCTGGCCTTCGGTGATGATGCTGACTACGGGCTGCTGCGGCGCCTCTCACTAGAAAACCGTGGTGTGGCCCGGCGTATATATGAGGACGCTGATGCCACTTTGCAGCTCAAGGGTTTCTACGATGAGATTGCCAGTCCTTTGCTGTATGATGTGGAGCTGACCTACCTGGATGGAGTGGCCCAAGACCTCACTCAGAACCTCTTTCCCAACTATTTCCAAGGCTCTGAGCTTGTTGTGGCTGGGCGGGTGAAGCCAGGAGTATCAGAGCTGCGGGTACGTACCGCAGGGCACGGCCAAGAGGGCCCGCTCAGCTTGGAAAATGACATCTCAGCCAATGCCACTGAAGCAGCTCCCTTTGGCTGTTCTGCGGATGCCAACAAGATTGGCCATTTCGTGCAGAGGCTTTGGGCCTACTTCACCATTCAAGACCTGCTTCAGGCCCGGTTCCGAGCCAATGACACAGCCACCCGGCGTCTGCTTACCGAAAAGGCTACCAACCTGTCCCTCAAGTACAATTTTGTCACCCCTGTTACCTCTCTGATAGTGGTGAGGCCTGATGAGCACAAAGATAAGGCCCAGTTGGCAAAAGTTACCATCGCTCCTGGGGTAACCAAAGCCCCTAAGGGCGCTCCTCAAACCATGGGAATGCCTGCTTTGTCGAGGCTTTCTAAGATAGCTAAAACTACTCCTGTGGTTGGAGCTACCAGTGCTCCAGGAGTCACAAAAGCAGTCAAAGGAATGGTGAGGCCTACCACCACTTCCTCAGCTCCAGCAACAGCCACTAGAGTTACCAAAGTGGTCAAAGCCACATCGCCACCAGCTGTTGCCATGACTACTGTCATCCCTACTCCCTATATTTCCCCAGAACCTCCAGTACCCAGTCGCACCAAAGCAGCCAAAGCCACATCACTTCCAAGACTGACTGCCATGTCTCCGACTCCAGCTGTAATACATGGGTCCACAAAACCTCCCAGAGTTACAGCCTCCCTTAAGATCACCAGGCCACCTCTCAAAACCCCTAAGTCCAGCCCCACCAGGGCTGGAAGGCTCAAGGTCACAGCTCAGCCTCATTCTGTTTTGGAGACTAGAGGAACAGCCATTACCAAAGTCCTCTTGCTAGGTGTCTCTGACACAGCGTCCACTCCAGGGCACCCATTTGGCAGTGTAAAGTTACTGGAGGACAACTCCAGTGTCCAGGAGCAGCCTCAGCCCACCACTGAGCACCAGCCATACACAAACTGGCAGGAAGGTACTGCCAGGATGGAGACGAGGAACGTAACCTGGAGTAAAATAACTCTCAAGCGTGACCCAGCCACAGAAACGCACACAGATAAGCTGCCACAGAACAGCACTGTTCCATGGGGCTCAGCACCGGAAACTACACTTCCAGGGATACAGAGAAAGGAGTCACAAGGCCCTGGACACATTCTTACCAGCACTACACCTGTCTCTGACATCAGCCTCCTCCTCCTGCCCAGTGAATCTGAGTTACGCTCAGCCACTGACCTGGACATGGAGTACGTGGAATCCTTGAACCCACCAGCTGTGTATAATTTTGTCACATCCCGGAGAAACCCAGGTCAGTACAAGGGATAGGAGCTTCATTTTTGTGGTTGTTCCTCTGATCCAAAGCCCATTTGAGGCTACCTGCCTGTCTTCTTATTAGGTAGCCTCCATAGCCAACCATTGGTCTTGACAATTCTTCGGTTCTACCCCCGTCCACAAACACACACATTGGGGAAGTGAGCAGGGGGAAGGGGAAGAATTGGAGAGGACCATTTGTAAT